>CABEGB010000700.1:0-276801 GCA_901521435.1 Crematogaster levior | reverse complement strand
CATTCTATTGACAGAAAAGCCTGGCGCTCTCTCTCCGGCTGCTGGTGATTATACTTGGTGATCATATCGTTTGCGTATTGACAACAGTGCACACAGAGAGAATATTCTCTTCCGCGGAGCAAATTCCCCTCTCTTATTTCCTCGTCCATAACTGTTGTGTTCTCTTCCTCTCTCTCTCTCTCTCTTTCCTCCCTCTCTTTATCTCTCTTCGCCATCCCCTTTCACATCCCGCTGCAACTCTCTGCCGCCATCGGATCTGGTGGCTGTGCCTGGTGGTCGCGTGTCTCGTGCACCGGTGCAATATACAGCCCGCCCACCGGTGGTTCACACCGCACCGTTAATTCCCCATAAAGCGCCGGCCGATAAATGGACAAACGGATATGGATCGCACACATAAACGAGCGTGGACCACGGCAGCGCGTCCGCCCCGTATCGAGCACCGCACACCGCCCCTGTCGTTTCTGATGCGCGAAACGCGATGCTCCCCCATGCAGTTTTGCCCCGCCTTTAGGACCATGTTAATGCACGTAATAACGATATTGTCGTGCGGCAGATACGTCTGATAAAAGTGCCAAATATATGAAATAATAATAATGTAAATATGCGTTGACTTTACAGTGCACTGTATATTAATACCATAGTATATTAATGTAGCCCCTCAAATTATTTGTCATTGCACGTATGGATTATCGCGTGTTACTCTATCGGGACTGGTCTCATATTTGCAAATTGTTTATGTAATATTTTTACCATCTCTCATAAAAATATAATCTGATAGTTCAATGAGAGAGAAAGAGGAGAGAGAGAAAGAATTTAATAAATAAATTGCTTAATATTGATGGTATGGCAAGCCAAAATTAAGAGAGTTATTTATTATGTATTAACTATAATAGTCCCAAATATAATTATATCGTTAATCATTTCAATAAATACGGCTATTTCGAGCACGTTTTTCTTTTGTGAATATTATATACGTTAATGTCCTTTACCCTCTTCTTCAATTGTCTTTAAAGCACGTTTTGTCATTAAGAACGCGGAACGTGGCAAAGTTAATTGTCATCATGTATATTTACCCCATATAATAATATTCAAACTGGCAAGAGATTAAGTAATCAAATAAAATTACCACACAAACGCGTTATCGAGTGTTACCAGCTTGTTTATGATGAGCAAGAGCTGTTTGATTTCAAAGGGTTGAAATTTTCAACCGCCAGGTTTTTCCCTGAGCATGAAGATTTTCGCACGCGGTTAATGCAAGTATTTTATTGGTAATATAAAAGCAACCATAATTTCATTAAAAATTTAATATGTAAAGTATGAAACGTGTTAATGTACTAATTTCTCACCAGCAGCTGAGGTCGTGCGTGTTTATGTTATAATTTGTGAACGAAAATTTATGCTTCAGAGAAATATACACGTCCAATTGTACACAGAGGAGATAATTTGTTTTTACGCCCGCGGGGAAGACGAGGAGAGAGGGGGTTAAATTGTTTGTAAAGGATTGTGCTACCCGAGTGTGCTCAAACATCTTTGACTGAGGCGAAATGAAACCTTTGGATTTCGATGTTTTTGTTTGTTCACGGCTGGATGTTACATCCAACAGAATATCGTACACCCCTTTTCAAGCTCAAAATCGCCATGCTCGCGTAAGCGCGCCGATACATGAAAAATGCACCTTATCGCCGTCGAAATCATCCTCCGCAGAAGAATATCTGTCTGAGGAGAAATATCTGCGATACAGCAGGTCGGTTGTGATCACCTACTGGGCGTGACGGTATACTGCTGCAGGCAGCCGAACGCATAGGATCATGAAAGCGCCTCGGGGAGGCAGGTAGAACTGATCTCGCCGCCCACGCGCGATCGGCCTGCTCGTTCGCCGGGAAAGACAGGAGCGTTTGCGGTGCATGAAATAAAGAGAAAGAAAGGAGAGAAATAGAAAGGAGAAACAGACGTGGGACACGGGAAAGGTGGAAGAGAAAGGTCGAGGGGGTGGGAGAGAGACATAGAGACCTGGAGGAGAGCGTGGTGGGCCCTGTCGCTGGCTACGAGGAACAAAAGCACACCTCGTGCCAACGCAGCATGCAGCACGGCGTCGCACAACAGGTGGAAAGGCACGGAGGAGAGAGGACAGCGGGAGGAGAGAGGACGAGAAGAAGACGAGAGAGAGAGAAGAGAGAGAGAGCAGATGGTTCGAGGAGAGATTCCCCACGACCCCCGAGTCTGCCAATCCCGAATATTACATTATATTCACGATCCAAGAGATAGAGGAGAGCATCGAGACTACTGCCTTTCTCCTACGTTTTCGTCTCTCAGCTCTATCTCTCTTCGTCGCCTTTACCCACCTACCTTTCGCGCGCTCGCTCCTATCTACCTCCCGCTCCTAATCTCTCCCTCCTCTCCCGCCGCCGCCGCCCCTAAGCTTTCTGAAAGTTCTCCTCTTCTTCCCCATTCGCAACCCCCTCCTCCCCTTCCGCGGCAGCCGTCGTTGCATTTCCGCTTAACGTCGGCTGACTCGATGGGTGCTCGCTGCGCAACGCTGCTGACGAACGCGTTTTCACCTGCGAAATGGCGGACGACAGAACGTTCTCCAATTCTGAGGACCTCATGCGAAGCGCATCTTCGTGTGAAGTTACGTCGATCTCTTCTTCTCGCCCGTTGAAGGTCTTCCAGCGAAGCGGAAAGCTTAAGTCGGTATAACTGGATATTTCAGTTACCGTGCGGTTTATTGAAACGCTAATTATCATTGAACGGCGCGCGCGCGCGCACGCCAATTGATGAAAATTTGCAGAGCGAAATTTTTCTCGGATTTTAGAGTCAAAATTTAAAGTCAAACCTGGCTAGTTGACAACTCGTCATGATGAAAATGACTCTAACAGGAAATGCCGAGACGAAAAGTGTCGCAATAGATGGATTTTCCTTAAATTTCTCTATCGCTATCGTTAAAACGTTATTGCCGGTAGTTACGCGTCTCTGACTGTGGATTTCAATTATCGGTGCAATTTCAGGTTGCGGACGATCGTAACGACTTCCTGTCCCTCTCTTTCTCTCCCTCTCATTCGAGTTTAATTTATCTAATGACATTATTTTCGCAAGTTCTTGCACGTAAACCGCTTCTGCAAACGTTATGGAATCATTATTTATCAGTTGATTGTAAATTTCTGAAATGCAAAAGCCGGATGTTAACGGATTCCGGACTCTCTATAAAAAAATATTTTCTCTTTTAAATAAATAAAGTATGCTCATGAATGTGTATCATTTCACGAGCATTTTTATAAATACGCAAGAGAGCTAAATTATAATTTCAAATTTAGTTATATTACGCTTCATTTACGAAGTAACTTGTTAATACAATTTTTTTCGCTTATTATAAACTTTCCCATTTTAAATAAACCAAATTTCGCGTAAAGAATTGTTGACATTCGTATGTGCGATTGCAAATTTGTAGTTTGAAAATACAAGCGCGCTTAAAAAAATCGAACCTTCCCACGGGACATTTACCGTTTGCAATTTGGCGCATTTCTCTTCTCGTGTGCATATAATTAAATATAAATCGATATAATTGAAAACGTGTCAGCGACTGGTCCATCGTGCGGATCACGATCGACCGTTGGCGGCGTCTCCAGGATATCCCCGTTGATCGTTGTTTACCGCACAACGGATGTTATTGCCGCTCTCCCGAATTCCGAATATTAATGTTCAGGCACATCGGCCTCTACCTGCACACGACGGATATTTACGCGAATGCATTGGTAGAATTTCGCCGGCGGGCGAATTTAGCGGGACATCGGGGAAGAAACATCGTTTCCACAGCACGTAAATGACTGGCATAATAACGGTAATACACGTCGAGGCATTATCTGCACGCGCTCGCATTTTTGCGGGCAGACAGGTTCCTCCGGTCTCCTGCGATTCCTTCGAGCGGCGGCGGCGGCCGCCGCGACGGCGTGGTTGCGTTTCGCCACGATGACCCCGCGCTTTTTGAGGCCGCGCGAAGTATCGAGTCATCGCCGCGAGACGGAAGGCGATACTAATCTCGATGCGGTTATCGAATCCGATACGCAGGCCGGAGCGATTTCAATGAGATCTCATTGTGCCCGAACGTTCGCGCCCGGCACGGCGCGCTCGCGAATTGCAGTCTGGCGTGATGCAGGCGCATCAAAGCTGTACTGTTACTCGCGGATGTGCAACGGACTCGCCGCTATTAGTACGGTAATATCACAGAGAGAGGTCTTGACGTTATTGTCAGGAACATCGCGGAGGTGCTTTTAAGCGGAAGAATACGGCTTAACATTCCGATGGGGAAGGAACGCGCGTGCGATTTTTATGCCGTTTGCAGCAGAGAGGCATAGCCGCGCGGACACTATGAATTATTCTTGCAATCCTGCGATGAACGCGAGTCGAATACTTCGCTTTATCGCCCGGTGTCCTTTTAAAACGGAAACGGACATTAAACTGGTCGTAACGGCATACCGGTCGTAGCGTCAAGAGAACTTGGGTTTCTCTTTTTTTTTCTCTTTTATCGTTGTGCCTGTGATATCTGCACGACCGCGATTCAACCGCGTAATTATGATTCCGCGGTAATCGATGCACTTTCCCTCGTCAATCAGCGATGTGCTGGCCTGGCGATTTACATTGAGACACAGCCTGATCTGTCATTCCCTATTTCGTCACAGCCGCACATGACACATATTCTATTTTTTTCCCTTATTAATCGTAAACGATATTTTGCATGATATGACATAAATAGACAAGTCTATCGAATTGTATAATTTACTTGATAATAAAATAAAATTGCAACACAGTATTATAGTTTCAATATTCATAATATGATAACATTTAATTGCAACAATTTTTATTTCATTCATCTATTTTTATCAATTTTTTTTTTATTATCTGAATCTCTTCGAACGCATTCCGTAATAACTCGCTAGTTCGGATTTCGAAATAAAATATTTTATATAATATTATATTTAACAATTAAACTATATGCACAATTTAATTAGAGAAATATGCTATTTTTGCTCCGAGTTGGATCTTGGTACCCTAATAATATTTTCTGTGAATATTGTATACTTTTAGCAACTCGGTAGACTACGCGCCGATTATTGTCGGCCTTAAAACACATAGCTCTCCGTTAGGACGGTAAAGCCACATACTTAAATTGATTAATCAAGTTAACTTTCGATGCTAAGTACCCTATTTAAATCACTGTAAAGAATTTCACTTGTTGTCGTATTGCTCGTTATTTAACATTATATTGTTTAATTGCCCTTCTCTCTTTAATTTATGATTAATTTGCAAACTTTAAATTTTCAAGCACTTATAATCCACTGCACAAAATTTGTGTCTAAGATATTCAGTGTATGTCTAATGTATGTTAATAATAATACAATATTTGTAAATATAATTCGATTCTTTCTATATCGACGTGCTGCAGAAGATTGCCTACCTTCGATTGGTCCTGCTGTTGTACCAAATGTTCCCTAATCAGCTGCAATTGTAGGATCATCTCAGACAGTCGGCGCTCCTTCTCGACGAAACTTTCGGCGCAGAGGATCCTGTGAAGGGCCGCCACACCGTCTTGTTCTACTTGTCCTTCCGTGTTTGATGTCCTTCCGACATCCGGAGATGCCACGTTATTTGTTACAGTAGTTGTTGTACTTCCGCTGCAACTGCAATACATGCGATTCAATCGCAATCAGTTTCAAATTCAAATGAGATGCATAGTGGAGACAGAGGAACAGACATTTATTAAAATTTCTGATATTAAATTCTTTTAACATAACCGTGATTGAAATGTATAATTGTAAATACATAAAAAAATATATACAAATTCCAAAAGAAATAAATTTTGTATCTATATATATTTTTATATTTATCAGTTAATCAAACAATTAATAATTATTTTAAAAAACTGCAATAAAAATTACTAATTGTATAATAAGCAAAAATCGGAAGGCAGAAAGAAAAGTTTGTGGTTTTAATCCTCTTAAATGATTAAATAATAAAAGCTGAAATGAGCTTTTATTATTTAACAAAGCAAAAGAAATGTTAATAATAAATTTTATTATTAACATTTCTTTCGCTATGTTAATTATAAATGATAAATCGATTCATCCTGGCAATCTTTACTAACAATTTTGTAACTAATTATAAACAATAAGTTATTCATAATTGTTTATTATTAATAATTACTGTAATGTTTTAAATATCAAAAAGAAAAAAAATAGGTATCGATCAAGAATGTCCGTCGATGCAAAGACGTTCCTGGAAACGTCGAGTGAGAAAGAGGGAAATAGCCTCCAGCACATTAGGTTGGAACCAGATGGTAGGTGGTCGCGTACGTGATGTTGGAAGCCAGGTGAATAATAAATGAGTCGCGGCCGCGCAATCACGACAGGGCGAGTGTTTGCGTCCGTGATGGGGTATCCCGGGTGCCATCATTCTCCCCCGGCCCTCGAGCACCCGCCCAGAACCGGCCTCGAGATTCTGCTCCTTTATGTTAGAGAAAATGGCCCGCGAATAAGTGATACAGGTCGTATTGTGCGACGCTTAGGAGGACATCGGTCGGACAAAGCCTATGCGAGCGAGAAAGATGAGGGTGATGATGTTGACAACGAGGAAGCTTACGCTGCGAAAAATATAGGCCAGCGTCGTCCGCCGCGTTTCTAACGTTACAGGGTCAACGATTAAAGTTACATTATGACGTGCGCAAATGACATGTAATACAAGCGCTTAAACCGTCCCGAGTATGTCATGGATGTACTTTTTCCTTGTTTACAATATGTAATCATCATATATCTGATATTTATAGATTTACCTCAATTATCTAATATTTATAAATTTTCAATGTTAGTTAGTTTAATCATTATAATTATCTCAGACTGGTAGTTATGTTCTGACTAATAAAGTAACTACACTGAGAAAAAAAAGTTGATTTAACTAAACCGTTCAACTAAAGTAATAATAACGAATTTTTTATTCCTAACTAATTGTTTAGTCTGACAATTTTTAGCCTGGACAAGGAAATTTTTGTTTGCCCCAATTAAAAATTTATTTAGCAGCCTGTGACAAATCAATTTAGTTAAATCAATTTTTTTTGCTCAGTATAAGAATGTTCCAAATATTACATCAATTTGTATGATAAAAGATTAAACGTAATGCATTTTATAAGACAGAAAAATATATAAAATATACATAAAATAAGATATAAAACTAAATATTTTTTTTACACACTTTTGATTTGTGAGATAATCACGAATTTACAATCTGTTTAATCGCTGAATATGATATTCGTGATACTTAAATATTCCCTGAGTGTTAAGTCTTCAGTCGACAATCAGCGAAAGTGTGCATCCGATATCGTGAAAGGCCTTAATTCCACATAAACTTCCTTTAGCGTGATAATGATGACGTGAAGTCGGCGACAGATTTCGTTGGCGCTTAACGGTTTAAAAAATAAAAAAAACTGCCTCTTGTTATTATTATCGCATGCTAAGATATTCGAAGGGTTTAATTTCATACGCGAGCCAAGATAAATGGTCGCCTCATCTCTTTTGTGCTACTCTCTGCACAACTCGCTCTTGTTTACGCGAGCTAACGGACGGAAGAACGTATGATAAATTGATGGCACATGGATCGTAGATGAAATCAATGAAAATAAAGAGATTTTTTCGTATTTTTTTCACATTTCATCGGGACTCATGTGCAAGATCTTCGTGGAAGATTTCTTCCATTTATAACACTTCATCAAAACAGCTATTGTTAGATAGAGTTGTTAATAATGAGACGTCTAACAATAAGTTAAGTATCACGATCGATGTCATCAATTTGTAACTGATCCATTCGCTACTAACCATATCTTATAATACATAAAAATTTCAAAAGCTATTACGTATTTGCCAATCTTTTATCTCGGCTTCTGGCACAAAGCGTTTTGATTTCATTTGATTTATCGAACAAAATCAGAAATTTAATAACGTAACTGTGCCATATCTCGAAGTTCTTATTTGTTAAGAACATTATCGTATTATTGTAACTTAAGTCTATTCAATTATTTTAATAGCGTTACGCTATTTAGCTAACTGCCGAACAAAATTTTTTGCCGATGTCGTTAATCTCCCCGACATCGGAAATATCAAGAGTTTTTATATATCAAACTAATCGCCAGTCCATTATGCGGTTATTCCACGAGTTTTTATCCAATACCCACTATATTTAGAATAGCCAAGAGCTAACGTATATGCCCGATATTTTCGTCCACCCTATAATTCTACTCGCTAGTCACTCGCATCTCCGAATGCTCGTGCGCGCTCATAATACGATTCGCGCGGGATACGTCAGTAGTGCATATATGATGCACGGATTCGAGACGCTTTATGTAATAATATTACAGTTGCTCGTAGATCCTGTGGAACGTTTACGCACGAATTTGCACAAATTCTAAGTATCTTCGGACAGTACCGATTGTTTAATGTCCTTTTTTTAATCCTAAGACGCATCGGAATTACTTCCGTGACAAATAAACGAATCAAATGGTTAATAATTGATATCAGCTCATCGATAAGAATAAATTGATAGAATTATCCTGGAAATAACTTTATACTCGATATTAAATTACTAAGATGTACCTACAGTGATAACAACTTTGTGAGTATTGGCCGTATATTTTTAAATCGAATCCATGCTATTTCGATGTACGCAAAGTCAAATTGAACGTGCTCCAAAAAGAAGGTGAAACGTCAACGTAAGTGCACGTTGTACTGTTGGCTGAATTTTTGAAGAATCTTGGCTAGCCGTCTGTTCGATGTGGGTAGCAGACTGGCACAGTTCTGTGCTACCGCTTCTCCACGCTGCCAAGTTCACTCGTTTACTTCAATGACTCCACGTCAATATAAGACATTGCGTTACATATCATAGCACGAGGGACACTTTTTGCAGAGACTTCTGTGTTATCCTATTGTTGCTCTCCATATAATTTTGCCAAGTGTTATTTCGCGTGACTCTGCTGTCATAACGACGAGCTGGATACACTCGATTTACTGCACCTTTTGTGTCAATAATAATAATTCTATAGTTGCAAAAAGAAAATAGAGAGAGACAGAGGATGTTCACGACAATTTGATCATGATCACTGTGTCACAAATTATTTGCATAAACACTTCATTAAATCAATAATTCCTAACTTCAATATCATAAATATAAAAAACGTCATACTGCGGAATAATAATATGGAAATGCAAAAGTATAATTTTATGGTAGCATCTCATAGCACTATATATCATTTTATACAAGGCAGAATCATAATTAGCCACGTGTAAATTATTTTAACTTGGTATTCTCGACTTTGTGTGAGTAATTTACAGAATAAGAAAAAAAATTATGCAAAGAAATCAATTCATCATTGGCAGATCTGATTATCTAGAACGATTATTGACGTAAAATAATCGTTTGAAAAACAGTCATATATGTATATATCAGCATATGCATATGCTGTCTCACGGATTATCTCGGAATTGTTTAAGTATCATACAATAAATTTAAATCTGTAAATTTAAGTATTGTTGTTGGATCATAACGAAAGCTAAGCCATATATCTATCAATAGAAGATTTACAAACTACTAAAGATTAAATAATTGATGTAGATCAGATTATACCTAAAAAGACAGTCTAGTAAAATAAAAGCTCTATCGCAATTTAAGAGGCAACTTGAGGCTAAACTATACTATTTAACAAAAAAATGACTTTTTTTCGAGCACAAGAACGAGAATAATTGTTTCTCAGTTTTTTGTCATCCCGTCAAATAGCTCATAACGTCACAATGTTGAGAAATTTGCAGTTAAAGTTGTAAAAAAGGATTATTTTAACATAACTACGAAATGTAACGTGTTAGAGAAGTTTAATTGCGATCAGAATTAAGTATATTGTTAAAATTTTCAGTCTTTAAAAGGATTTTGTTGTATTGATTATGATTTAAAAAATATTGATGATTAATGGATATTAAAATTAAAAATAGTGAAATCTTTACTTTTGATATTCGCCATATATGTATATATATATATTGGCCATTTTGAATTTTTACAACAGATTAGTATTTAACGAATCTGAAAAACCTTTAAGTTTGAATGACAATTAAAGAATATTTTATTTAAAGAGAATAAATCCTTAATGATCTATATAAGTTACAACTTTGACGCAATAGACTCTATGTTAATTAATATATTTTTAATCGACACAATAAAATTCTTTGAAAGTTTGAAAGGCCTAACAACATATTTAATTTTGATTTTAATTAAACTTCTCTAATATGTCACATATCGTAGTTATAGTAGGCCAAAATATCCTAGCCCTTCTTTATAACTTTAACTGCAAATTTCTCAAAACTGTGACGTGATGGAGCAATTTGATAAACAGGAATCAGTCCAAAAACTATTATTCTCTTTCTTGCGTTTTTGTTATTAAATATTATTATATAGTATTATTAAGAATGTATATATATATATATATATATATATATATATATATATATATATATTAGCGCTATTAATAAAAATTACTCAATAATCGATAACATGCCATTATCAGTCAGGTTAAATCTTCTATGTACATTTCACGCGGATTAACATTATTAACGGATAAACGAAATCTTATTGTTAGCAGAGCTAGAAATGTACCACCAAACACAAAGTAAATTGATTTTTCAATTTAATATGCGATTAATATGATACTATTACATATTTTAAAAACCTCCTCCCATCCCCAATGCGATGAAAAAGAATAAATTGCAAAAAAATGATTCAATTTTGATTAATCTTTTAAGACTATGGTATACAAGATTAGATTATTATTGAATTACAGAAGCAGAGAGAGTATAATAATTCTGATTAAATTAAAAGCATTTCAGAGAGTATATTATATCAAAATTGATTTTTTAAGTCATTTAATAATTATTATTTGAATTATTATAATGCTTTTTATTCTTAGATCACTGGTCATTGTCAACTGAATATACGGCAATAGATCCGTTTCAAGAGACCGCTAGGTTGGCCTTATGGTTTTGGGACAATAGTCTCTTTTAGGCTCCGCCCGATCGTTAGTTGCATGTTACTATATCCGAGATATCAGGCCTTGAGAATTCTGAAGCAAGAAACGACACAGTGGTCTTTTCTTTCAGAAAACAAAATTATAATTGCCGCCTTAATTTCCGGCGATAACATCGGATGATGAGAATGTGAAATATCACAATGTGAGCTGTATTCGAAGAACATCGATAATGTTAAGAGTTAAATTCCAAAGTTTTCCTCCTTCTTAGAGAATTCCATTTGAACATCCAGCTTTCGTTATTTAAATATATGTATGAAAATTAGATTATATATATCTAAAAATTATTGTACATATATATATATATATATAAATATAAATCTAAATTTATATCTAATTGAAAATAGATTAAAATTTACCAAATAAAATTTGTTGTGCTCTGAAATATTACGAAATATTAAATCACTGAGCTATAAGTTCTATAAACGGTAAATTTTATTGTGATTTTGTGAAATAACTATAGAATGTTAATGTGTCTGATTTATAAACAATAATTTGCATTTGTAATTCACAATTAATTCCTCATTATAAAATCAAGAGTAAATTCAAATAAGTATTTGTATATGCTTCAATTACATATTAAATTGCGAAAGCAAAAATTATAGACACTCGTAATAAAGTTGCAAAAAGCTACATCCGCCTCTGATTTACCATTATATTATATTAATCAGTTATGTAAAGTGGGAGAGATATGATAACCTCGGCGACACGGTGGCGCATTATGAAGTAGATATTGCAACAGAGTAGTGCACTGTTACAATGTCGATCGAACACGGTATCGAATAATTAATATACACAAGTTGCGTAAGAGTCATTTATCGAGATACGTTGCATGGATTACACGAATCGTAGCAGAGTTTAAACAATCAGAAAAATTTGAAGAAGTTCTTAAACGGCACACTGTTGTATATTTTCTATTATTTGCAGGTTACTTTCTGACCGAGTTAATAGTAGACGGACCGATATTACGAAAAGAAAAGGTAAATGAAAGAAGATCAAAATGGACAATTGGAAGATTAGCATGTAAAAAGCATTAAAAATTCGAAAGGTAAAATTCGAAAAGTAGACAATCTTTGTCTTTTATAATTATTAGAATAAAAATGAGTGTTAAAGAATGATGTGATTTTTGTACTTGATCCAATCGTAATAATCACAATAACGCCGAAACAAATCATCCTGCGAGGTAGAAGAGGTAAATTTCAAGAATGCGAATTGATCAACGGCAGTAGTTAAATAATGTATGTCACTGTATAATAATCACAAATTGATTACAATAAATTTAATAAGACACTCACAATTGACTTTAATATTTAATTAAGGTTTTAATTGAATTTTAGTGCCATTAGTACAATGACAAGACACATATTTACTAAATTGACATGTTTTCATATATTTATAAATAAGTTTGTTGTTTTGCATGTAAGTCAAATATCTAAATATTATTAAACCTATGCTTCAAATTTGAATATCGTTCATTTATTAGACACATACACAATTTTGGTTATCTTGAATACTGACAATGAGCATATCTTCTTGATGAACAGGTTTGTTAGATTCTATAGAATAGAAAACTATTAACGAATAAGTTACTAATATTTGAACTAATAATAATAATATCCGAACGCGTTTACTTTTGCAAATATAATGGAGCTATTAAATTTATTTTCTTCCTCTACTTATTATTTTATAGTAAGACGATAAATTGGAATTTTGCGGAACTTCAAAATCTTACTTTCTCACTAAAAATCAAATTCCGCGCCAACGTTATCTCAAATAAATAATGATCAAACTATAATCCTCCTCAAATATAATAATTCCATATATTATATGCGTTCTTTTAGAGATAAGAGTTAGATCATTTTTGCATAATACCATAAACCGTCATGATCACTTTGCAAGAACACTTACAGAACTAAACATCATAAAAATGACGTTTTTGGTTTCTTTGTGCATAACTGCACGTAATGACTGATAATCTCTTTAGATTGTTTCATTCAAACAATATAAAGTAGAAAAAAAAAAGTCTAATTTCGGCCGTTCTAGTCTTCTATTTCAATATTTGATATCACCTGGACTAACCTATGTGCATTATGACCGGTTGGCGTGGAAGAGAGCGGCGGCGATGTCCGTCTTGTATTGGTATCATCCTGGATAGACAGAGATTCGCTGTTCATCTTGCACGTTAGTCTTTTGAGAACGTCGTCCATGGACCTTTTGCTGCCTGCAGTGGTGGCACCACTGCCGTTATTGTTGTTGTTGTTTTGCGTGACGGTATTGTTGTTGTTATTGTGATGGGGATGATGAGGGTAATAGGGATCAACGGAGAGAAGGGTAGGTGGCGAGCCGCACTCAGAGGAGCTCGCCGGTTCCAGTGCACCGCCCGACGACGACGACGTGTTCGTATGGTGATGATGATGGTGGTGGTGGTGATGGTGATGATGAGGATGGTGGTACGGTGCGAGGGTCTCTTGGCTCGACAGGAACAACAGCCTCTGTCGCTTGGCCGTCCGCAAGGAATTCAATGAGGGCGACGGCGAGTCGCGTAGATCCGGCTCGCTGGTAGTCGCCGGCGACGAACAGCCGGACGACTCGCACTCGCCGCCTCTCTGATGGGAATAGCACTCCTCGATGTCGACGGGGGTGATGGCACCCTCCTCACCGACGATGACGGCTGCCTCGCCACCGGAACCGGCCACCGGCGAGGTAGTGTCTTCCTCCTCCTCGTTGGCGCCTGCCACTGTACCCGCACCGCCCCCGCCCTCCGATAGCTTCGTTGGTGGCGACTTCCTCTTTGAGGACATCCTCAGTCTGCAACACAAGCGTAATGGAAGACTGCTGAGTTTTTGTCTTTTTGCTTTCTCTTTTTTTTTCTTGCGTCGACGTACTCAATTGGGATGTGGAAGAGCGGGGGAGGATTGTCGGCGTTGGAAATCTTCATACATTCTCTATGTGCTTGATGATACGGCTCGCTTTTTCTTATCGTATCATAAAAACGTCATCTAAAATGTCGCAGAACATTTATGTTGATTATTGCGGCTTATCCAGTTTCTTGGCAGCACGAAAGAGCGGTAGAGGGTTCAATTTCAGCATCCTCAGGTGGAGGATTATATGAGCGAGCGACGAAGCGACGTCGCTCCTTACGTCACCCAGTCGCCCCCGGCAGGCGCGACGTCTAAACTATCTGCCATCTGGCGCGGAGTTAATTTAGACACGGACTAGCCCAAGTTCGTCCATTCATTTCCGTCTACAAATTACCAAATCTAAATTCAAATCGCGCGATTGACCGACCGTCTGCTGGCTCGATGGCAGCGGCGTTGTCGCCGATATCGGCACGCGGACAAGTGGAGGAACGCAAGTTATGTAACTGGATGCGAGGCGCAATTATCGAACGGGAATTATTGTTGCGCTGACGTGTTGCGATCTCTCCATTAATCGAACGAGATTTCATTAATCTACTGACCGAGTATGTGACGAAGAAACGAGAAAAAAGAGAGCGGAGAGAGAGAGAGAACTACATTAGCCATGATTATCTTCCACTGGCGAACGCGAGCGAGGTTGCGAGGTCAGAAACAAGCACAATTCGCGGTTTTGTTGATCGATTCGACCGATTCGAGAAGCGGGACGAATTGTAACCGCACTTCCGGTGACATGCAGACGTCGTTTCTCGTTTCCGAAAGTAATCTGCTTGATGAAACGAATTAACGATTTTAAATCCCCAGTCTTCAAATTTTTCGAAACAATTTTTTTCCTCTCTTTTCAAGTCGTGTTTTGATTATCGAATCAACACGGTGCACGTTGCATCAAAACAAGTAAAAGAATGTACAATGTTAATTTGTTTTAATTTTTTAAAAAATCGAGCAATTTAACCAATAGTGTGTCAATGATTTCTCTCATTAACGCGCTTGTCCTACATTTTTGAACTGCACGATTGATGTAGAGAGGTAAGGCCCCTTATACATATATGTGTCAGAGATAATGACCTTTTAGACTTAAACGACTTTTCAACTGGATGATGCGCGTCTTACATGTCGCTTTGCGTTCAGAATTGTCGTTTGTGATGTGTATAATTACAACGGAAAGATTTATTGCTGCGCGTTACGCAGACATTTGTTAGTCACATAATGGAGAACGATTTACGGTGCTGAGAGAACGCTGCACACATCTTCTCGGAACATGAGAGCAATGTATCATGTAAAGTTATGAAATATATAATGACATCGGCTGTCATCGGCTATTTCGCTTTAGGCACCGCTAACTGTATCTCGGGAGGGATAAACATAATATTTATATAATGCATCACACTCGAGATGTATGCGATTTTTCCCCAAGGTATATGTAAATTGTTGATCGATCAATTAATTCTTCAAGAGACAAATTAAATATAAACTGCATCTATGATTGTGCTAATTTAAATTGACTTAACGATAAAATTTGATACTTTGGAGACAAAGAAATGTCCATTGTATTAGATAATAATATATAATAATAATATATTGAGAAAGAAGGTATCAAAAAATTTTTAGTGGAATTGTTTCGAATTGCTGGCACAAAGACGAGCTGGTTTTCGTTTTCGCGAGCCAATTTACGACAAAAATAATATTTGTGAAGATAAAGATAATATTTGCGAGATGTGTTGCGTAAGGGCATCGGGGATCTGCGTGATCTCTTACCGCGATATAGATCGATCGATCGAATCTCTGCAGAGGGGCAAATAACATCAGTACGTATTGTAATATTTTATCAATCTTAATTTACAATGCAACTCTTACAATTACGGACTTTTCTCAAAAACCACATCATGTAAATCGAAAGAAAAAAAGTATATATATGTATGTATGTAAAAATATAATAATTTCAATAATTAATAATTATCTCAATAATTAATTATTCAATAATAAAGATATAATAATACTATATGCATAAAGTTACCTTAGTAATACAAAAATGAGAAATACTTTTCCAAAATAAAAACTTTTTTCAATAAATAGAAACTTCTTTCCAAAATAAAAGAAAGAAAAGAGGATCGTACCCTTAGTTGTCAAGTCGTCGCACCAAGAAGCGTATTATCAAGAAGGTCAGGATTATAACATCGGCGTTTCTGCTCACGCTGATATGCATTATTATGCGAAACATAAAAAAAAAAAAACATCGAGCGGGCAGTGGGGACGCCGATAATAGAGATGAACAGTACTGTGTTATACGTACGCTCATTACAATGATTCGTTACAATGATGAACATTGTTTGCGCTGCACGCGCGCGCCTCCGGCGCATTTTTTGCACGGGCTGGCTCGCGCGATACGCCCGCGAGGCAGCTATGCACGCGCTCGACGCGCGTGCACACGTGCACTCGCGCGAATCACGAGTCGTGGCGGATCGGGGCTCGCCGAGGACCACGTGCTCCGTTTACTACGAGTGCATGTGTCGCGAACAGCCGCTACGAGCGCATACGAACGACGCTGAGAGAGATTACGACAGGCGCAAGATCGGAGCACGAAGAATTGGTGAACGCAGGAGTCAACGGATTTTCGGCGCGACGCGCGCTCCATTCGCAATCACAGACAAGAAAATCTCATGGTGGCTTAATTAATCGAAAATCGTTTACCGTTTACATGATTTCGTATGATAAAGCCATCACGCGGGAAAGACCGAATTTCTTCTCTGTTGACGTATCCGATTGTTCGTAAATAATTAGATAAAACACGTATTGAATTACTGACTTGTATTTGCGATGAAAGGAGCTGAGGCTCTTATCTCTTTATTTCCAGACGTAACAAAAAATGCCGAATATATTGTTTCGATAACTACGTTTTACGAGAAAAATTTATTTCTAAAAAATTTTCTGTAAAAAAACTTCTTAATAAGGCAAGGAGAAAACGAATTGCACTTCCGAATTACGTCATTAGCAATCTTCCTGAAATTGAATTTAAGCTTGGTAAACTCGCTAAAAATAAGCTGTCCGACCGTATATTTAGTGAAGATATGTTGACGGCATAACTACGCATGCTAGATAATAATCTCCTAAGTCACGATTGTCAGTCTTGGCAGCAATCAGTCAGTGTGCAAACGTTCGGTGATCGGGCGCGAGGAAATCTCTCTGAGACCGTTGCTCCGCACCGGCGTCTCACTCCCCTCGGATGTACCCCGAGATTATCGCGCCGCTTTTCTATTTCTATTGTCTACATGTCTCGACATTGTACGTGTTCGTGCACTGCCGTCGCGCGGCTCTTCGTTGTGCGGCGTGCTCGCACCACGCTCTCGGTACGCGAAGTATTTCTGTCCCTAGACTTTCCGCCCGGCATAATTACTTCGCAAAGCACAGATTCGCAACTATAGCCCCGACTGCCGAGAAGACCGAACAAAAAGCGCGCGCGCCTGCGGTACGTTCACGGAAGAAATATTTTTAACCACCAGATGCCATCGTGTCCGACCGACTGAAATCACAAACAAGGATAGCGAGAGATCATCAACGCCGGTGACAGTGCAAGAACGTGCGGGTGATAGGTCCCCTCCCTCCTTTCGCGGGTATTATCGTGTCGGATTGACTAAGCAAAAAGGAGAAAAAATGATTTCACACAATCGGAAATACAATCGGATAGAAAGATACAGTCGAATTCGAAGCGAGATCGCATCCCCCGAGATTTGTAACAAACGACAGGAAAAAAAGATCGAATATAGTTCAAAGTTTATACTTGCACACACCCACTCACTCGCATACAAGATCTCGCGTATTATGTTCGATAAGGGGTCGACAATCTCAACCGTCGACATCGATAGAATGTGAAGCTTGTGTTGATTGCGAATAACGAGATAAATCTTTCCCTCGCCGGGTGTTCTAAGTACTCTCTCTACCCACGCAATATCCATTCATTCATTTGCTGATTCATTAAATACGTAAGATGAGTAATTACAAAAGCACATTTCTGTTTTCCTCTTTCTTCTTTGCATGCACGCGTGATTTCGTACCGCGCGTGTCGCAATTATTACAAAATTGATGATAATTTTGTCTCTCGACAAGTCGTTTTAAATTGAGCTTCAATTAGATTTTAACATATCGCGCATTTCATTATTGAGAAAAATTATTTAAAAAAGTAATAAATCAAAAATTTCATTAAGCAACTATATGTATGTGTATTATTCGTAAATCGTGATATTTCATAATTTGAAAACAACGATGCATAAGTGTTATACGCAATAATTAAAATTCTCGTGAAACCAGTTATATTATGATTTATAGCGTTGCAGGTTAATCTAACTATGAATGTCATGTGCACAGTCGTAAAATTAATTTTTTTTTAACCTCATCCAAGAATTCGATACAATTATCTACATCTGTATGTCTCCCACTAGCTTCAATTGCTTCGATTATCGCGAAAAAAGTCGAATATCCCAATTATTACATTTACTCCGCGATAAAATATCATTAAAACCAATGTTAAGACTACATTTAAAATTAAATTTTGTACAAAGTCAAGAAAGAGAGAATTAATTTTATAAAATATATATCTTTACTTACGTATTTTTTTTTTAGATCATCGTTAATACGAAATAATTGTATGTTGATACGAAATAATGACAAATGCAAATAATTCCATTTCGAAAAGAAAGATTGAATTTTAATTTTACATTCAAAAACCTGATAAAAGGTGAATAAAAGAAGATAGAAATAGAAATAGAAGTATTATTAAACTGAATTGAGCGGAAAAAATGTGCTGATAACAATAGTATACATTTACTAATTTGTTTTATTCGATTATTGTTGATATTATTCAAATCTTAGATAATAATGATTTTTGTTTCTAGCATTTTTATATTGGTTTCACGGTGTCGAGTCCAATTTAATTAATTTAATTTATAACGCATGCGTGTTGTAAACGAGATAAAAATATTTTACGACCATTTTGTGGCTTTTTCCTCGCCGGTCGTAATCGATCGAAAGCATCTACGAACAACCAGAGACGCACGTGTATTCACATAGCGACACGCGTTCACAAATGTAAGCGTGTGAGCCGACGCTTGACTTTCTATTAGTGGCACAATAGGAACCTAGTTTTTTTAGGGGATGCGGCATCTGTTCGGGCTCAAGTAGCAAAGCTAGGGTGGTGTTCAACGTCGGGGTGGGAAAGTTGGCCCGATACCGCGAGTTAAAACTTCCGTCAGCACGCACGTAAATAGGACGGAGAAATCTGTTTCGAGTGATCCAGTGTGGGAAACAGTCAACGAGATTTCTGGAGACTAGACTATCAAATACCAGATGGATTGAGGATAATTTAATTAAGAATTGTACAATTACGTCCGTGATGGAATTCGACTAAATGTATTAAAATGTATAAAAAGCTCCAGTCTAAAGAGAAAGTCGGAAACCATAAAAGTCAGATTTTAGCTCGTAAAAGAAAGATTTAAAACGCGTACAATAGCCAGAAATAGTAAAGAATTTATTAAAGTTACATATAAAAATGTTAACTTAAATGGCTAGATTTAGTAACATTGGTTGTTCATTATATTGTAAAAATAAAAAGTTACGACTTGAAGATATACAATATTGCATGTCTTTTGTTAGCACTAAAATAAACAATGCAATTGTATGGGGTGTTGTCAATAAAATTTGCACTGTTAAATGTAATGAATTAGTGAAGTATTAATCAATATTATATTATAATTGTTAGTCGATGTATTTACTTTTTATCAAACGGAAAGCAGAACAGAAGAGATCAGACTGTAATTACGCGACACAGTATATAAAAATTCATTATATCTTGCTCTTTGTGAAGGGGCGGCCAGCATTATAATTAAGTTACCCAGAATTGATACGGCGAAGAAGGAATATACGCGCGTTATTAACTAATTTTATACCACTAGCCATTAATTAATGTACAGCATTCTGTTTTCTTTTCTCATTATCTCTTCTTTATACATTTTCGGAAGTGTCGTAAGAGATATGAAGGAGAACACAATCCCGGCGATATATGTACACGGTACGCAAACTTTTTATGAGATTGTGTCCTCCTTCATATCTCTTACGACACTTCCGAAAATGTATAAAAAACAGATAATGAGAAAAGAAAACAGAGTGCTGTACATTAATTAATGGCTAGTGGTATGAAATTAGTTAATAACGCGCGTGTATTCCTGAAGCCCGCACGAAGTGGGGGAGTTCCAGGTTCGAATCCTGGCTGAGATAATATTTTTCGCAATAAATTATTTATTTGTAGGGGGGTCTTATTAACACCAACATTTGAAATCGAATTGATTTTAAGTTGGTGACTGTGTTTGCGTTTAAAGTTCGACGCGCACCTTGTATTTAATTGTGTACTGCGATTGCGCAGATCATTGATTAAGCCACCAAAAGATCCAGGCTCGACCGTAAAAAGCGAGTTAAAATTCACTTCTTACTATTAAGTAACTCACGGTCAAGAAGAATGTATTAATATTAATTGTTCATCATAAAAATATTTTGTCATAAAAACGTGAGCAGTGAGAAAGGATATAAAAAATGAAATAAGACATAGTAAAATAGATAATGTAAAATAGAGCGAATAAAAAACACAAGATCGCCAATCGATTTCTTATATCGATCGGATTTTTCTTCAAGTATCGGTACTTCCACTCTATTATTATGATTACTAATATCCATGCTAAAATACAATATAACATCCTTCAAAAAAGAGTAATGGCAGCCTTTCGGTATCGATAACTATTCTCATCTCCGACGCAAGATCGGCTCGGAAAAGTCGCGCATGAGAAAATCCTGGACGCGATGAGAGAAAGCGCCCGTCGTTAGTATTCTTTATAGGACCACCGTGGGATACGCTCTACATAATGGAGTCCCGGCGTCTCTTCTTTTGATGCTACCTCTTGGCCGATCTCTTGTTTATGTATGAGCGGGTGCGGACCGCACCCACCCGCGCGCAATGTAAAACGCGCGGGCACCGTACGGCCCACCGTCACCCACCAGGGTTGGTGGTTGTCCCAGGAGCAGCCGGGGTCTTCCTCGCGCGCGCGTCCTCCCGTTCTTTGCGTCGCTTCGCGACGCAGGGCAAAGCCGCGACTAGGCCGGAGCACATTCACAGGAACTGACAACGTGACGCCCGCCTTGCCTCGCCTCGCGTCGCGTCGCGGCAACCGCGCCGTAAAAGCAATCTTCCGTCGGTCTCTTCTTCTTCTTCTTCTTTCTACCTAGAATACGTTATCAGCAGAACCGGTGGGGTCGAAGAGGCAACTGCAGCCTCTCTCGGTCTCGCGATTGCTCTAGCCCTTCTTACTATTTCCGGAGCCTCTCTCTTCCGCCGCTTCTCGCCGCGAATTCCTTTTTTTTGCCACTCGTCTCATGCGATGCGCGCTTTTATCTACGAGACTCGCGGCTTCCGCTCTGAAGTATGGTAATGTAAAACTTTACATCTGGTAAAGCTAAGAAAGTGCAACTTTTGGAGAGAATATTATAATAATAAGATATGTCGAGAACATGTATGTAACAAAGTTCACAATTCTTATTTTTTTAAGTAAAGATAATTTTTAACAAGAAGATAATTTTGATCATAAATTGGAAGAGCCGTGTAAATACATTTTTTCTTGATTTTTTAAAGACTTCAATACATTCAAAAGAATATTAACCATGAAAAAACCATCGTCCAAAAATTTTATTCCAGGATAGTTTTCATTAAATCTAGAACAAGTTTGCATAACATAGGGTTACAAGTAACTTCAGAGAAACGGAGGAAGATATTCGTACAAATCAATACCGTCAAACTGTTAATCATTACATATATAATTTAATGCGTCAAAACAACAAATTTAAATCTCTTATCGTATGATGATTTAACATAAACAGCATTTAACATTAAAAAACAGCAAGCATGTATATTCGCATAACCATTATTTTCCTTAGTAACTTCTTTTATTTTGCTTATCACGTTTTATAAAATGCAGTCAAAATGTAAAAAAAAAAAAACAATTTGAATCAAAATGATGGTATATTAATAATATATGGTATATTATTGCAAATTAATAATGGAGCTATATAATAATGGGAAAGTTTGAATTTTTAACCAGTGATTTATACCTCAGGTTCTACTTTTTCAATCCCGGCAGCATGGCAGCGCGACAAAATGCCGGCCCGTATCGCGCCAAAGCAAATCAATGAACGAAAGCGAAGTCGGATTATTAATCCGCGGGCGCCCCGTATCGAGCCGTCGTAATTAATATCGTCGTAACTTGATTACGAGAGCGGCGGTAACGTAGCATTGAACTTGGTCCCGGGGAGAAACAAGATCAAAAGAAACGAACATTTAATTCGCGAGATTCCCCGCTCTACAACCGAGTCTCACATATCAGGAAGGCCATGCATACCAAAGCAATCAGCTGCACACACACACACACACACATACACACACACACATTCTCTCTCTCTCTTTCTCTTTCAGATGCCAATGAAAAAAATGCCCCGTGCTTGGTGATAACGCGACATGAATTCTAGAAAGAGCGGATACTCGCAAATAAGTCCGACCTTTCACCAACGGAACAGTTACTTCATGCTTTTCCTTCATTTCCGCAAGACGGTATTTTCTTACTATCTCCTCATTATGTATATGTTAACTATTGCGCAAACAAATGACTCTCACTGAACGCTTGCGCAATGATGTGATAAGATTTCCGGAGCCTTATAATCGCTTTCGACGAATTCATTCTTGTTATATATCGGTCGTATTCAGAATAATTCAAAGTATGAAATGAGTTACATTATTTAACCTCATGACGATAGATATCGAACGTGATTTTTTATACCCAAAATAATAATGTCATCTTGCCTGATATTTAAAAAAAATTTCCTCATGATTTACAATGTTACAATCGGTCTGACTAACTTTGTCTTGTCAAAGACGAAATCCATATGGATTACTAGCGCGTGATTGATCAGAAAAAAACTTGGAGAAGAGAAAGATAAAAGAAAGAGGAAGAAAAAGAGGCAAAACAGAGACGAGAGAGAGAGAAAAGGAAAGAGAGAATAGAATGCTTTGGTCGGGGAACAAGGGAGGCAGACGGCTAGAAACGAGGGAGGGTCTTCTGACCGAGTGTAGGTTTAAGAAGAAGTGGGGCCATGTGTTCAGTGTCAAGTTGCTCGGACCTTAGATCGCTTCCTCGATCCTCCTCCTTCGCGTTATAACGGAGTTCGTTAGAGAGAGGAAAGGGAGCGTGTTACACGCAATGCACGTGCACACGCCGCGCGTTTCTGCGCGCGTATGCACATATCGTCCCGAGAGAGGAACCAGAAGAGAAGACAGATAAACAGGAGAAGAGAAGAGAGCAGATAAACGAGATCGGAGGAGAAAGGGTCGGCTGAAAAAGAGAGAGAGAGAGAGAGACGCAGAAGGAGTAGAGGAATTTATTTGACGCTCTATCTCTGAGACTAAACGCATACTAAAGTAGACAAAAGACAAATAGTCTGGGATTAAATAACGTCACGGTCTGTGTTTATAAAACTAGCAACTTTGGAGAATTTGTGCACTTTAACTGCACATATCTCTTTAGGCAGATTAAAAGAATATATGTATATATCAAGAGAGAGAAATAATTTTTTTCTCAATAAAATATTTCCAAAAAAATGATTGACCCGGACTATCACAAGTGCACTTAAAGAAGTTCGCTCAGTTATTTATCTCTACTCATTCGTTTAAGGTTTAAGGTTAAAGGTGAAACTTTACAGTTACTCAATGTAAATGAACGTGCGCCTATCAGAATTTCATTCTAAAGAAAGAGGGAGATAGAGAGAGAGAGAGAAAAAGAGAAATGAAGAAAGACGGTTTCAAGCATCACGCGAGAGCGCGCGCCGATGGGAACAAAGCGCGCAGCATCTGGAACGCGTTAGGGTCCTCCGCGACCGCCCCCACACACCGATCATCACGTATGTACGTACGCACACTAGCATATATGCATGAGGAAAAGCAAGCTCTTTCGTGAGAGGAACGCAGAGACACTAAGAAAGAGGGGGAGTGCGAGGATCGGAGGGAAGGAAATCCCGGACATGAAGGAAATGAGAGAATTCGTGGGGTACGCGCGCCAGCCGAAAACAACGAGAGAAAGAGAGAGGGATGTTCACGTGTGCGTTACGTGCTCGTACATCTCCCCGCCCCCTCCTTCCCCCTTCGTCCGAATTCAAACGAACGCGTAACCGGGCCCTATACATCACGAACAAAGCGCGCGGCACACACGGATCTTGTACGCGAGAGGTTGCACGCGCGATAGCGCCGGAGCACCTCGGTTATCTGCTGCTATTCATCCGTCCTGATGAATCCCGCCGCGCCGCAAACCCTCGCTGTTGTCCGCGGTACCGGGGTACAGGTATTGTGCGGTATGCGAATAGCGATCCCCCTTCATCGCGCGCGACTCCAAATCGGCTTCCTCGAGGTTGGGCGGGGTCCCGTTGTAGCAACAAAATCTACTTTCCTTACAATCATATTTCCTTACAATTCATGTTCCTTAAACACTTTGCATCGCAGGTGAATCACGTACCGAAAGATTATAATTTTATGCGACAAAAACTAGAACCCTTTCCTTTTCTAAAAATTTAGAACTTCTCCGAGTTACAGCGCTCCGTTAGAGCGAAGTCTCAGCGTTTTTTCTAGTTTTACTGCTCTAAATTAAATTTAATAACTCGTGTATTTCATAACACTGATTTAAGATAACGCAACAAGGAGAAAATTACACAGAAGATCTAGAATTAAAGAAACAGCCTCCACATGAAATATTCATGATTCAATACGTGTCTTTTCAACTTATCCGATTAGCGGTATAACATTATATCACGCGAAATGCATCACGTGTTATGCGTTATCAACGTCTGTCTGCTACCGTAATTTTCTATTACAAGTTATTGCGGTTAGCAGGTAGAATCGCGACGCGTTAATGCACGATGGTTCTAACACCTACTTTTCTACTGCACCGTTTTGTGCTAGCGTGGAACATCTGATGCGATTCCTCTCAAGACAATGCGAGGGATCGACTTGATGTCTATCTCGATTAATTGGAGAAAACGATACATATGGTGCAAATACTTTCAGTCTATAAATATCCTATATATCACATTCTACAAGAAAAACATGTGATGTCGTAATAACTGCGATATGCATTTTTATTTGCTTTTTAAAAGCAATTCTTGAAGGAAATCCTATTTTAACAAATATCGCATAATTAGTACATGTACATATCATTGTAGTATGATGAAAGTATGTCATTATAATGAAACGGGATTTGTTACCGCCTATTTTTGGTTTGTTTTGCAGTCATCAATTGCAATAATTCTATAACAGATATAAAATAAGCGAAATGTGGGATGTTAACGGAAAATAAGGAACATTAATTATCGGTATACGTAAAAATATTCTAAAATCAAGATAAAAATGATGGATACTATCCATAAATTCATGCAGTAAGTAACTCACAAGAGCACAACATTAATTGTTAATTTAAAAAAAAATGATAAAAATGAAAATATATTATTTTTGTAATTATGTGACAGTATCATAATTACCACTGATTGAACTTATGAACATATATTACAAACACAACATCGTGAAATCATATCTCATTTAAGAAATTCTAACAAAGTTGATAGGGTCAAGTATATCAATGCTTATCATGCTTACTGTTATTCGTTAAATTTTGTAGCAAATTTATCTAAGAAAGAAGCGCTTTGTGATACTGAAGGTTTGCTCGCAATTACATTCGCTAATTCATAATCGTTGAGTAATTTGATTTGTCTCATCTTGACATTACATTGCGTCTTACTCATTATATGTTACACATATAATGTTATATTATACGTTATACATTATGTGTTGTTTTCATTAACACACTACACAGCTCGCCATTATTATAAATGATAAACAGGAAATTCCATTTTTGAGATCTCTGATCGTCTTGAATCTTAATATTTTTTCGCGGTCACGTAAAAATAAAATGCAGAAACTTAGTGACTCGCACGATAATCCAAAAGGAAAGCGTTACATTCCTATTTGTTCCAGATTATCGTTTTCTAATGACTTGTCAATGTCGACCTTGACCTCAGCGGATGCAATCATGTGCTGATGAGTAGGAATTTTTTTCCTAACAAATACATTTCACATCCTAGCGTTTTGTCGGTCAAAGTCAAATATAATACGATATCGTTTGCGGTTGCAGACGCACGTTATTAAAATATAATTTATATGCGTAATTTCATTGAGATAAGTTCGAAATCGGAGCAGACAGTTATTGACAGATCGACGCGCAGATATTTAAAATTAAATCTCCTAGAATTTTAGATATATATATATAATTTATCATAGCTGCAAAAAATATGACACTGCGATTCGGCGACTGTGATAATGTCCGACAGAGTCATACACATACAGTCATACACTTTGAAAGTTGCAATGCCATATATGTCTGTATGTGTAGCTAATTATTGGATTGAGATATAAGTAAATAATTAATTTGCATTTAGAAGGCTTAAAGCCTACGCATGGTAACTAACGAGTTTATATCGGCGTCATTTATATTGTTAGAGATTACGCGACACGCGCTGACCACTCACACTTTTATCGATATTAATATAACGTTAACGCGTGAATCAAGCTATCACTCGTTTTTGCAAGTAAGCCGGAATGTCGAAACCCTATCGCCTCGTGTTTTGACACTTTAGAATCATGCTTTGTCTAGTACACTAATACACTAAGGCGCAGTTTAATGACGCAATCAAAACACGCGGTATGTCTCCATTGTCGAGTTTTATGCACGCGCTCCCGAATCCACTTGTAGCGAGCGGTGTCACGCACAATTATAGGGTTGTCTACATATATCAGCCGAGGTCGTGCCGGTATTTCGAGTCGCGACGCGTTAACACGTTAGGCAACTAAATTTATACTAAGAGAGCAATTGGCTTTAATAAAATATCATGATAGATACCGCATGGATTATCGCGCGGACAATATCGTTGAGCGCGGTGCGATATAATGCACGTCATATACATAGTTTATAGGAGGGCCAGCCTCAGCGCTCGTGCGACTCAAGTAATTTATTATAGCGAGAACACTACATAATGTAGCCTCGCTACACCTTTAGTCGCATAAAGAGCTTTTGTGTACGTACATTGTGCTCCGATTTTAATTATCTCCTCAAAGACGCGGAATTCTATAGAGGATGCCGATGAATAGATTGTAAGTTTAACAACTACACAGCATTTTTTAATGCTTCATCTATTTGAGATAAGATTTACAATTAATGAATTCTTTAGTAAAAATGCATATAATAATGTATAACATTTTGTATTCGCTAATATAGTGTTAAGTGTTTCTTGAAACATTCGCAAAAATCGTAATTGTGACATTAAATATCTCGTTAAATATCAATTATATATTTTAATTTGCTTCCACATTTAGTCAACTCTTTTAGCAGGCGCTCTCTTTCTCTCTCGGGTTGTCGTTATAATTTAAATAGTCTGGCGATTAAAGCGTTAAAAGATCGATCGTATTCAGCAAATGCCGTAAAATCGCTCGCAAAATTGAAACGAGATGGTGTCGTGCTCCAGGGAAATCGGTTAAATATAAAGCGAACATGTCTCCCGAGCGGCTGATATTCGCGCGTTAATTCGATATCGCCTCTCGATTCGACGACACGCGCTCTTGTTACGCAAATGCGTGCACGTAATCTATCAATCTCCACATCGGGCACATCCTTCGGGAATCCGTGCTTATTATCATGGCGCTCGAGATAATTCAATATTTTTGTCGCGCAGACGCATACTCAGCAACCCGGCACTCGAGTTCTACTCGAGAGGGTTTCTGAACAAGAAACGTCGATTAACGAGACATTGTATCCGGAAATACGTACGCGCGCATCTGCAGAACAAAATCCCCAGTTACATTCGCTTAACCGGTTCACGAAGCCTTTTTGGTATTGAGATAAAAACTGCAGAATCACGTTTCGCTTTAAGTGCTATATGAGTGAGCAATTTTTCATGGTAACAAGCGATAGATCAATTATACAGTTCACTTGTTATATCTCGTTATATCACTCAGAATTGCCCATTAGCAGAAACAATCTCCATAAACAATGATGCAGATTAAGATACACCCCCGACGTTTGTAAAACGTCATGTAATGCGCGCATTTCTCACGAAATCCGCTTTGTGCGCACCTAATCGAAACAAAAACGCCAGATTTATCATTCCAAGACTGAAGGGATTTGTGTCGTTTGCCATATATACGTCATTTGTTTCAATTAATCGAGATCGACGTGTCTTTCCTCGCGTCGTCCGCGCGATGGAAGAAGTGATACATCGTCGGATTTTGAATGGAATCGCGTAAGATATTCCGCCTGCGGAGAATTAGGTGGAACCCCATAGAGAAGCACGGAGATCGAGGGGGACAACAGGGAGGGTCACTGGGTCAGATGCGTAAGAGAGCCACGCTCCCTCCTCTCTCAACCCTCGTTCGTTCGTTACGTCTCTTCTCCTCTCTTCCTCACTCTCGTCGACCTTCCGCTCCGAGCCGATTCTCTTTCTCCTTCGCCGTACCGAACACATGGCCCCGTGTATATACACGCCTGTACCCGGTCGCCCGGACACACGCACGACACACGCATTCACGTAGCTCGGCACGCACACGAATACGCACACGCTCCAGTCGCCCTCGCGCTATCACGCCGGCGGTCGCCTATCGCGAGATACAATGTCATGCCGTGACTCCGATTACGCGCCGGCGAGGACTCGTATGATCGCTGCAGCTCGTGTAAGCGTAATTCCGCGTTTCGAGTCGCATTAAGAGTGTCGCGTCGAGCCGAATCGATCTTGACGCGGAGGATGCGGCCGACGAAGCCTCCCGATCGTCGAACTTTCGTCCAGACATGCGTTACGACAGATCGTAATTCACGTTCCACGAGCATGCCATTTCGATGGTACACACACACACACACACACACGTCATCGTCTCGGGTTATATCGATGCTCCGTATCAACGAATCCAAAGTTATCGAAGAATTCTAACAGTTTCCGCAGCTAGTCTAATTACAACTTTTCGATAACTTACATGAATTCCAATGTGTCACGAAGTGTTTTTTAAGTTACACTAATAGAGTAAGTTAATTACAATCGCTTGCAGATTGTGAGAGAAAAAACATAGTTGATACATCCTAATTGTCATCGCGGTGAAAAGTAAATTATATAATTATAAATTCGAGATCTTTTAAGAATTTTGTGTAAACCTCGAATATTGTGTAAAAGTTAGTGGAGCAAGAGATTAATCAGGGTGATCTCTAATTCGACGATCAGACACACGGCACATTTGCAAATAATTTATGTGTGCAGGATATATACATATATATTGCAAATCCTGCCGTTAAAAAATTCCCGTGTCGCGTATCGAAAACCACGTGTCCCGGTATCTACAGGCACGCGAGGACAGTTGACTCACCTGCCAAGCGTGCTCATATCATCCTGGCCGCGCGCTGGTAGCCTGGATTACCCCGTTGCCATTGACGCAACACTTGTCACGTACAAAAGAAACGCACCTTCGCACAATGAATAAAACCGCCACTGACAAACCAAAGAGATCGGCAGCTAGAGCGACGACGGTCGGACCCGATCTATCGGAACCGACCGGGTTTACTCGGCACTCGGTGGTAGCTCACACCCGGTAGTCGCTCGCGGTTGGAAGACCGCGGTGGAGCATGTACCCTTATACACGGATGAGTGATCGCACGAGCGAAACGATCGCGTTCACCAAGGCAGAGCACCGATTCCTTGCACGCTACCTCATAACCTGGGACGCCGTCAGTACCGGTCGCGCACTTCAACACCAAATCGCGGCAGGACGACGCACGCGAGCGGGCAGAGGTGCCCGGGCGCCGATTCGCGTGGAGAACAGCTGTAACGATATCCTCGATCGCGATAACAACGCGACGCGACGTTCCGTTTCGCGTACCACTGTCGCGAGCTGCGAGGCGCTCTGCGGCACGGCGGAGAGGCTTCGGCGGACCTCGCGGCGCGTCAGTGGGTCCGCGTCAGTGGGGGCGAGAAGGAGGCGCACGGAGGCTGCACGGGCATAGCGCGCGACATAGAAGCGCGAGAGCGGGAGCGGAGTGACAGAGAGCGCGAGAGAAGGAGCGGATACGGAAAATGGAAGAGGGAGAGAGAGAGAGGTGAAACGCGAGTGCGGTGGGAAGGCCCCCTTCCCTCCCCCCGAGAACGGCGAGCATACAATGGAAATAATCACCGCGTTTCTCGGAGCGTCGGCCGACTGACTGAAGCCCCCGAGGACCGACCGGGATGAGATTCGGAAGGCGCTGCCTGGCGGCGGCGGCGCGGCGGCGACGGCGGCAGCCGGCGCGGAGCGGCGCTTCGGCGCCCGCGCGTCGCACCACTTTTGCGCCCCGCTACTATCCCTTGTCCCGCGCGCACCCTCTCTCGCCCCTCTCGCACCGACGCGCTCCCTCTCTCCTTCGCTTTTGTTACCGGTGCGTTCCATCTCCCTCTGACCCATCGAGCGACCGCGCTCTGGCCTCTCGCTCCCTTCTCTTGTTTCCTATTGCTCTTGTTCTCGTTCCCCTCCGATCTCTGTCTCTGCCTCGCGCGTTCTCTCGCCAGCTCTTCGTCGTGCCGTCGTGCTGTAGAGGCGCCTCACCGTGTGTACGTGGCACGGCAAGCTCTGCCACGCACGCCACGCCTCTTCTGGGGCCTAGTCGCCGCCTCCTTTCTCCGACACCCACGCCGAGACGGATTCTGCCCGCCACTACCACCGCTGCCACCACCATCCGTCGTTGGTACCTCCACCACACAACCACCACCGCCACCGACTCCGATGTTGTCCTCGCCGACGTCCTCGTCCACGTCCTCGTCCTCGTCGCCTTTGTCACCCCGCCGTGTACCGCCGCCGCGCCGCTGACAGATCAGCATTCGTTCGCCTGTGTACGTTCGCGGTTGTTAGAGCCTCTCTATCTGCTCCGCTTCTTTCCCCCAGTCTGACAACCTTAGGCGCTGTGCCAGCTTGTAGCTCTCTGGGCGTAGTAGTAGCAACACGAATGGACAGTACGCGCGTTACGGTAGCTGCGCTTGTCCCCTCTTCTGGTCCCCTACTAACTGCCACTGGTCTCATTGCTCAATGAGAGCGAGCGGATGGAGAACGCGATTAACGCGCAGCACATCACGTGGCGTGCAGGAACGCGGTGCATCGCCGCGATGCGTAACGCTGGAACGAAGCGCAACGTGCGGACTCGGTGGCGGATGCGGTACCGCGAAACGTTCCCCAAATTGCTGGAACGAAGCGCAACGTGCGGACTCGGTGGCGGATGCGGTACCGCGAAACGTTCCCCAAATTGCACCGGTCTGTCAGGAACGTGGTGTAACAACACTCGTCTCGAAGCGAGATTTTCGTTTAGAGGCAAATGGCGCCTGTCATTGAGACGTGCACTTTGATCGTACTTTGATTGTATCTTTTAAAACTACTTTCCTATCTCGCTCGTGACATATTTTCCTTTACTTTCTATTAATTGGATTAATGAGAGGAAAAAATGCAAATAATATCTTAAAGCTAATCTCTAAGCTAATGCAATGATAGGTATGAAATAACTTGTTTGAATGAATATATGTAATTAAAGAAAATTCACATTTGTTAGTTCTATTAATTCTTTGCACGTTGTAAAATAATGTTTCTTTTTTTCCTTGATTAAAATCGATTGCGGTTCGATTTGCGTATTCGCCATCATTTCACATCGCAATATCTAATCTTTTCGATAAATAAAAGAGAACGAACAATTACTAGAATATTCAATACAATTTTCGGATTAAAATATAATCGGATTTAAATTTTTTAATTTAGAAAAACTCACAAAAACTGATAACTGACACCTCGTTATTCGTCATCAATTATGCTCTTAATTATTTCTCTTCGGTCGAAAGCTACATCAATATTTCACGTTCTATTATCATTAACGCAGAATTAAATATTCACATCTGAAAAATGTAATTCTCGAAAAAGTTCAAATCGCATAGTTGCGAAGACACCAAGTCAGGCGATATCAGGTGATACCAGGTGATTCGCCGCGCGCATTGTGTATTGTTCGGCTTGGAGGTGGTAGCACAACCCTCTTGCCAGCGAGTTCGCTTTCGCCTCGGGAACGGCTCCATGGAGGTGGTGAGAATCGACCAATGGGGCGCGAGGCACACCCGCGCAAATCACAATGCTCATTGTTGTCGCTGGGCTGTCCGCCCACATCCCCGTGCCGTATCTTCCACCACTCGTTGGTAGCTCCCGTGGCACTCGCCCAGGTAGAAATCCCCGAATCGACCCCAAATTGGGACGAGCCGAACGCAGTTTACCGCCATTACGTTTCGGCAATACGTAACGCATCGAACGAACCATGCCGTCGATTTTTCTTATCGATAACTGATCGATGAATGGTGGCATTCCAAAAGTTGCACTTAAAAAACTAATATCTTACGCAGTGATATATATTTTGTTTCATCTTCTCCATATTTCCTTCAAATTGTATTGTCTATATTTTGATGAGTAACTAAGCGCGCACGCGCGTGTGTGTGTGTGAAAATTATGCAGAATAACATCTTTATATTTAAATGTTAGCAACTAATTTGTATGATACGCGTCGAGTAAGAATAAATTGTAATAATTAAAATTGCATAGTTAGATACTGACATATCCAATCTCAGAGATATTTAAATCTCCTGCTAAATATTTATTATAATATATCTATTTCGTATCTTCAATATAACCAAAATACATGACATGATGAGACGTTGCAGTAAAAAATGACTGAAATTATATTTGTGATGCTTCTCATTTTTTTATCACTTTTAAATCCGATCCAGCAACGTCCAATATATTTATGTGTCAACATGTTATTCTCGCGTCGCCTTGTGACATTTCTCGCACCCCCCCCCCTCCCCCGGCTGTTTTCCGCAGAGAGAAACGTATAAGAATGTATCTCTTTCATGTTTTCTCGCTGCCGTCGTTTCACCCTCCTTTTTTCCTATTCTCCGTACCCCAGCGCACCCTTAACTAGTGCCTCTTACCATCCCCCGAGCACACTTCGTCGCGGCCACCGCGTAATTCGTCTGCCCGCTGCCGCCCCGTCTGACCCTTTCCGCGTCAGACCGCAAATCGATGTTCTTTTCCTCTCGATTAAGATCGATTGCGGTTCAACGTCAATTTGTGTCGTCCTCGCAATTACATCGCATGATAGTTTCCTCTTTACGACAGGATATCCAAACATGGATAGAACCCTTTAGAAGTAGATTAGGAATATAACTTTTTCATTTTATAATCAGGATTAATCCTTAATTAGTTTTTCCATTGGTTAATTTTATTAATGCAATGCAAAATAGAAACCGCATAAAGTATGACAAATTACGAGCGTCTTTGTATAAGAAATATATTATAAATATTACAGCTTAATATCTTTCTAAGTGGGATGAAAATTTTTGTCATGCCGGAGACAATTCAATCATGAAACATATAATGGAATAGAGTCACAAGTAATGAAATTTAAATATTTCGGATATATTTCATTAATTAAATGAATTTACTATTATTCTCTCCATAATAATCAAATGCAAGATCCTCCTATACCATAGAACTAAAATTACATCATATTTTATGCTGTCTCGAAAAATTTGTCATTATCTTTTACACTGCATTAAAGAAATAAAATCTTTTTTTTATTTTTTAATATGCAAAATGAAAATCGTACTCGCGTCAATCTTGGATATAATTAAATAAAACATAAAAGAGAAAATAGTCAGATGTCAGATACATCTTGAATAAAAATTAAAATTAAGTAGAAATGAAAAATGTATCACATTATTTTTGCTTTTATCTAAATTTATCTATAAATAACTATCACTGCACATCGTGGTTACTCCATAATTAACCAAAATTAATTAAACCTTGCAACGTGTTGTGACATTGCGTTGGTAAAGCGTCACAATAAAATATCATGCATTGTAGATGCGTTGGCTTAGCTCCTAACTGTTTAGGCTGGGGTCAGAGTAGTTTTGCCAGAGAATGGGCGTACTTAGAGTTTGGCGCAAGAAACATGAGATGGGCTATCGTATGGGATATCGTATTGCAGGAACGTAGTATTAACGTAGTGGACGCGGGATACCACATGCTATTCCGGTTGCGGGTGCGGGAACCGACAAGAACAATGAGTGTTGTACGCATTTCGCGTACTGTTTGTGCATCCTCTTGCAGGGTATGTCAGGCTACATAATGGGTGTAGAAAAGAGAGAAAGGGAAAAGAGAGAAAGGGGAAAGAGAATAGCGATCGAGGATGCGAGGGGGAGACAGAGAAAGAGGGAGAGAAACGAGATTTATGCGAAGCGGCGGCGTCGGTGGCGTCGGGACGTTTTGCTCTCGCTGCTGGACGTCGCCGTCGTCGTCGTAATCGTCGTCGTGGTCGTCGACAACTAGAAGACGATGGCAACGACGACGACGACGAAGAAGCTCGGATGAGGAAACTTTCGTGTAGGAGGAAGAAGACAGACGGGTACGGACGCGGGACCGAGATGAAGGAAAAGGAAAAAGACGAGAAGGATGACAACGCAGCCGTCGCCGCTTGTGAATGAACATTGGCTTCTGAGCATTTCCGGCCGCTCGCGCTGGTCTCTTTCTCTTTCTCTCTCTTTCTTACTCTTTCTGAGTGTCCCTCTCCGTGGCTTCACCCCGATCGCTTCTCTATCTACTCGCGTCCTCTCATGAATGAGAGTCGTCGAGTCGCGATTTCGCGACAGAGAGCTAGAGGAAGAGAGACAGAGGCAGAGCATGCCGAGCGAAGTGGACGAGGAAGGACGAAAGAATGACAGAAGGGTGGGTGGGAGAGGAGAAAGACAGAGGAGGCCGGACGAACCGTTAGCCTCAAGCCAAACGGTTGCAACGGGGCCTGAGACGAATTTAGATCAGAAACTGTGAGAGAACGAAGAGAAAGGAAGACAGTAGAGCTCGCCTCCTTCCTCTTCTCGTGTCCTTTTTTTACTCCTTCGTTCCTTTATTCCTCTCTTCCTCCCCGCTTTGTTGCTCCCATTATTAATATATCGCCGTCTCCGTGCCTGACCGCCCGTTCCTCTGCGCATCGTTGCTGTCGCTGTTTCTTCTTGGTCCTCTTCTTCTTCTTGTTCTTCTTCTTCTTCGCACATCACCCCCGCTCGGCTCATCCGGTAACGTGCACTGTACCGATTATAAATAGTAACCTTTGTCGGACGCTTTTCTTTATACTTCCATCTCCTCATCGTCATCCCCTCTGCATCTGCGGTAATGTCCTTTGGGTTTTGTACGCGAATAACTCGTGAACGAGAATTTTTCAGTTTGTAAGTCATCTTTATGTTGCATATTAAAAACATTGTACATTAAAATAAACAAATAATGGTACAATGACATTGGTGATCTATCTTTTAATACCTACTTAATACCTATTTTTAATATGCAGTCCAAAGAAGAAAAAAGATTCAGAATTCATCGATTTTTCCGATTGCTCGCTTAGAATTACTGCACGTTAGTTCAGCATTTTATCATAAACACCCCGACTGTATTAAGTTGTTTGATAATTTTCCAAGCTCGCAACTTAAACTGTTTGCATTATTGTACATTACCGTAGGACAAAGTAACAATTGTTGTGTGGGATGATTCTGAATATAATGGGTTAGGAAATTCAGAAAAAGGATGACATTGATGACTGCCTGCAGTTACTTCGAGGCACGATATTATTCCTCGGAATAAACTTGCTCTTGTCGTTTCTATCGCAACAAATTACAATATACTTTCATAATTTCTAACAATAATTCTAACACATCTTTCGGTTACAATTGTTCTTGTTAAATTCGTTACTCCGACGTTCAATTATTACCTAAATGATAATTATTCGAAATCGCATCGGATTGTAAATCAAGGAATTAATCTTTAGAGATGAAAATTCAACAAATTTATACGTCCAACGAGTGCATCGTATCGGACCACGCCAATGCATCACGTTGCATTGGCGAGGCTTGGCGTGGGAAGAAAAGTTGCGAGGCACGATAGAGAGAAAGAAAGAGAGAGAGAGAGAAAAACGAGACACGCGGTGGGGCAGACAGAAAGTGACCACGGTAGAGATGCGGGCGCGTGCCCGCGCACGAGTGACCGCGTGCGTACACACGCGCCGATACTCGAGTCGCGCCGGCGCAAGACATAGCAAAGCATGGGGCCCTGTGCTTCCTCGCGCGAATGCGAGGCGAGAAGAAGACGAAATTTCGCCTCCGTAGCAGCGAAATACCGTTGACCGTTAAACGCGCACGTATAAATAGAGAGCGTGCACGCGTGCGCATCCGTGACGTGACAGGTGTCTGGTGTTGGAGAATAATTAAAATCCGCGTACATATGCGGTCGCGCCCGTAATAAATGACCGTTCTGGTACACGGGAACCGACGACAGTAGGTTTACCGCGAGTGCACGCGTGCACGCGTAGGCGTGAATTACGCCGCGGCAGCTTAACGAACGATGGAGAACGCACTGGCATTGTCGTGCATGGCGATAGAGGGGACCCGGTACAATGATCGATCGATTCGTGGTTATAGAATGGACTCTAATCTCATAAAGCGAAAACGACCACGTCACACACACGGTTTTGCAACAGATTATGTATGTATTAGAATAGCTGTATTAGTTGCGAGAGAGTGTGGCGAAATCTATAAAATTCAAAATAGGTTGACTAATATTTGTCTTTTATTATTAATTGATAAATCATTTTTTTATTTATTTAATTATTTAATTTCAACGAACATCGTTTGCCTTCGTAAAGTTTATTAAAGTAAGATGATCTAATAATGTTATTCATTTGTAGTGGCAGTTATAATATAAGGATTCCCAGACATTTATCATGATGTTTTAAAAGTAACGCGTATGTTAAACAATATAATTTCAACTATACGCCGCAACACGAAGAACGCTCGCTTAACCGCGAAATACGATGATTAACGATGCAGTTTAAACAATTCACAGAACTGTATCATTAACTTCTGTTGAAATAACGAGCGCAAATAGCGGCTGATAATAGCGACCTTCCCATCATCCACTTAACAGAAAATTAGTATGAAAAAACTTCCTTTGTTTTTCCTTCTTTTTTTTCATGCTACTGCATCCGTTCCCATCGCAGCTCGAAATCTTAATTACTAATAGCTACGAAACGACGATTTCTTACGCACGCAACCGGCTGCGGGAACACGCGCTGCTCGCAACGATACCCGCCGAGACAATGAGATTCTCATTCGACCGACAATGCACGTGCGCATATTTGTATCAGATGTCTGGAATTATACGACGCACACACCCACCGTGCGAACTCACGCTCTGAACTCACGAATTCGAGCGCTGCCGATTTAGATCGATCGTAATCATAACTTTTAATCTTCGAACAGGTCTCGATAGATAACAACGTCGACATCACGAAGAGTTACTCAGATCGCAATTCTTATTATCGATGATATCTTATGTAGAAAATAAGAGGGGGGAGAATAAATAATTTTAATTATACGGTTGTACCCATGAAAAGTTGAAGAATCGAACGACAGAAAGAAGTGTGTCGACTTTTCTCACAGGAAACGCTCGGCTCATCTATCGCGGTGGCACGTGTACATACGATACATATACGTGCAATTAAAGCGGCGTAGTCGCACAGTGCGGATCGCTGTTCCGCGCACACGGCCGCCCTCATGAATGGAGCACGGCACGGACGAAGGAGTGAGTCAGGCGTGAAAGAATGGCGAGGATATTTTATAAAGCCGAAGCGAGAAAACGGCCCGCTCGTGAGTGGCGGCTGCGAGGAGGCCGCGCACGGCTATTATTATCGTTTCTCGACTCCTTCTCGGCCCTCACAGCAGCGACGAGCGAGTGAGCGCGCGCACGCCGCTCGAGAAACAATAAGCAGTTTGTACTTGGGAAAGCACATTGTGTGCACTCACGATGATGTATCGCGTATCCTCGAGGTCAGCGCGTAAGAACGATATGACCCATACGGCCCATGCATTCCCGTAAGCGATTAGTTAACGTTAACTGATGTTTAACTGATCCCCCGTCAGAGTCAATCCTTTCGGAGGCATAATTCGAGAGAGACGGAGGATCGGATAAACCCGTGGTTAATTTCAACTAACGTTTACGGGAAGTCTCGCGGAGCTGAAAGACCGAGGAGATGACGGCGAGGTAACCTTGCCAACACGCCTCTCATCTCTTCGGGATAATGAATGAACAAATGAATGTCAAATAAGATAGAAGGTAAGAATAAAAGAATAAAAGAAGGTAAGAATAACGAAGGGAGGAGGGAACGACTGCAGACGAATTTCTTTCGAACGCAGGTTACTTCGCCATCCGGCCTTTACGAGGCGGCGTCTCGCTTTCGGACATACCCGCCTTTCGGAATTTCTAGTCGGCGAGTTTTACGAGGTCGAGTCGCCGCTAATTCGTAGATTGCACCTGGCCGGCTATAGTTATGTGTATATTAACGTACAAACTGCGTCTTGTTAACGTTAATTTATGTACGTGCGCTGGTGCGTGGATTTCTCGTTACAGCTGTATATTTACAAGTTTCATGAGGCGAATTATAGTGCCTGTACTCGTTAAACGCTAAACATTTATTATCCGCGCCTCGTTACCGCGGATCGTCTAATCCACAACGCTGGAACTCGGATTACGATTATGCAAAGCGCCGTGCGCTTATACAATTTGTGAATAACAATAAGATAAGAGTCCCTGATCGCGCACTTTGACTTTACGACAAATCGCTTAGTATAATATTAATCCTTCTTTTCTTCACATACATCTTATTATATATCTGACATATGTTATTATATATAAATGTAAGCATACTTTGTAGACTATACCATAATACTAGATTTCTGAATGAACGGGACGTATCGTGCGTGCGCGACTCTCTACGCGCACATACACACGCATGTGCGCTCGCGAGCGGTTCCGATCTCGAGACTAGACAAGTTAATCGGCCGCGAAAGCACAATAAACTTCGAGATAATAAACGGAGGATCGTATGTTCGTTTACCATAATAATGCCTTCCGCCATGGCAGATCCATGCAGCATCCGAAGCTACCCGAAACGAATAGAACACTATAAATAGGAATGCTCTATCTTTCTTCTTCTCTCATTTTACCCCTCCACCCTTCGCCTCCCCTCTCTTTCTCTGTCTCCCTTCCTCCTCTTCCTCTAATCGTCTCTTTCCTTCTTCCTCATTCAAGCTTGTTCACTTCCTCTCACTTCGTACTCCTCCTCTTCCTTGCCGCATTCTACAGAAGCACCCCGAACATCATCTCCACAAACTCTACGCCCGCGCGTGCATGTCTGCCGCAAACACGCGGTTATTTCAGAGAGCGAAATCTCTGCTCTCTTGCACGCCGCTAGCGAGATATTATTACGTGGCCGTGCATTAACGCGCGTGAAGATCCTTCCGATATGATAGACGAGCATGTATCACGTTGCACGAAGGCGGCCGCCGCCGCTTTACGTCGCCGACGCAACCGTTTCGCACTGCGAAAACGCGCAGAAATTAAGAACGACAACGGGGCCGGCGAAAAGATCAGACACTACTGCGTTTCGATAAACTCGCTTTTTCTTCAAATATTCAAGTAGTGATTTATATCCATAGACATCAGAGATAAATGTCTATAGATTTTAAATATTTTTTAATATCGTTATCATTTAGCATTGTATAAAAAGAAATTTTTGTAAAAATGTAAAGAAATCGAATAATCGATTATCAGTATAACATTATTTTTGTTTAAAGAACACAGAGAAAGAAAGTTGATAATGAATGCGTAATCTAATCTATCAAATTAACCGTCTTGTCGAATTTGATTAGAGAGTCTTTAAAATATGCTCATACTATTGACTAATAGAGTACACTGGTAATTTTAATGAAGAGACACGAGTAAATATATTTATTGAATAAAATCGTGCTTGTCACTGTATTTCGATAATTTGTGTAAAAAGACTGAAGTAAATTTGGAAAACGGTGATATATGCTTTCAAATTACAAATTAAATGTATAAGTGAACAATACGAAGAAAATGAACATGTGTAGTTTTTAGTGATATAGATTCTATTGATATAGGTAGAGAAATAAAAAAAATAAATTCTCGAGCAGTAAAGAAAATTATTGTGACTAATATTTTCTCGTTTGGTTGCAAAAATCACTTTCGGTGTTCGTTTACGCGTTAAAAAAAAAAAAAACTAGACAATTTCCGGGTTAAAGTGCATTTTGATAAGACTTTGTCTCATTAAAAGTCGATAAGCCCAATTTAATCAAAAATGCTTTGGGAATTAAATTCTGTTTACGCAGCAAACGTAACGTAGAGATAAACGGACGAAGAGTAGAAGGAAACGAGTGCCGGAAACGAGGTCTCGGGATCAGGAAAGAACCGCACAAGTCGGGTCCTTGGTGTTTTGCACAGCCACCCCCGTGCTCTCACTCCCGCCTCTTCCCTATCAGCTTCGGAGTTCAGGGGATGGTTTAAGTTCGCGGTGACAGGAGCGAGCGCTCGCAATGATTAATGGCTTAGCGCATTAACAGGCTATTGACAAACACGTTTCTCATTCGTGGAACCTCCATCTCGCCCTCGCGCTCTCGGTTCTTCGAGGCAAAAGACGAGGACGGCAGCCACGGAGTGATAAAAGGAAAGAAAGGGGAAGAAAGATCGAGAGGAGGGATGACGGGGGTGGGCTTTTTTGAGACGCGCCGTCTTGTAAAGAGAAAGAAACGCGAAGAAAAAGACGAAGCCAGAGCGAGAAAGAGAAAGGATGGGCAAAGAAGAAGTGATCTTCTCACCCTCTCGTAACTACGCTGACAAAAACGCATCTTCGTCATCCCCTAAAGATCGTACCTGCTTTCTCTCCTCCCGCCTGCCTCTTCTTTCTTTGCCCGTTTTCTTACTCGCTCGTCTACTACGTATTTCTCTAAGCGCCGTCCGTCTTTTTCCTACCAGATAAATGACGTCACCTTTAGGGCTTTCGAGCCAACAGCTTCTAAATAGGCAATCCCCTTTTTCCATTCGACAAAGACTATCGGTCTTTTTGGCATTGCAGCAAAGTCGATTTAAAGAAAGATATCACACGTGAGATTGAAATTTTAATGAAGCGAAATGTTAAGAGCTCGCACGACAAATGATTCGGAGCAGGTAATCTATGATTATTCTATGGATAAACATTATTCATATTAATTACGTCATCAGCGTGTATTTGAAAAAAAAAAAAAAGATTCTTGTCGTCGTTCGCGAAATGGATGTATTATCATCGAGATATAATCATTGTCAAAGCGAGAAATTAATGATGTTATAAATGATACCGATATGTTACAAATGATTCTAATCAACGAGATCTCTCGTGGAGAAAAAACGGACGCGATATAATAGAATGCATTGCGAGAATGCGAAGTGAGAATCTATAGCCTATAACCATGCAAATTGCTTTTGCGTGCATTGACATGTGAGAAATAACGAGCGATTAACATACGTAAATTTTTATAAATATCACTGGTTGCATAAAGTGACATTTAGACGAGTTAATAAATTTTAATTGTATGAACAAGACCTAACCGAACTTTTTGTTATTTAAACATATATAAAGACATATCTAAATATAAAAGCTCTTTTTCGAGAAAACTAGCGTCCAAAAAATATATTAAATAAATTCAGTGGAGTTTTTACAAGTATGTTGATGACGCTATAACTTCGTAATCTCAAAATATATTTTGGGTCGAAATCTTTTTTTTTCCGGAAAATCCAAACTCGGATCTGAAATCTCGATTTTTTATCGCATTTTTTATCGTGTGATATTAATCACGATGGCATTGTCAACACGTCATGCGCACCGGTAGGACAAATTATTTTAAAGAGATCGTAGGACGAATTTGTTCGAAAGGGCGACTGCATACTCGTTGCTCTCGCGGCATTCATGTCGTCTCGTGCGATGCGCCGGCCGCGCCTTTCATATCGCGCGTACGAATACCTGCCGGCAAGAGATAAGTGGTTATTCGGGTATATCGGATTTTATATTGAAATTCTTTGGGCCAACGATAGAGATCATGGTATGGCGTTTTGTTGTGATCCACTTTGGCGTTTGATTAGATCATGCTATCCATGTAATACACACGCGGCTACGTGGAATGCGTACGGTAGTCACTTATGCTTGTATGTACACGCGACTAATTTGTATAGATAGGTCGACAAGAGTGTATCGGGTAAACTGACATGAAAACACCAGCGGATGGTAGATTCGAGAAGCGAGTCTTTTTATGCGAGCCTTTACTATCCTTCCTTTCATATCTCTGTGACGATCACGGATTGCTGCCGGAAATCGAAATTGTTACCATTTGATTAAATATCAATAAGGCTATACACATTTTGTACGATATTAATTAACAATTTACGATACAAAGTGAAATTTCTCAAATATATGATACGTAATAATATATTAATTGAATTAATGATCAAGAAAATATATGAAATATGCAACATTAAATAGCACTCTGTGAATAAATAATTAAATCTTTTTCTGCAATGTTTTTTTTTTCGAGAGAGAAGAGTTCATTGTATGCTTGACATGATTAAATACATCTTCCCGGATGAAAAACCAGGACTTTTTTCTAGACGTAATTATACTCCTGTCGGCAAAGCAAAAACATTGTAGAAAGATGATTGAGATGTAAGGCTATTATAGAAATTTCATACTTGTGTTAGTAACACAACATCTTGAAACTTGACTTCTACTCTTTTAATGTGCATATAATGTCATTAATGTTTCATTGTAATTTAAATGATGCGTAACTTCTTTTTAATTCTGATTTTAAAACGCGGTACAATTGAGGAAATTGATAATACATACAGAATTACACGTACAGTAATGAGAAACCTTTCACAAAATTATAATAAAACAGGATAGAACCGCATACCGAATCGGTTGTGCAATCGGCGTACATATGCACGTTTTTCTCGGCGCATGATAGCTCCGAGGGAAAAAGCGTTCGAAGAACGTCGCGAAAACTGGCTCTATTCATACGTGACTTCCTAGATCGGCGAAGAGCGCACAATCGGTACCATGGTCTCCAATGGTTGCTCCTTGTAAGAAGATGAGGAAGGGGCTTATGGGAAGAAGGGGGGAGGGGACATGAGGGTGGAGATGGCAATGCTGGTGGAGCTGGAGGAGATAGGAAAAAGGGAGCTCGAAGAGGATGTGGCTCAACTCGTTCGACCCATTCACGTTCCGATGAAAAGGCTGCGTCGAACAGACGTCGTGAAAAGAGAAGAGAATTATTATGATTATTATTATTAACGTTTCTATAGGAATGATTTCCCCTTTTCCTATCTGTCTTCGACTTTAGATAGATAAAGATCGTGCCTCTCTCGGACAGAAGGGGTTCTCTTTTAGCGGGAAAGGATTTGGTGTTACAATGCTTGCCCAATTATCGCAGGTTGGATACAACAATCAGCGCTAATTTTAGATTTCCATTCGTAGAACTCGCGTTACTTTGACATCAAGCGAAGAACACAATTCGCATGATAAGAGTATTTAGTTAAACAAGTTACTTATCAAGCAAGAAGCATATCAATGAATATTAAATCTATTTAATTTAAGCCTTAATAACGTAATTTAAACCTGCTTAAATATGATTCTCATATTACTTCGACTTGTAGCCTAATATCGCACTTACACGCTCGAATACTGGTAAACAGGGCGTTCTCCTCGCGCACATAAGCGAACGACAATCACACGTACGTTGCGATTAATATGGTGCGCGTGATACAGTCAGTCCAGTATACACGCATACGCTCATAAACGCGCAAGTATGTAAATCGTGGACCGGTCACAATGGAACTGTTGTCTGACGTAGAAGGCTGATGGCCGCCAGGATGGCGGTTCGCAGCGAAGCGCGAGGAAGTGGAGGAGCCATGGCGAAGGTCATAGAGAAGGTTTACACGTGCTGGTCCAGGCCCGCTGGAGCGCGATACTCGACGGTCCCTTTCGTGAAGAGGCCATCGCCGTCTTTCTTAGCGTCGCCATTCAAAACACGTGGTCCATATTAGCAGGAGCGACGAATAATGGGCGACTGGAATGGATGTGCTTGACGGAAGAGATCCCCGGAAACGAGATGGTTGACTCGAGTGACCAAGCTCGATTAAGTTAGACGCACGTTTTGATTTTTCTTTTACGTCGGTTGTAATGATTGACACGACTTCTCGCGCGCTGAAGTTTTACACGAAGCAAGTGTCTGAGAATAAAATCTCTGTTCTCCAATTTGCACATGTTCCGTGTTCAGTAGTTATTTATACAGAAGTAGAGTTATGTGTTTATAGAAACAAATTAGGATCCGGTCAGGCTGGCAGAAAGAGTTAATTGGATTCATCTCGTATACTCATCGATTTGCAGCGTATAAATTGCGAGACGCATAAATTACAGTGCATCATTAAACTTTTACGCAGTCGACCGAAGCTTTTCACGTTAGCGCATTACGGCACACGAATACGTTTGTGGGAATTGCTAAAGCATACACGCGCGCACGGTAGGTGGGCGTACGGAAAGGCAGCGGAAGAGGGCACCGGAGGGCGCGAAGGCGCCTTTTCTTTTGTCGTTAGGAAATGAAGAAGGGGAAACGCGTACAAAGCGCGTCTTGTGTTAGGGAACCAAAGAAAACGAAACTGTACGTGGGTGTGGGTGCGTGCTGTATATGCTTTGTAATTATATTGCGCGTGTGTAAGCGGCGCTACGATGCGTACCGAATCTCTGTGATCTTTTTCCGCGTCCACGCGTAGTTAGAATCAAGCATTGAAACCGCTACAATTTCGGCCAGTGTAGATTCGACGTTGCGCAGAGGCAAGAATCAATGATAAGATGTAAGAAATAAATGAAGTTTATAAGTCACTATTGATCTTTTCATTTAAAACGAGTGAAATTACATAAATTATAATTATGCGGATAAATTTATGATCTTTTTTCTGTTTTATAAAATTAACTGTAGTCAGACATAGAACATAGGAATACGATACAAATATAATTATTCAAGCTAGATACCTAAGAAATTTAGCCCGTTAATTTGATAACTGTAACTGTTTGATAATCGATAACTATTTCAGCATTAAGAATTAAATTAACCGAAATTATAGCAATTTCAATCATTGGTTAAAGCTCTGCTTCCGGGCTTTTCTCGCTGTATAGTCTATGCAACATAGTAATTTTGTGCAATGTCGTAAATTTATATGAAACGAATAGTAGCGTATTACAGATTTTACATAATCCGACTTCCCTAAGGGGATAACTAGTGATGATGTTGCTTTTATGCATAGCATATTAGAAAAAGAATCAGCAATAATTGCTTTTTAATAGCTATTATACAAACCGATAAAGAAGAATACATTAATTGTTGGATTGTTGGACAATCGAAAAAGTTACATGCATTGCGTAATATACTATGTTGTAAATTAATACGAGTGTTGTTCGATATGTATGTGCCGAGTTATGTTAATTGGAGTAACGAGGTTTCAAGCGATAATTTATACATATTTATGCATAAAAATTTTCCAACCACGCAATTTTTTATTACATAATGTGACTGACAAAACAAGTTTTTATAATGCGCACAGACATGTGAGCGACACGGTGTAGACAGGCATCTTTGTTTCAATCGAAAGGAATTCAGTGAACCTTTCCTTTTCAGTGAACCTGGTGAGTCTTTCGAATCTCCGATTTCAAATATTAAACGTTCAATCTCATGAGCAGACACGATTTTTTCAGCTCATTTTAGTCGATATACATATTTTTTTACGATACAGCAGATAGTTCAGTGTGTACTGATGTAATTTTACGACAAACACTTAAGTTTTCACATAAAAACTAACTATAAATACCGCGCGTTATTTTCGTTCAAGAAATGACACGGGGCATCCGCGAATAACTATACAGAGTATATAGTATCTACAACGAGATACTTCGCTTCTCAGACGCGGCGTTGAGAGGCATAACTCATTTCTCTCTCGTTCCGGATGTTGATGACGCTGTTAATTTATTCGCCTCCCCCCATATCCTCCTGAAACCGTCTATCACTCGAGACATTTTCGTCAGTCGCGTCCTTCTGGAAATCTTCCCAGTTTCTCGAAAAACCGACACGATTTCAAGATTGCGACAAATACGATCAGCTAACACTTGAATAAACCGCACGATTTTCAGGGATGCTTGAAATTAATGAGACTTTTATGGAGTTAGTAGATGAAGAGAGAACATCGATCAAAATATTCTAATTTCTATTTTTAAAACAATCACTGCTTTATATAATTACCATTGTAAATTCTAAATTGTTATAAAAAATATTGTTTAGTTTAAAGTGTTAAAAAAATATCGAAATTTTTTTACGTGTTTATTGTCGAGTACCGATATTTTCTTATCTAATTTTATTGATAAGGGAAAGAATCTCTTACAGCTTTCTCAAACGAATCATAAACGAATAAATGTTTCTCTACGAGTCAACATAAAAGCGGCCTCCGTCTCGGTTACATAATTCAATCTCGACGTTAATAATGCCTCGTACCTGTCTGTTCTTTTGTCTCTCACATTGCACCTACGTTCGTACGTGATAGATTGATAGATGCTCCCTACAAGTCTGACAAGCGGCCTTTAAGCTCTTGCACAGATTTACAATAGTAGACAATTAGCGAACATTAACGGCATCAAAGAGAATAAATGAGAGAGAGAGAGAAAGGGAGAGAACATTGCAGAGAAATAATAATTATTTTTTAATAGCTACATATAATTTCACACGTACATTATTTTTCCTTTAGTCATTAAAATAAATTTTTTTGTAATGACAAGAGTCATTTACTTCCTAAGCTGTTACCATAATTGTAGCACTATTCAGATTAGACTTTGTTATATTACACATTATTATATATTGCGAATTTAATTATTCATACATTTAATTATTGTCGACGCAAATAATAAAGCATTTTTCCTCATATTCAGAGTGTTTTGCACACGGTTGAACGCGCAGGTGTATTTTATACCGAGCTGTTACCTCATCTCTCGATGTCGGAACAGCTTTTTGTCAGTGCTGAAGAAAGCTGACTGCCATACGAGAGGAAGAAAGAGCCGAGACGAAAAATCTCTCGTCTGCGTAACACACACGCATGCTTCGGCGACGTTTCTCATTTGGTTAAGAATAACATCGTCAATCTGTCGCACGGCGCATTGCGGGATAATACGCGGCTTCTTAATTCCCGTCACCGTCGGCATTCTTTGTTATACTGAATTCATTCTATTATTATGTAACGAGACGGAGAGCACACATACGCGAAAAATCGCCAATTTCAAATAGTTCTGACAGTTTGAAAAATATAAACGCTTACCACAAAAATTGCTGCGAATAGACATTTCTTCTTGCTTGCAAACGAATAGTTAGAATGCTTGTCAAACTTTACAATGATTGAGTTTCCACGCAATCGCTAATTATGATTAGCTTGATACTTAGAAACAGTATGAAATATCAAATACAGGAGTCATACTCGAATCACATCGTATAATACATATATCCCGTGAACTGTTTCATCTCTCTGTCATCCCACTTTGCTCTCTTTCATTCGCGTCCACGTCTATTAATTCGCTGAGTCGTCTATCGTCGCAGTAATAAGGTAAGAACGCCGCGAAATAAAAGGCAGCAAGACGTATTCCGGTCACGAGGCGGCAGGTCGGTGTCAGTAGCACGAGGGTTGGACCGTTCTCTTTCTCGACGAAGATTCGTTACACGAACGACAGGAAGGAGGTATCTCATCTCGCGGACATCCCCGCGTCCGTGACGTAACGTCATAAAAATAATCAGTCTCGTCCGACGAGCTTGGGGCGCACTTTGATCTTCGCGCATTTGTTTCTCCGGCATCGTCCGGAAATCTTCCCCAGTCTGAGACTGTTCCGCGCATTTTTTTTCACGAGCACGGCGCGAAGGAAAGGGGAGAGAAAACGACGGGAAGTAGACGCCGGAACGCCGGATGAACTTTCCCAAGCGGCGAGTTTTCGTGCTTGCGAAATAAAAAATTAATGAGAAACGCTACCGCGCGCTGTATTTGGTTTCGGCTGCACCGGCAAACCGAAGAAATGACGGCTGGAGCTCCTATTGGCCATTTTGAAATTGAGTACGCCTCAAGTTTAAGGCTCCCTACCTGATCGCGTCCTTTTTCCTTCCGCCGGCCAGCGTTCCGGAACTCTTGTAATTTGCCATCGAGAAGCGACGGCAATTTCCTCGCGCGCGATTGGAAAGCTATTTACGGTAGAATATACATCGGACTACGTTAGAAATTATGGCGCGGCGATAAAAGAGGCTCGCATGTTCGCCAGTCGTCGATGATCGAAAAACTTGCTCTTAACAAATTAAATAGGAGCGATTCGGTCTTTACAAACTCGACAAATAGAAGTTCTTTTTTAAAGAAATGTTTATGATTGAGAGAAGGAGACGCGCGAAGGGAAAGAAAGAAATAGAGTTCTGTAACAATCTTCATAAAACAGAGTTACTATTTCTCATGGGTTTTAATGATCATAGAAAAGCATATGCAGTTCTGATTACCATATAGATATTACACGTTCGCGCCGACATAGTAATCCTGACATTTCAGCCGGCATCCGCGAAGCGAATATTTTCGCTTAATCGATCGCAACAAACACAGTGGCATCGGGCGAGGTCTGGGCCTATAGACATCCATTGAATGCAGAGTATCGACTGCACGCTACGAGCCAATGAGAGGATTCCGTGCATAATGCATAGCTGGGATATATTGCAGTCACACGGTACACCAAAGCTACGCTTGGCGCACACAGAGAGAGGGAGACGGAGAGAGAGAAAGGGAAAGAGAGACAGAGCGCGCATAAAGAGAGAGAGAGAGAACATGCGTGTACGATATGTCTATGTAACACAGCGTGCAAGCTGCGCTCTGTGTGTTTACCTAATAATTATAATTACGACATCGCAGAGCTATATGTCCCATCCCCTGGCAACCGTCTACTCTATTGATTAGAACAGCGAGTTGCGGCTCGATCGACATAGCGATACGAAATAATCGACGTCTTCCGTTATATAGTGACACGATATACCTGAGTCCTGTAATTATAACCGTTAATAACTATCGTAATCGCGGGCAGAAAATGTAGAAGATAACGCGTTTTCATCGCGATGAAACGTGATTATCTGTCAACCACGATCGACGCACGAATACTTTGTATTCCTTCTTTTCCTTACCGCACCGTTCGTATCGACCGGATAAAGTCGCGACATTTTATTTGGGGTCCGTATAACATCGCGCGGCATGAATATAGTGGCCAATAGTAAACGACGACGAGATAATGCAGTTAAAGGTCGCTATTTGGTATGGTATCCCGAATTGTACCGCCGCTGTGATTAATTGATTGAGCTAAGATAATCATAGACGCCGCTAGTATCGCTAATATGACGGGAGATATTCAAATAAATACGCAATAATCCGGCAGTTTCGTTCCTTGTAAATTTATCTCATCCATTATGCTAATTTGTATCTACGGGTAGAAATAGATGTGAAGCAAATAATGACGGTTTTTCGCCGAGAAATGTGATTAAAATATTTCTCAGTTGGAAAAAAACCCGCAACCTGCAGTGGCTGTATTACGACATAGAAAGCGTTAATATCTTTCTCGTGATTTCTTAAAATCTGAGAGAAAGGAAATTCATAATACAAGTAGAATAAGAAAACGAAGAAAATGTATCTAATGAAAATCGATGTCGAAACGCAGCTATGTGCTTGCCCGAGCAAGTCGTTAGCGATCGCAGGGCAATCGCTCATTAAGTTTGGCAAGCCCATACGGCAAGCATCAGCAGGAGCAACGATGGACGATAAATTCATCATAGAATAATGACGTTAATGAACTGCGCGGGGAGGGGGCTTTTGGGGCAACAAGTTCGAGCCTGGATGGCTATGAAATATTCAGGCGAAATCAATCCTGACTGCACGATTCGGGATGGACTTGGGGTGGTTCGCAGGCAGAGAGGGGGGAGCTAGGGAGACCGGGAAGCAGGTTCGAGGATTTCGTGTCCTGAGAGGGGAGGGCGTACGGAGGGCTCGCGTAAAGCGTAACGGAGGCTCGCTTAACCCTTGAGTTTGCGGCCGGGACTAAAGTAGTTATGTTTGTCCTTTGAGCTGATGGGGCAGGCGCCGCGGGGCAACTCGACTAATCCTACGGGACTCGATATATCCTGCTAATGGGTCCGGTCCCTGTATGCCGGGAAGGAACTTCGATGCCAAGAGAAGCGGCTTTGACGCGCGTTATACGCGATGTATTATGCAACGCTGCATATTGGTAGTTATTGTCGAGTCTGTGTGGACGTATATGTGCGATCTCTCCCTCCCTCCCTCCCTCCTTCACCCCCACCTCCCTCCCTCCTCTCTCTCTCTCTCTCTCTCTCTCTTCTCTTCGCCTTTCTTTTTCTCTCTCTCGATCACATTTAAGCTGTTCAACCTTAGAAAGCCGTTTGACCATGCTGAAATTCAACGAGTTTATTTTATTAACTTTGCGAAATTTTAATTTGAGTAACTCGACAAATTATACGCACTCATTTCTGACGTCGGTGCGATTATACCGGTCGTTGCACAAAAAAAAGAGTTGCTCGCGGAAAATACAATGCATTATACTTCGAATATTACACAGCGGAAAACTAGTTTGCTATCCATTTTTCACCAACTATCCAGTGATTACAAAGTAAGCGTGTAAATTGACAGGCGATGTTTTCGTAACGATATAAAGACACGCATGCAGATATTACACGGACGTCGATAATACGTACACCGGAGAATGTGCAGTAGAAACGAAATGGCGGGGCGGGACGGATTCGTTATGCACGACTTCCAGAAACCGATCACGAAAAGAGAACGAGAGAAGCGGACAAAGAAGGGGACAAGATAAGGAGGAAGGAGGGGGAGGGGGAGAAAGAGAGAGAGAGAGAGGAAAGTAAATTACCGGTTTCACGATAAACGGTTCGCTCGATCAAATCGCCGTGGAATAACGGCCCGAACTTAACGAACGCGTTATGTAACGCAGGTGTAATCACCTGCCGGGACTCGTTCCATCTCTCGCGGAAGGCGAATCGTTGTCGAACCGCGCCGCGGTCAATGTTGGATGTACCGTAGCGTTAATTGCGAGAGCGAAGATCTCTACACTTGCGCGCAGCCTTCTCCCCTTAATTAACGTTTCATTAAACCAAGCGGGCTTGCCAGCGCGAGGAGTCCGGATGCAGCGGTGTGTTCGCGGTTTGTAATCCTCTCTTTGTTTCTCTTATGTTTCTTCTGTCTTCTTCATTCGTCGCTCCCGATCTCTATGCGCTAGACACGTTATTATAAGGCTAGCAGAACGATGTTTCTATTCAGGTATACATGTATACAAATATGTGCACTATGTATACGTATCAACTGCTGCGATAACACACTAATTGCTTTTCTATAGCAATACTGAAAAATTACAATCGATAAAAAGATATTGTTCCAGAATACAAAGAGATCTATGGTTCGCTATAATTCTTCGTCGACCTCATAATTTTTTGTTACCTCACGCGGGGAGTTTTAAAAGTGGGTATGCATTGTGAACATGGTAAATGCTTCATAATGGACATCGAGCGTCTTCTCATAACGGGTGCGGCGAGAGAGAAATCCTCTCGAGAGAAACAGTCGAGCTCCTTTGGCGAGAGGAGGAGACGAGGAACGGGCGGATGAGAGAGACAGAGAGCGAACCGGGGCTCGACGAGAAGGGAAAAGTATACCAGCGTGGCTAATGAGTCGCGGGATGATTGATTCGCCTATTCGCGCTATGCCCAGACCGTATGCTTTCACTTGCTCTCTCGCTCCCGGGTTCCCCTGTTTCCTCTCTCGTCGCCCCGCTTTATCTCCCTTCGCGCCGTTCAGTTCATTCCCCATTCACGGACTGTCAGAGCGCCTATGGCAACAACATTCAATAAATATCGTATAAACGCTTTCACCGCGAGGCGAACCGACGTCCCCGAGCCGATTCAGACGTCCCGACGCCGTCACGTCAAATTTACAGACCGTGTTCTCGGCTCTTTTATCGAGTCGCACGGTTGTTTTCGAAGGAAAGAGCGAATGACTTGTGTATTGAGATTTTGTCTTCCGCAAGATTGAGATACGCGATTTTCCGTGCACGGTAAAGCGATGTAAATTATTTTTCATTGGACGAAGTAGTTCGCTACTTCCAAGCGTTCATTATCGCTAGACACGAGAGAAAAGGATGATTCGCGATAGATAATGTGCTAAATCTCGGCAACTTGACGAAAGGCTGACTCACCCGTGGCGCTTCTAGCTTACTCACGAAGCTCGTATTTATTACGCGCTTATCTGACGGACGTGCTCCTCAATCAGTGCCATCCTCTCGGCTTAAGGTTTTCGCATCGCGACGTCGCGATTTGCCAAGAGGGAAAGAGAGACGGAGAAGGATCAACGAAAATCTGCAAGTTACAAATAATGCTACTGCACCACGGCTCCTATCAATTCATCTCGCATAAGCGGGCATCACGCGTTCGAACGTGAAGGAGCCTTATCGAGCTATTGTCAAGCTGTCCTCGAGAGATGGATCACGCTAATATAATAGCTAATATAATAGATACGTTCAGTGTCAGCCAATAAAGGTCTTTTTGTGATCCGTATGATAGAGTGGTCTACCATCGCGATTGGTGTGTTCCGGTTTGCACGCATAAATTTAACGCGCACAAAACGCGTTCAATTTCGTAAGTATAATCGATCCTGCATTTTCGGAACATTCCTGTACATTATCGTTAGATTTATAATTATGATTACCGATTTAAAAATATTTTGTAGTCGCTAATTATAGCGTAGCTTCAGGAGTCGATTTTAATTAGGAAAGAAACAATGGCCGGTTATTAAGGATCAAGTACACCGACTTGTATTTCCGTTACGATTAAATGGACGCCGAGCGTGACTTTGCGTCGCACAATCGGTCAGTTGATGAATTTTCCGCAGCGGGAACGAGTAAACAGAGTATATACGAACATGTGTCAGTGTACGGAGGTTCGTTTCCACTTAGCCATATTAACGGGAGTTTGATTGCCGTGCCATCCATCCATCCGTCCATCTGTCCGTTCGGCTGTCCGACCCCCGACTTCCCTCGTCCTCTTCATACCTTCCATCTCGACGATAGCAGTGGCAGAAAGGGAAGGGGCGAGAGGGAGTGTAATCGGTGTCAACCCCCCGTGATCCGTGCATCAGGGTTCGACGGGAGTTGTGTTACCATGAGCGCCGGGGCCACGAAAACTCTTTATCGCAGGGTCGCAACGAGTCAGATCGGACCGAGCGAAGCGGGACGAAAGCGAGCAATCAAAGGGAATAATTCAGGAGGCGGTCACATTGTTCCCCGCGCGTCCGCCGGTCTCCCGTGGGACGGTACAGCGACGAGTTATGCTATCCGGGCGATAATGAACGACGAAATAGCGTCACGCTCTCGAAGCGATACGAATTTCTCTGAGCGACCTCGCGACGAGGAAATGAAATTTTTATCGAGCAACTTATTCAAATGGCAGTGCCTTTGTTTCTTCAGAAGCAGTGACGCCCGCTTTATACACGTATATTTCACATAAAATGTATGTACATATTATATATAAAGAAAGGATCCCTCCCCCCAGAATGAAAGAATGGCTTGAGTTTTTTCTGATGTCTAGATGTATTTTGTATAATATCAGGAAATTTTTTATATTAGGAAAATATCACAACCCTTATTTTAAGAACGAGTATGATGAAAGACTACACGTTTTATAGAAGAGAAGAATAACAGAAATATTAAATAATTTTTAAAATAAATGTGCGAAGTTTCCATTATTTAATGATTATATAACTTTTTATCTAACGTATAATGTATCTTGGAAAATTACACTGTACTATATTGTGTAGGACGATTCTACATTCATTATATCATATGTCATTTTATTTTAATATCAAATATGAAATGAAATTGTTTATGTAAATGTTTATGAATAGGCTGTGGAAAAAGATTGGTGTAAGATTAAATTAATAATTATTAGTGGATTTTAATAATTATTTGCATTAAATAAGTTGAGATAAGAATATACAGTATATAATATATATTATATATTATTTATATATAAAATATATATCTTGTTGTCTCTTACGTGTGCTGATACACAACCAAACGTTAAAAAAATCTATAAGAATATATTTTTATCTTGTTAATTTATTAATATTTATACCACTAATATTTATACTAATTTATTAATATTTACTTTGATAACTAACACAAACATATCTAAAAGATGTGTTAAAGATATCATAATGTTATCCGAGTAATCCTGTAAAGAGAGAAATCCTGTAAATAAGTCAAATTTCTTTATATTTTTAATTTTGTTAAAAAAATATGTAGAAGGAAGAGATATAGCATATAAATATTAATCTAAATATTAATACTTGTTTTCTGTCATATTTTTCTCTCTACAGTCAACAATTATTTTTATTTCACACACTTCACAATATGTAAATGTTTCATTCCGAGTTCGTCGTTCGTGACATATGAACACTATGACTGAAGTTCGTGACGTATGAAGAAAAATAAACAAAAGTTTTACAAAGGGTCAGAGTTTCATTTTTCTCTCTCTCTTATTTCTTCCTCTTTTTTTTTTAGCTTTTACCACTTATTTATAAGTAATAAACTGTTAATTTTTTATTTAAATAAAAATTAAAAGTGTAATTAATATTTTAATACTGCGAATCACTAAAATACCGACAATCGCGTAGCACTTTGCACAATCATACATGTACCGTGCGATGCGTTCTCGCATAGAATACATGAAATATAATCGATAAATCGATATATCGACTTTCGATAACATGAATCATTCGGCGACTTGTGTACTCCGTACTACTGATCCGAAAACGGTAACGTTTAATTAACGGTAAATTACATTTATCAGTACAAAACACGATAAGAGGTATGGCATCGTTGTAAAAAAATAATAAAAAAATAATAACCTCTCATCAAACGATTATTATTAATGGAATGTGTATTGAATAAATTGGCTAGTTTATCTATCCTGTCTATTCCTAGGATATTCTCATCATTTCACTTTCTGACCTGAAATTATTAATGGATGTATATCGTGTAAATATATCTGTTTGAAGAAATTATCGTTGTTTTATGTACGCTTACAAGTTATTAATTGCGGCATGATGTGCGGCAATTGTGAAAGTAAGAATGAAATAATCGTGTTTGATAACTCGTACTTGCCGTGATTTGTTCGAAGAATAATATAATATAATAGAATAATACGACACGTGGAGCAGTTCATGTTACTATCTGCTGATTCGAGTATCACTGTGAATGACAACATAGCGCGCGATGATTCTTGCTTACGCTACCAAAAACGTCAAGATTATACTATATATCAGTTTCAAAAAATTTCCACGAAACTTTGAATTAAATATATTTAATTCAAAATATTCTTACTAATTCTTACTATTCTTTCTAAAATAATTTCTTGCTGCTATAAAATTTTTAATGTATTACAAAATAAATGTACGGCACGAGTATTGTATTTCTTACAAAATAAGAATAAATTGACAAAAAATTTAACTTTATTTTGAAAATTTGAAAAAATAATAATTAATTTCCATTTGCTCACTAGACAAAAACAAATTTTCTTCAAAAAATTTTTAATGTTAAATTTAATAATTTATTTTAACAATGTTATTAATCAATAATTCATTATTATTATACAATTTGTGATAATTTGCTTTGTTCATAGTTTCAGAAAAACCGCTGAAAAACATTATAATTATTAGCACAGATGTATATTGATGCAACGATGTCGGGACGCGATAATGCTTATCCTTTGCACAAGCGCGATATTATATTATAATCCCAGCGCTGACTTCGGCGAGAAGAGTAGCGGAGCTGTATGGAGTTACAGCTTGTGAGACTGACGGAAAGAGAATGAGAAAAAAAGATCGCTGGAATAAGGATAAAGATGGAAAGAGAGGGTGGCATGGGCTTGTCTGGAAGATTAGCACTTCGTATAAAAGTGCTGTAGCGCGAACGGAGAACGGAGGGTAGAGACGCGACAGCGACGATGGTGGTAGCAGTAGAGGTAGTTGACAGGGGTATTGAGAGAGAGAGAGAGAAAGAGAGGTGTGCCGCTACAAGCATAGCAAAAAGAGTGAGAGAAAGAGAGAGCATAGCGAACGTCGAAGGGTGAGCGAGGGGTAAGAGAACCGAGAGGGAAGAAGGCACCTTATATACCGCTCTCGCCGCTGACGTACCCCGCCCGCCTAGCGCCCTGTATGTAAGAGGAAAATTAGTTTTCAGAAATTTTTATGAAAGCCCTGAAAAGAAACTGTAAGGTTCCCTTTCTCATTGGCGGCTATTTTTGTTCGGGGAGCCGTGGGGATTTCAATGGCCTTTATTTTACTCGCGCGTTAATCTCACGCGGGCGATACTGGAGCCAGGTCGTTCCGGCTTATACTCGGTGTTCGCGCACCAAATACGAAACGTAGGGGTTGTACGGTCACAGAGAAAAGGGGGGACATACGGGGCAGAAGGGAGGAGAGGGTATGTTGCGATGGACTCGTGGGATTTACACCGGCGTCAAACTGAATGAGGTCATTATACGTCCTCACGTTATAAAATCGCTGTTCTAATTAGTCTTCAACAATTGTTCGAGCGATGTCGCGGTGGCATTAATTTTTGTAATTAAGCATCACAACCCCTGCCTATTCCGAGGGAGAATGTTAACGAAAAGGCTCTTTGTAGAGATCTAAATCTGTGGAGATCTAAAGCGACAACCGCGACGGCTCGGCAGGCGGCAAACTTGTTAATGGGAATAAACGTTCCCAAGAGATCTACGGTCATAATTACACAAACATTTAGATCGCGCGCTTAACGCGCTAGTTTGCAACGTAATAAATGTTTATTGCGAAATTCCGGCCCTCGTACCGACGCACTATTTTTTACGAATGATCAGCTTAGCACCGAGTTAACCGCGTAATAATAACACAAATAACGGACGCATAAATCATAATGAATTGTTCGTTGCATATCCGTGTAGAAACGAGTTTTGTTTCGATACAACGTTTCGATTTCATATTTTAACGCATTTTACTGTTACATAAAGAAAGTTTTAAATTCATAAAGTAACTTTATAGACACTTTATATAACTTGAAAATATATAATAAATTTCAAATTACAACACATTGTACGATTATAGAAAAAAACAATGTCGAGTGGGATAAAATAGAGCAAAATAGTCGCTGAAGCTTCTCACCTCTGCATCGTCGCAGACAACAGAAACATCGAAGTGCGATTCGTCTTACTGTTGTCTCATTGTTGCACGAGCAATTCATCGAACGCTATCCAATTATCTTCGGCTCTCTCGAGCGCCGACTACATAACGAACCGATCGACGGCTCGTTATGTCCGAGCCATAATTCTTGCCTGCAATACCGTCACTAGAATGAATTACCAAGCGCATTTGTATCCGTTCCATGGATTGCGTGAATCGCGATATTAAGCGTTTAAGATTAGAAAGCGCTTGAAATAATTTTCCGCACCCGTATTCGTACACATATATTCGCATTTCGATACAAATATATTACTCGCCAAGATGCGAGCGGATCACGTGATGAATTTGCGTCAAGATATGATCCTTTAAGGAAATTTAAACCAGAATATTGCGCATGTCATTTCTGATCGCGAATAAATGTCCGTAAATAGTGGCATAAGTGATGTTGCATAAATTGAGTAAAGTATCTATTTATAAAATATCATATCCAATGTGTAATTAGCTAAAATATATTTGTGATCATATATCGCCATCGGACGATTAAATCAAACATTATACCTACATATAATACAATCTAAATAATATATAATAATATTTAATACAGTCTAAATTTATCTTGCGATAAAATTGACATTATAATTGCTCAAAAAATATAAGCGAAATCTCAGTAAAACGGAAAATCCAAAGTTATATCCAAATCATGGATATAACTCTGTTACATGAGGGGATAAGTATAAAAAAATAAGTATGGTGAACGAAGAGGAGATAAGGTATACATATGTTGCACGTTCTTACTTCGGAATGAGGCTGCAAAGTCAATACACCTTACGAAGGAAGGAAGTTAGAAACAGAAAGACAGAGAGAGAGAGAGGGTGGGAGAGAGAGTTGCAAGGAAAGGTTGTAGAACGGTAGAAAGAAGGGTAGGGGGGAGCTATAGAGACGGTTCTTCGAAGTCTTGGCTCTCGTACGGAAAGAGTGGTTGGCGGACTTGTACAGCCGAGGGATCGAGAAGGATAGGGAGATGGGGAGGAAGACAGGGATGGACGTGGTGAAAAAGGAGACGGCGGAGAGGGTCACATGGAAGGGGATCTTCGGGGCGAGAGATCACTGCGACGCCGATATTACTACAGCCCGAAGATTACCAATATCCTTGAGAGGCGCTCCAGTCCTGTCATAAAAGACGGAGCTTACGAAGATATTACCTACCGTCAACGCCGACAGGCACAGCCATCACCCGCGTTAGCGCCGTAGTCCGACCATCTCACTTTTCGCAACTTCATTTCGGGGAATACTAAAAACACAGAGGTAGCGAGAAGATCACGATGTCACGAGAGAAGGGGTGTTAGCGGCACCGCTAGGCGATGGTCAACATTGATGTACAGGACGAAAACTTCTTCGGTAAGAGGTAATACTAACGCAATTTAAGTGGAGGAGGACGAAGATCACTGGACCTGATGTTAGATTGAGATTAAGAAGGATTCACTGCTCGCAGAAAACTCATAAATCTGAGGTATTATATCTGTTGAGATGAGGTATTACTTTGTCTCGTCGTAGAAAGTGTTACATTTCTCCTTCACGAAGTTATCAGAGTGATCATAGATTTCTTTATGATTCCGCGAATATGATGGAGATATATTATTTATATGATATATATGAATATCAAAGTACGAGTATCTGTAATAGTGCGTGAACTACCGCTCTTTCATTAGGATAACAAATACCATTAATGTCATGTCGTTTTCTAAAGATAATGCGAGAGTATCGTTTATAAGAGTAGCGTTTGTCTAATCACGCGAAAGAATGACGTAGTCCGATTGGACTTTGACGGCACATAAAATATTTGCCAGACCGTGTAAATCCCACGTAATGATTGGAACTGGAGAAACTCGCGGGTCTTTCAGTTAATGTTTAGAGAGTATGTCGGGGATGTATTTGGTGCAGTAGCAGACACTCGATAGAGTAAGATGTTCGCGAAATCAGCTTGGTTTCAATTTGAAACTGCCACGCGCTTTGAAGCGACTAGCTGGAGAATCCGAAGGGGGCGATTGGACGAGATCTGTCTCTTCTCTTCGGATACTCGTGCCTCTCGAGTATGGCTGAATCCTTAATGGGGAATCGACCGAGTTATTACGTCCCTACTGGGTGTTGCATCGGCGGAAGTATATGAGGTCGTGTATACAATGACACGAGGCATTGTGGCAGCGCTTTGTACGACACAAAGCTTTAATCCACGAGCAGATCTGCCAATGTCAACATTCTCCCCACACGGACACCCCGAAGCACACGCGCGCAAAAAGACGGCTCCCTCTTTACCTATCTGTCCGCTGGGGACAGGAGCTAGCCTCAATAAATGTCCCATAATCCACCCCGACTTGAATAATCGTCATTCTCCGACTATTGTATCGTTTCCTTGCAAAAGCCCTCGACCGTGCACGGTCTGAAGATCGTTGCATCTATAACGCGTGTGCACACACATCCCCGCTGTTATGACTATTCATTGCGGTTGAATAGGTATATTCGAATCCGCGAGATATCGATACATATTTTTATCGTGTCTATAATAAGCTGCCGTAAATCGAGAGATGGAAAATGTGAAGTGATAGCTATTACCGTTTGTAAAATTTTAATCTAAATCGTATTTCGAATTACTATTTCCGAACAAAGCTTATTTTAGAATCTATAAAAAAGCTGAATCTTAAAAATAAATTGCTGTCCTTTTATTTCAATAATTGTACTATAAAAAAATCATTAGAAATCTGATATGACAGTCATGGATATAGCAAACGGGCTAACCGTGACTCTTTCGTTAAGATTTTCTCTATTTCGTCCCGCACGAAAGAGCCATGAATTAATCCTCGGCACGGCGAAGACGCGATACTTCTTCAATGTCGGCTTGAAAGGCGGCTAATCCTTCAGTCCGATCCCATTCTTCCTCACTTTTATTCGCGCGGATTGTTCGCGCAACCGTTAAACGGAACCTGTGAAAAGTGGCACGTCTGTCAGTGTGAGGCTGCGGGAAGTCGTAATTTATGCGTTAACTCTCGCCCAGTCACATGGCCAAATATTCTCCGGATTGTCCGGCGAGTAGACATATCTAGACTCGAAGAATTCTCGTCTTCGAAAGATATTTAGAATTCCGATGGCGTTCGTTGCCTTCAAACCGGCTGATTTACACGACAGTGCGTGTGCTGTGTAGGAGTAAGTGTGAGTATGTTAAACGTAATTTATACCTTCAACATACCTTTCTCAAAATCGATTTTCAATTACATATAAAGAGTCGACTATTTGCGTATTAGATACATTAGATACAAAAATAGAAACAATACATAAATTACGAGCAACATTTGTATGGAAATTTACAATTCTATTTATTTTATTAGCAAATATTTCCTGAGTAAAATATATCCGCACAGACAATCGTTCTTAAAGGAGATAATTTCTCTCGTGTGACTTAAACATGCCGTATGTTTGATATTCGTACTTGAACGGTACAACGTATATTTTACATGTGTATCCATGCGATGAATTGGAATATCGTCACGGCTAGTACAGGATGATTCGAGTGATTGCCGATAGTAGAATGGATCATGACGTCGTCATAGTGAAGACGATCGTTTCAACGGACCAGAGCGGTCACAATGTAATTACGCGGTTCATAAGCGTTCATTGAACAGGCGGAGGAGCGGGAGGAGAGATTACACGTGGCGTGGCGAGAGGCAGCTTATTTTGACATTCTTATCGGAGAATCAGAGTGTGGTAATCCCCGAGGCGGCGTGTGTAATCTCATCCCTCTCCTAGTCCACCCCATCCCCGGCCGAGTTTCGCTCTTCTCGGGTAAGTCCCACAGCCCTTCACCCAACCCCCGTTCCGACCTTTCCCCAGACTCTGCTTCCCGTTCCCTACGTGGTGCGTTCCCAATACGCTTGATCCACGCTCGCCCTCCTGCCGTCTTCCTCTTTGCATCATGCACGACCCGCTAATCTACTATTAATTGCCACCACAAAACATCCCGCGTGAGCGTGTGGGTACGTTCGAATTGCAACGCTTCTATTTTGCGCATTCGTCAATATTCGCGGATTGTCTGCTTCATACCATCGGATTACGAGTTGCTTTTTATCACTCGCGATTTACGGGAGATTATTTAATTGCCTATGAATTATACGACGGTATGATTTTAACAGTAGAAAAATAACAAAAATATATCATTGTTAGTGGTGTGTAAAAAAAAGAGCGTCAATCTTGAAAAACCTTCCATCGCCTATTTTATGTTTTCCAAGTAAATTGTAGTAATTCTCAATGTTTTGTTGTTTGCAGTAACGAGTATCTTACGTTTTCTTCATGTACAGATTTTATTATAAGGACTCAACATTTTTTTTGGCACATAGCATTTTCTGTTATTGTCGTTGAAATTATACTGTTCACTTGAAAAGGATCAGAACCAATGGACGAAAGTAGTTAGAATAAAGATATTCTATAGCCAGGTTGTCGTCACTAAATTACTCTCCCTTTTCGGATTGTAATAATTCGGATTTCAAATTATCGACACTAGAAGTTGTAGCTCTGCGTTAAGGTAAAGGCAGGTCGCGCAGCGGCTCGTTTCATCTCCGCAAATCGTCGATGTAATTGACTTATTCGAGACGAACGCGATTTATTTCCCGCGTCAGATATGCGCGAGTCATCAGTCGCGCGGCAACGGGCAGCGGCGACACGTCAGCATTTTACAGCAGTCGCAGCATCCGCGGACGCGTCTCTCGCCGAGAAGGAAACGTCGTTGGCCGCCCGCGGCGATGGTCGGCGTATATATATACCCATCCGTGGTAGCGCTACGACGTCGCCCTTTAACGATCCGCGTGTCGTTTAATTTAATTTGACGATCGCTCGTTAAAGTAAACGCGCGAACGAGAGACGAGGTATTAAATCTCGCACCTCCAGACCGTTCGCGCGTCCGTCCACCTTCGCTTTCACATTTCCCTTCTCGTATGCTGACCATCCTCGACACGACGAGAGAAACATTCTCTCCCGTTTCTTTGTCCCGTGCTTTCCTCTCATTCTTTCTCCCCTGTTAGCCATCCGCTCCACCGTTCTCGCAGTCATTACACAAATATCGTCTTCTTCACTTCCTCTCTGTCGACACACTCACAGCTGAAAATGAAAATCACGACCGCAAGTGACTACCGTTTAGAGATCTGCTTCGGGGGACAGAGGATCTCCTATTGCACGCTACTAACTATGCATGGAAGCTCCGGTGCTCGGTTACACACGGCGGGAATTTCTTTCTCTTTCGTTTTTCTTCTAAGGTCAAGCACCTTGGAAGAAAAATAGACACGGCCATGCCACCCGAGATTTTTGTCTGAGTCGCTTGAATACATTTCATTTGCGAAATTACATCATGAAAACGGTCTACCGGGTAGAATCGCTTTCTGTCTCGTTAGCAACGGAACGCCTGACCTTTTGCCAATCGTTGTTTTTGGAGTGATTTTACTTATCGTAAATCTTATCCCGGCCATATACAAAGCTACATAACACAATGGTAACATTATTATTCAATTCTATTACTTAATTCTATTATTATTTAATTCTGATCTCTCCACAAGATTTATGGACCGACATCGACATTTTTTATTTTCCTTATAAAGCTTCTGACATAAAAAAATTTATATAAAAACAATTAGTACAATATTTCTCCTAGTTAAGATTTATTGTTTGTATCTCTCAGATTTGCATTACAGAGATTCCTGCGAGTACCGTGCAACATTTCAACACAATTATAATTTTATAGCACAATTATAATTGTAAATTGTTAACTTTTTTGCATCTGTCAAGCTACGTCGATCTTCTTATTGTGAGCGCGGTACTCGATTAACAGTATCGTCGATAACTTTGTTTATCATTAAGCTGTCGACGATTTGATTTATCCGGTATGCACCGCGATACTCATGCGTATCATATCGCGAATGAGTTCGCATACATCGAGACCGGGAAAAGGAATCGTTACTAACGTTATCTTTTTCCGATCGTTACAGCATCGATACTTTCTTTCATGCTCAAGGTCGCACTGACGGAAATCATTATTTAGAAGCGCGCGTGGTAATAGCAGTGCTTGGAGCCACGAAGACATTTCCTCATTGCTGCCGCGTATACCGTTGTTCGATAAGCGTAATGTGGAACGCGTGCGTAGATAATTGGAAAATCGACGCGCCGCGATCGAGACACTTGACGGACTTTATACATATTACAGTGATCGATAACGGTAAAACGATGCGTCGGCTTTACACCGGTAACATTTTAATATCGCGAATCGAAGTGCCGCTAAAAATTCGCATGTAGAAATTACGCGCGATTAATGAAAATTGAAGGGAGATTGAAGGTGTTGCCGGCGTATAGAAATATTTAAATTGTGATAATGACGGAATAGTCATCTCATAAATGCACGTTACGAGTTTATTCACTCGTAACTAATAACTTGATTTCATATTCCGTTATATCACGAAACATATAATTACGAGAAATAAATTTTTGAATAGTTTGAGAAAAGCCGAGTTTAACATGTACATCGAATACAACGGAGATGAGTCTAAAGTGATTAATTATCTACAATTACGACTGATCGAAGCAATTTAAACGATTTCGGTTTCGCCGGTTTACCGAATTTCCGCGACGTGTAACACGAAGTAAATTTAATGGCGAGTAACACACGAAGATGCGCGGGATATATAGCGAAACTTGGGACGCGTCTGTACTTAGCGACTAAGTATACAAATATAAGTGGCGGGTCGCGCGCGTCGCTTGACGGAAGCGGTGGCACAATTTAACAATGTAAATTTAGCTTTCAGCGCAATGCAACGATACGCATGATGTACGAACTGCGGGTGTAGGAGTGCTGCGTGCGTACAAGTGAGCGATTGCAGGCGCGCTGGTGCATCCGTCTCCGATGGCATAAGGTCCCGCGTCGCTAATATAATAAATGCAGCGCATACTCGCCGTGCACGGTGACACGGCATCCGGGCATAATAGTTAACTCGACGAGTCGTACGTGCCGAGGAACGAAAAATTTCGACTGCCACGCGACGTTACCAACGAATCACGGTTCCTACACTTGCCCTTAATTATCGTTGCACCATGCCGAACGATGACACACTGGTGGGCTCTTCCCCTCCGGCGGATCTTCCAGTAACTCTCGCACACACGTGCGCTATTTCCGGCAAAGGATGCGACCGACTCGAAATTAGAAACCCGCGTAAGTAGCGGGTTGAGCTAGGTCAGGGCCATCATTTCGAAGAAGCGTCATTCGAACAACCGTCACTCGAATTCATGGCGTACGTGAAATATGAATTTTTTTTTTTAAGCGCGATGCTGCGCATGTATCATCCGAGAGTGCATAACAAATCTCTTATATAGTACTACCTTGTAAGGATAAATTTAGCTAGCGTATAAGTTTTACGACCACCGTTTATGGTGATTTACAGAGATTATTCTGTGTCACGCTGCGTTTAACGCTAAGCAATTTCTCCTCTGGTATCTTACCTTGGCATCAAACTCCACCGAACGGCGATTTTATTAAAGATAAAGCTATCAGTAACGCATAATCACAACTGCATTTGACGAGATAATTGAAAGTGTTACTACTTGTTAAACGCATGTCTGATTTTATGATGCATGATCATGACATCAACCGTTATTGTCACGGTTTAACGAATCCTCGTGATAGGATAGCGAGATACATGGTCGCTAGAAAGAAAAGTAACGAATTCTAAGCCGCGAGTAGCGTTTTGAACCGCTTCTGTACCTATATATACACGCACATATTTCAGACAATAATAATTTAAACACGTGTGGGCCATACGTGCCTGCGAAGAAAACTCAAGGATAGATAAATGTAACGGGCATTTGAACTGTGCATGTATGTGTAAGGGGGGGAGCTGTTTCGATTATACCTTCGAGCCTTAACGTCGCACCCTAGCTAGAATGCTCTGCTTTCAGTGACGATGGTAGAGTTGACAACACGTACTTCCGTTCTCCCGTTCTATTTTTCGATATTTTTATGAGCTTTTTTATTCATAGTAAAAACGAGTTACAATTAATTGTGTATAAGTGCAGTTTAGAAATTTTTGTATATTTAGTAGCAAAACAAAATAGATGAATAAATGCGGAAATTAGAAATAACCTTTTTGTTTATATTAAATTGTTGTTATCATTAAATATATTTTATAAAAATATTTAATAACAATTAAAAAGAAAAGATCGAATAGATGATAAGTAGCACGGTTAGGACGTCAAGGCTTCATTCATTTACCTTTTCTTAAGAGAAATTATCGAGCAGCGTATCCATCATGCTGTATAGACTTTAATTAAGATTACAATTATCTCTCGATAATTTGTGCGCGCGTAATCACAGTTTCGGATCTCCGAGCAGATCCAATGGCTCTTGATACGAACGAGGCAGACAGGAGAATGGAGGAACAATTCCTTAATGGTTCGCTTTAAAGAGTAATGACTACCGAGCGTGACGCGCAATTTCTTCATGTTTTTGTTGCCAGCTAATAGCAAGATTCTACTTGTTATTCAGACATGCCGAATGTTTTTAATTGTCTCTCGCTGTACTCTCAATGACGAGATACCTATAACTCACGTCGTATTGTTATCGAATCGCATAAATCGTCTGTAACGTCTCGTTATTTCACGAAAACACATAAGAACATTATTTAGTAAGAAAATTATTACAATGATTAGGCTATTAGTCAGACGCATTAAACCAACATGTATAAATCACTATCTTAACAAATTCACCTAACATGGATTCCACAAACTCGCGATGCTTCGATTATAACGGCAAGTTATGTATTTTTTTTCTGTGATAAATAAATCTATTTATGACATGAATTTTGTGATTAGCCTCTTTCTCTCTTTCGCTCTTTCTTACTTTATATTATTTTATAATATAAATTATAAATATCACCTACTTTTAAGAAGATTAATAGTTACCACTACTATTTTTTTTCTTAAATGTAATTTTATTATCTACAAAGTTGTAATGCGCGTTTCCAGACAATCCACATACTTGTTCACAGTGGTACAACCACATTCCGGCAAGTAGTTCGAGGAACTTCACGACAGCGAGCTCGACCGACCACATCACGCTCTTTCCGCGTCTCATCGAGAGACTTCAGAGCGAGAGCAGCGAAGGGGGTTAGGACGGATAGATACGCGGCGGAACGATGGAAGCAGCGCGCGTGGAACGGGTGCTGGAAGGCGAATAAATACCCGTAGATGTAATCGCCGAAGGAAACAAGCGGCGGGATTGTTCGGCGAGAATAATTGAAAGCGCCGCTTCTTGAGCCTCTCATTCCCATTCCCGTCGTTGCTACCGCGCGGCTCTTAGCCGCTCCTGATGCCGGTAGGCGTCCTTCTGCGTTCCCCGTTGCGGCGTTACTCGCAGCCGATGACCGATTCGCGGCCGATCGCATCGCACGCTGTTGATCGGCGGTTTCTAACGTATGCGCAATACCCCGCAGCCAACCGCCTGTCCTCATTAACGCCTGAAACGAAGCGGCGGGTTCAACTGAGAGCGGAGAGATGGGGACCGTAATCGGTGCATCGGTAAGAGCAACAGTGACAATGTACATCGGTTTCTGTGAACGCAGATGTAGATCTCATGTCTTATGTTTTTTGTACTTTCTGTACGCATGGAGGAATAAACCATCATCATTTGATAATTCTTTGCTCGTTTCAGTGTTAAATTGTCTAAGACGGACAAAATAATATATTACTAATATAAATTATATATTTAAATATTTTTTCTTTGTACACACAAGCATAAAAATGTGCTTGATATACATGTTACATTTGATATAAAAATTTCAAAAATATAATATGATACTAAAATAAATTTTTCGTTCAATCACATTATTATGTTTCTTTGAGTAGCTTGGTGACATAAGTATAATTAATTATTTGAAATATTAAATTTTCATTAACTACGAAAATTTTTATATGAGAAAGGTTGAATGTACTTTATGTGTACGAAAACGATTTTCTTGCAGAAATTTCCATCTAGAAATTCTCGACGTTGAGAAAATTCCACGTTCACGATGCATGTGACTGTTGGATATTTCAGGGGATCTCGAAGTTCTGATGAAATCATCAAAACTTTCGGTTTCGTAACAGATTATAAGCGGATAATCCGCAGCATATCCATAGCATGACGAACATGGATGCAATAAGGACCAAATCGTGTTCCACGAAATATCGTAGAGACATAATCGATATACGTGCTTTCCGATAGTTAGCTTAAACCTGTAAATCTATCTTTCACAACTGAAAAATATTCGATCGCTCAAAAATCATAAATAAATAATCTTTGCACAATATAATAATTAATATAATAATAAACCAAGCATTATATGCGTATTCATGTTATATTTAAACACAGGAATGACACTTAAACGACACTCGACTTACGAAGATCGACGCTAAAATGTTCCAAAATAGAAAAGCAGCTTCTCGCTGACTCCTATAATCGTACATCATCCTTTTATCTGTTCGAGCTATCCCTACAAAGTAGATGATCCGCCGCGTAGCACCTAGACTACTCGAGTTTTGGGGTTCAATAATACAGCCGGTGGGAAATTGTGATCGAAGGATACTATTGGAAAGCGATACCTTAGCCAGGCGTCTGAATAAGTGATGGAACAATATTTTTAAAACGCCTATAATTCGTAGGCCAAGCTTCGCCTTCGCCCTATGGCGGATCTGTATTTATCGGCCCGTGGAGTATAGAGACGCAGCCAAGAAAGAAGAACGATCATTTATGTCGGCGGAGTGGGGTCGCCGCCAGGAGTCTTCATCGCTTTTTACTCTACAATCGGCGTGCGAGTCGAACCGCTGGATTATTGCCACCATTTATCGGCGTCGCCTAATGTTTTAGTAACGATGTCCAGCGCACGTGCGCCTATCCCTGTTGGAGTCGTTCTTCTGGTTTACGGTATAAAATTTCGTGGGTAAAACCCTCCGGAGAGCAACCACCGAAGTCACGTGCATCGGAGAATATGTCGGATGGTTTAAAAGTAAATTCGTTTTTCGATGCAATGTGACAGAAGAGAATTCGTTTCGAACCACATAATATTGGATACAATGGATACATGATCTCGAAAATTAGAAGATAATTGACGTTGATGAGCCATGATTTATAAGACTGATAAAAAAATGAAAAAGAAATTATTAAATTCATTTTAAAACTTGCCGTTTAAATATTTCCTAGTTCGCACGGTTTTATACAAGTTATACACGAGTCTTTTTTCACGAACGTCATGGCTGTGAATAATACTATCTATGGAACACACATAGTAATCTTTATATCGGAGAAACCACCGCGCACAAACCGAATGATCCCGCACGAGAAAGCAAGCAATATTCAATCGGGGAATATGCATCAGCCATACGTATGCAAATGGCCGGACACGCGGCACCGATTTGATGAAAGTGTCCGATTCGCGGTCCACCGTTCGCTGATAAAATAAAGGAATTTATCCTGCACAGTGGACAGAACCACCATGAGTCGATTTGCTCGTGTCTCATCTCTCTCTCTCTCTCTCTCTACTTGGAATATGCAATACTTAAAATTCTCAGGATTCTTCGAGATAAGGAATCTATTATTAGTCGCGGATCCAACTTAGTCCATACATTTAAAGGTGACTCGTTCTCACGAGTCGCCATAACGACTTCGGGAGCTGCAATTTTGCCGATCATCCGCGGGAGTATACCGCGCACGTAGCGATGCTGTCTTTCGCGTTCGCGCTCGCGATCGTCACGATGCGGTACATCTCGTTAAAACTCCACCGTCTGGCCGTTTTACGATTTCGATCGACTATAAAGCTTATCTGGCTTTCTATTCGATTGGTATGTATAAAGGCGGATGGACCGACTACTTTCTCGCGCCCGCATTGGATTGTCGTGAAAGCAGGACGCACTTCTTGTATACGCGCGCTCGCACATACTCGCGACGAGTCATCGTCTTTATTGTACATACGTATGTACTTCCCGTTGTATTTTCTTGGTTGAATACAAACGTACGTTGACCAGCCGCTTTCACAGTTTTTCTCCCAAATTTCAAGAAAAAGATCATCCTACACGACACATCGTGCTGTACTTTATCGTTACATCAATTTTGAAATGAAATTTTGAAATGGTTTAGATCTCCCTTGAAAATTATGAGAATTTCGAAAAGCAGGAAATACCACGAGTTAAAACGCACGAGAATTATTAGCAATTTGCGGTTTCAAACTGTGTCATTTTGCCATTCATGCTCATATCTAAGTATTTGTCATAATTTCACTATCGCATATACTAATTACGAACCTCGCGTCGCATATTATCTCTGCGCATATAATACGGAGCGTATAATTTTTTGATATTATGTACGAAGGGCTTTAATTGGCACTCATTTCGCACTGGTGTTGTTGCATTAAGGCGATATGTGCGCCGGCCGTGACAGAACTCGTTCGTGCACCTGTGCGCACGAGGACCTTTTACGTATCTGGAATCCCGTTTGGGCGTAACGCGTTAATGTAAAGTCACCTGCGACTATATCAACGTCTCGGGGTACATCCGTTATATTGATTGCGAGAACACAAGATACCTGACCTGAAACCACGCGCGCGCACACGATGGTTCACGGCGGGGAGGTAGCAAGCGCGGATTCCGCTGTAGCGTGCAAGCGGAAGCCTTCATCATGATTATCATCATATCTCCGCTAGACATCAAAGACTTATCTTTCCGCCTCTGTCTCAGTTTCTCTCTCTTACTCTTTTCCTCTCCCTCTCTGTCTCATAGTCCCGGTCTTTCACCCTCTGCCCCTCTTCCGTGGTCTTTACGCCCTTTCTCTGCCTAGCTGGCTTTCTGTATCCCTCGACGATTCTCTCCTTCGCTCCCTGACCCTTCCACCCCGCGCTCCTATCCTCCCGTCGCCGTACGCGTGGCTTTGGGGTTCCGAGAGATGACCATTTATAAATTACTCCCAGGCTCTGCTTGATATAGAATGCATCGGTTGATACTCAGCTAGTCCATTACGTGAAATTAATACATCGTTTCCTTGCGATCGATACGTTGTGTACATGAGAGAATGTTAATGACAGCTATTTCCGGCAAACGGTACCGAGTTAATCCCATGGAAGATTCTATTGATACATTACAAAAATAGTATACGCATTCTTCTCAGCTCGTGTTAATCCCTACTGGTTTGAACAAGAAAAGTGCAAGGTCATGCAAGGTGCGATGATTATAAAATGAAAAAAACAGAGTATTAACTGTATACAAAGAATGCTAAAAATTAAAAAGAACAGAATCCATTGTCCGACTCTATGTTCTTCGCTTTGCGGTTCTCAGCTCCGGTTAAATCGGAAGAATAACATTATAACACAACAAAAAAAAAAGAAGACCTAGAGAAGTAGAAACACAGAGGCTGAGGAGGAAGGAGGGGGTGCGGGACAAACACATGTTGCACACTCGCTCGTCGTCGGTTGCTGATTCCTTCACTCGCGAAGGGAGAGAGGGAGAAGGAGGGAGAAGGAGAGAGGGGAGAGAGAGAGAGTTCCTCTCTTCAGCTTCTTTCGTCGCGACGCGTAACGTAAGACTAACAACACAATGGAAGCAACAGCTGCATGATAGATGGTGGCTGCTGGATCGACCGACCGACCAGCCGATTCTGACGTTCTTTCTTCGGCCTTGGGTCCAGCTCTCTTCTTTTACGCTCGCGGGCCAGGTCGTTATCGGTCAGCCTACGGTTCGCGGAAGCGTGACGAGGAAACACACAGGAATCTGACGCTTGTAACTCGATGGCGTCGCGTCGCTCGACATATATCGGCGTGGGTTTGTTTATCGGCCGAAAAAGACCTTCTGGAAGACATCTGGCCGGGAGAGTGTTCACCGATATGCGTCACGCCTTATTGTGGGCCAACTTCTTCAATCGCTCGGCGATTTCTCGAGATCCCTTTTAGCCCGTGATTTATGGAACCGATATGATTTACACGACATGAAGTACAAGGAGTAAGTGGCGTACTGCCGTCTATTGATAGATACGAACGTTTGTGATACTTCGTGATAGTGCGCAAAATATATATATAGATATGCAATATGTAAAATATATAATATGCAAGAATTTTATAATAAATAGCTTCGCTTATCTCACGAACGATTCTATCGAAATTCTCCGTGGTATTTTCAGATGGAAGAAAGTGCACGATGACGGAGCATATGCACCATATGCAATGACAGTGCACAAGAGATATACCTGTGTATCAAGTACCTGTGCGGCATCCGTCTTACATCAATACACACCAAACAACGAAGATTAAAATAATAGAAGAGTGCGTTTATCGATGAGCGCAATTTGCATTATGGTGCGGACGGTCGGCAGAGAATAATGCGCACGTATATAAGATACAAGGAGCGCTACTGGTGCTCGCGATGCGCTTGCTTGCAGCCAACGCCAACGATGCAGTCTCCAATTAGCTTCTCATTGAACCTCGAAAGAGGAAGGAGCGGAACAAGGGGCCGGTTTCGTCGTCGGCCGCTCCGTGCCCGCGCGGCCATTCGCGAACGCCATTGTCATCCATTTGTTCATACAAATCCCTGACTATAATCATTTAATGCCCACATTCATCGTGGCCGCGGCATTGTGCTGTCGCCGGTGCGTTAGTCCTTGGCACGCATGCGTGGTCGCGTCCTCCGACAAGGAGCTTAGGGCCTTAAGACGAGCTTCGTGCGACCGTACGCAGCCGATGTGATCCCTCTTCCGTCTCGTCTTCCTCGACGAGCACGTGTATGCGTGAATGTGTATGTGTATGTGTGTGATTACACGCAAAAGATCCGACGTTCCGCCGTATCGTCGAATTCAGGCCGCTCGCACCTTCCGCGACCAATTAATCTCCGCCGTTGGAAATCCTTCGTGCCTTAAACGGCAGACCATTGTGACGTCTTCCTTCGACGACCGGTGGGTGGTTCGCGCCTTTGAAGAGTGGTACCCATGTTTCCAATTGTCGATTCGATGTGCCACACGTGAGGATTTGTATAGGAGCAGACATATGTATGTTTCTTAAAAATTTTCACGCGCCCGAGACAGCAAAAACAAATAATATATACATAAAATATGTAAACTGCTCTTTAAAGTCTGTCCTTAAAATAACTAGGAAAATATGTCTGAGTATGAATCAGTTTCACACAAATTAAATATAAAATATAATTTATTAAGAGAAAATATATCATATTATTTTCAATTAACTATCCTGATTGTGAGCTCATAATTTTATGAAATCCCGGGTTAATTAGAAAAATATCGATTTAATTTTATTCGATTTAGCCAGAGCGATTTATAATAGTACTATTGAACCTATTACAATTATCTCTTCCGTTCTTCTTTCGCACTGGCCATCGGTAGTCGGTCGTGATACTGACGTTATGTTTTTCGAGATGCTCCACGCTTACAATGGATAATACCTCGCGGGCATCGCGCTTTTAGCAGCAATCTAACGGCACTCAATGCGCGTGTGTATTCGTATGCGTGTGCACACGGAGTCAGCCGCGGGTCCAGAGATAGCGCGTTGACTGAATACCACACGCACACCGAACGTGCGAGCCGTTGCTCTTTGTGGGACGCTCAAAGAGCACAATGTCCATAGTCCGGTGCCGACAATAGGCCCTCCACAACTGGTTAATATCAAGGTTGTTTGAAGGGTAGCCTCCGATCGCGCGCCCGTGTGCACGCGTGAACGTCGCGGTGTCCTCCTTGTCCTCTCGTGACGCGCGCTCTCGTGAGAGTATAGCATTGTGTCCAGCGAGCACGAGGATAAAGGCGAATCTCGCGGACGCCGACCGACTTCGTCGTTCTTCGCAGAGTACATCCGCCTAATGATTTTTAACGAATCGCAAGAAAAGAGCCGTCGCGCGTGGTGTCTCGTGATTTCTCCCGGCAGCTACGACCTCGCGCTTTCTAATGACACGTTACATTTTGCACTATATACTTTGCGCATTTTGTACAATGGACTTTATCATAAACTCGCAATATTCTCGGGTTACGAGATTTTTGTTGCTATTTATGGATGAATTCGTTAATAAACATGACGATTTTTCTTACCGAAAATATGATTAAAAGTGATATCCTTTTTATGTTTAACTTTAAATGACAAATAAATAAATAATTTTTAATATATAGCAGTATTTGTTCGGAGAAGTTTTTGATATCATCACACTTTTCTTATTATTTAATACACAATCATATCTACATTGTCTACACAGTAAATATTTATTTGACATATTATATACGTATGTTTGTAACCGATTATATTGACGTCAATTGCGACTCTCTCGACAGTTTCAATAGGGTAATTTAATAAAAATGAGATTATGTACGCATCGATGCATGAATAATTTGGCTTTATGGAAAACATATCAGTATGTTTTGCTGCTGATTACTAAGGAATGCGATATCAGTTGTCGCAACACTTGCAGCTTGTAGATTATGAGATGAATGTTTTTACTGATTAATTGATAATTTGACAATTATATCGATCGATTGCACGTTACCATATCGCGTTACTGCTGTTAAGATAGCCTCGAGTTCGAAGTGTATTCACAAATCTACATCAACTCATAATAATATAATTTTCTTACAAAAAATACTAAGTTTTTTTTATTTCAATATCAATCTAATATCGCTTCCTGTCCGAAAAACGTTCTCAGGATGTCGATAAGTTTACTATGCTTCTGGCGGTCCACTCGAGTAGAGGGAAACCGAGCGGAAGAAGACTAATTAAAAAGCATATGGTCCCTTTAAAAAGAAAACTCTCGCTTCTTTGGTCGATTTTGTAAACAACGAGTCACATTCGCACGCACGATAAAAGGGTAGGAAATTAAGATGAATGAAACGCAGAAATGTAGAGAGGGAGATTGTTGTCTCTGGGGAGCAGTCAAAGCAAACGATGTCCCTGTAATAATGATCTGGTATCAAACCACTGCGATACTCTTTGAACTTTATTCGAATTGCCGATGAACATGACGAGAATAATAAAGTCTGAGACTACTACAATTTTTTATTTCAATTCTATAAAATAGTATTTGTGATAATAAATAAATTTTAAATATTTTTGTACACGATTTAGAGATGTATAAATATTAAATTATTAAAAAAATTGTAACAGATTAGCGTCCAATTTCCTTAAAATTTCTCTTTATAAATATTTTCCTTTTCTATAATATGTCATTTTTTCTTTAAATCACAAAATTTTTATTTTGGAAATATTTAGATGTGTATGCTCCTTAAACGAATTGCATTATATAACAAATGAGACTGAGTTTACTCTTTGATTATTAAGTTTTAACATATAATAATGCTGAGATTTGAAAGTCTATTTTTTTACGAGTACGGGAGTGTTAAACAAATGGGTCATGTGCATCTTGATGCGTTTGAGCTTGAAATTGCTAGGTTTACGAGAAAAAGCCTACAATTATATGTAAATTTATGTAGAGCGGCTCGTCATTAAGATCACGGATTACGAAGCCACTTATTGTGAACGCGTGCTGCGAGATTATATGTGACCTTCGCGTATAATTAATTATCCATTTTGATGCTTTACCGAATTTTTATATGCAGAGCTTTTTTCTCTTGATGAACATTTAACCTTGAATTAAGATTACCAATTAATGTCAAAATGTCAAAATGTCAACGTATTCTCAAAATGAAATATTTTTGCAATCGAAATTAAATATCCATGCAACCATTTATAATTTATTTGCATTTTTTATTGTTGTATTATATCGTGTGATATGTTAAACTTTAAATATTATAATATGTCTTTCAATGGTTGGTAACCGATCGTATGAGGGTTCGTGCTCTTTTTTTGTTTTTTTTTTTATTTCACGTGTGCTGTTATCAGAGAAAAACGCAACGCTACGACGCGTCGTGTCGCATCATGGGGATGACAAGTCAGTCCCGTCACCCCCCAAGGGAGCAGCAATTTATAAATAATTGAGCCGAGTCCGGTAAAAAATGAATTACGCGTCCCTGTACAATATGAGGAGTTGCTTTACAGTAAAACGAGGAGGGGACCCGTGAGACTTGTGGCATCGACGTCGCAGACGATGCTGCTGCGGGGTAACTACCGAGGAGGATACAGCAGCACCGAAAGAGAGAGAGGGTAACATAAGCCGCATCAATTTTGCAATTGGAGAATTTTATGTTCGCGCGGGCTCCATATATTATGGACGAGCTTTCGCCGCGACGCCTATCCACCGACCGTTTGGTTCTTGGGCTTGCGCCTTTTCTTTTTTTTACTTGTGGTTCTCGCCGAATTGGGGACCAACAGTTTTGTCTCTGCAGCTCGTTTATTGAATATTTAATAAAAGCGAGAATCAAGCTCCAGAGAATATTGGATTGTTTCGCGAAATATATGATCGCCTTTTTTACAAATTATAAGTGGGATCTAATGCCCGAATCACACTAGCGATTGGCGATTGCATTTGCGTCTGCGTTTGCGTTTACGATTGTCTCTTGACCAATCAGAAGGAAGCTGCTGGCGATCTCAAACGCAAACGCAGACGCAAACGCAATCGCCAATCGCTAGTGTGATTCGGGCATAATACGTAATATAAATATATATAATTAAACATTAAGTGCAAAAATATGACAGATGACGTCGACAAAAAAGAGAGAATATGTTGCATGTATCATCTTTTTTAAGATTAATAATTTATGATTAATCATCATTATAATGATTATGTCACTAATTAATAATCGATGTCTCTCAGCAATCACTCTTTATCAAATATTTATCAAGCAATATTTATTAAATGGCATGAATGTTAGAAATAGCATTTTCAATGTAAAGCTGAAACATTATATGCTTCTACTTTTTGCTACTTCAGTGTTAATATGCTGACATATCGTTTTTTATCAGCCACATTTTTTACGATCATCGTAGTATTATTAATACAAATAATGTATTAAGTGTGATTTGTGAAGTATGAAATATGTTTATATTATAAAAAAATAGAAAGAAGAAATCTAATATTCTCTTAAAAATCCTAGAAATCATCCTTATAAATAATGATTATTTATACTCGATGGATATACGAAATAGATTGCAAATCCTTTTTGTGCAACCAATTTTTAAAAAGTAAGACTTTGAATGGTCGTCCAATCGATTTACGAACGATAGACCAATGTTCGAATCATTATCAAACCAAAATAATTATAATATTATTGTCATCATACATGAGTAAGTCATGAAGATAAGAAATTTTGCAAAAAACTGACTACTACTATGAAATCAACTTTTTTAATATTTTTAATATGCTATCTCGATTAAAGCTGTGATTGTTTGGTATTTAAGAGTTACATAACACAACATATAAAAATTTGATAAAAACGTATTCTAAAATTCAATTATGAACGTATCGCTAAAAAAAAGTAATTTTATTTTATATAATTTGCCTTGCACTACATTTATGGAAAAGCTGACTCCGTATTTTAATTCTTACAAATATAATCTTATAGAGTACAAGATACCTTCCTTCGTCGGCCCGACTGAAATTAAGGAAACAAATATCACAGAAGCGCCGGAAGATAAAAGGAAAAGTAATACGATGCAATTCGAAAGATAAAGTCGGTAATGCTTTTGGCTTTCGCGCAAACATCGTTTTAATCCCCATTTCAACAAAGTCCCAAGCAGAAAGGACCGGGAAGTTATATCCCTGCAAAGAGAAACAGCGCGAAAGAGGCGTCGCGCACACGGGAAGGGAGAGGAGAGTAGCGGGTTGAATCGAGGCGAGTAATCAGGGAGACATTATTTTCCCTTTGAGACTTCCCGTGTTTTATTACGAAGGAAAACGTATAATCCGCTTGTGCAATTCGGCCGACCAAGCTCGTCCCTGTTTCGTCTTTAGTTCGTCGATCATTCGCAATTGACGTGCTCGATGGAATCCGGCACCATGCTCGAATACTGGTTGGTCGAGGGGTGCGCCGATCTTTAGTTTTCCTTTGAATTTATTGACGAGTTCAACGGAGGAATGATGAAAAGATTTCGACGTGTAAAATGCTAAAGTAAAAAAAGAAAAATATATTGCCCGACCGATCCCATGTCAATGGCACGATGAAAATTAATTCTTGCATTGATTTGATTCGCTACTGGTAATAGCAAAGTTTGCTAATTATGCGATAACGCTGCTTTATGAATCACCGTAGTCCATTGTAATAATTCGAATGTTAGTCTCGAATTTTGAGCTCGCGAGATCTCTGTCGCGATGTGGAATTTTTATTCTCCATGGCGTTCCATTATACGCGCCGAAAAAAATACTGCCCCTTCACTTCTCTCTTTCGCGGTCTCACTCATCGCTTGGAGAATAACATTCGCACTTTACGATTATGCTTGCCTACTTTTTTTTGTCAAGGAGGCCGGCTCTCTCAACGTCAACAGCAGATTCACGATCGGCTGTTCCACGCACATGGGCCCCGATTAAAGTCGACAACGGCCGCTATGGGTCGCACGCTGAACGGCCGACGAGTTCCGTATAAATCGAGAATTAAATAGACAAGTTTCCCAGGATCTGCATAATCTCGCGAGAGTGTGTTAATCCTTGGGCGATGTATTCTAAACAACCAGATACTATTCGCCGTTAGTCTTTTTTTCATTATATCCGAAACAGATATATGCGCGTTTGAGATTGTTTCGACGAAAACTATAAATATAAATAAATGTTATGCAAATTTTGAATAAATATGGATATTATGTGATGTACCAGTTTATTATAATTAACATATTTCCTTCATTAAACCGAGAATAATATTTTTATATGCGAGAACACGATGCTTAAAGGAATAAATTATCGAGTATAATGAGCGCAAAAAGACATCACAAACATCGCAACAACGGCATGGCGTGATGTTATTTCTACTCGGATTCATATTTTGCTTGATATTTTTGAAACACCATTTGTGTCACTTTAACGACCATACGGTGACCGGATGTCGTAATGACGTACCGACAAAAGCGCGCGTTTCAACTTCTTTTTCTTTCTTTCCTCTCCGTAAGTCGGCTCGCTTGCCTCTGTGTAGCTCTATCCACAGCGTATATTCTTAATGCATTCCTCACATATTTTCAATTCACTTTTGTTATTTTGTCTGCGGACAATCGAGATTTTAAACGTACAGGGTTGTATCGTGTGTCATCGAGGCGCGATATTCTCAAAGCATTTGTTCGTTGCCAAAAATTTGAGTTATCGGTAATAATGCGTGATGACGACTGATGCCCGTGTTTTTAAAACGAAAATGACACGATAACTTTTTGTTAAAAATAAAAATGTTGCAATGAAAATTGCACGCCGTTTTATTTTGGTATCCATACTTATTTCACAAAAATATAGTCGTATATTTTGTCGGTACCAGCTTCTATTTTTTCCTAAAGATAAGATAGATGAATGGATTCGATGCATCAGCCTCTTTCCCTTTTGATTTTCTTTTTCAATGCAAAGTGACTTAGATAATTGTTAAAGGAGCCCCAGAATTACGACTAACAAACGCTAAAAAAAAATATCATTTTTTGTTACGGCTATTTACGGACGTACCGAGATGACTTCTTTGTGATGCTGCCGCGTGTCTAGATTGCTTCCAATTTAACATCCGCGGCTCGACCCGCTTTTTTCGTCGAAGAAACGAAGAAATAAAATTAACGGAAGCGTCGGGATTTGCGCTAGTCGAACATCGCGACATGCGTAATCGCGAATCATCATTGTGCTATTTGCACAAAGGAGCGATAAGATTAAGCAGCTCTCTTTCCCATCGTCGAAAATCTCGAACTAAACCGTGCAACATTTTATCGTTGCCTTGGAAGATACGCTGATACTACAGGTTTATTGACAAGTGTGAGACGGAACGACGATACCGTCATACTCATAGCTACGCGCTATTTACTTAACGTTTTGCCGTTGGTAGCGGCATGTCAATATCGCGCCGAATGCGACATCCGTATTTCGAGAATGGGAAACCGATGTTCGAGAAATCTCATTATGCGCATTACTATTATTATCGCCAATACTATTATTATTATTATGTGCCAAAATTTTCGCGATTAAAAAAAACAAATTTCAATTGTTTATCGACCTGTCCGGCAAATTATCTGCGTACCGCCGACTAGATTTGTCGGACATTGAATGCAGAAAGATCGCCAACTATCGATTTTAAAGTTGGCGATTTATTGTATTTCAATGTCAGACAAATCTAGTCGGCGGCACGCAGATAATTTGCCAGACGGGTCGATAAACAATTGAAATTTGTTTATTAATATTCACTAGCAAAGGAGAGTTTAAATTTATTAAAAAAAAAAAAAAAAAACAATACAAGAGGGTAAAAGGCCAACGTACATATACTAAACGAGCTAATAATTAGATGACGTAAAAAATATAAAAATATAGACTTTATTATAGATAAAAACAAAAGTGTGATCGACTGACTTCACGAAGTCATCAGCACGTGTTATTATTTATAATGAGCGTCTTAGATTTTTTAATGTAAAAAAAAATTAACGTTATCGACAATCAGATTATGATTAAATCATCTTCCGCGCGCGATGGAATGAGAACCGTCAACAATTTTTTTTAGTTATCCGCAAAATGACAGCCATTCGGTAGGTATCCATCAGCAATCGTCCAATAAATCGAACTGTGCCCGCGAATTTCCCGTTCTCGCAATGGACGGTAATTCAATTTCGTTTACGCAATTTCGCGCATTCGCGAGTGGCGGAGCGATCGACTCAACGGGTGTCCAGATCGTTTCCCGTTGTTTTCAGCGTTTCCTTGATGGTGCAAATGGTCGCCATGCACGAATCGTAACTCGTTCACCACCTACGAGAAATCAGCGGAACGTTTCCTCTCGCCGAACCGGCTGCCGTATTCGATCGCAATCTTCCGAGACTCGCACGGTCCTGTGGCGATTCGCTGCGCTTGTAAAGTGATCGCGGTTGTACACACCATGACTGAAAGTGATCTGCTCGTTAAGTACCGCGGGTCCTCGAGAAAGACAGCGCTTGAAAAGGGGAAGACGGCGAGATCGCGATCGAAAAAATAACGACGATCTCCGACGTACGCGCGATTAATGGCGAAAGTCGCGAGCGCGATTGGGGAAGAAGGTTTGCTCTCGGCCACGCTTCTTGTCTCGAGTCGATCTTGCGCGAGCGACGACGGAACTTGGATGTTATGTAAGCCCATAGTAGCTCTCGCTTCCGCTTTGTCGTAATATAATATCAACAAAGATTGCTCATGGCGAGACGGATTGCAAGTAAAAGTTCATTTCCCGTAATGTGTTGCGTGATGTACAGAATGTCTGACCGTTACTGCCATTACTACTAATGAATTGTTTGCGGTAGATTTTTCATTCGTGAAATTTTGATTAGGTCATTTTCATGATCGACGACAAAAATGTTACATATCATTTAATGCAATTTAACTTTTAGATATTATATATAATGTTTTTGTCATCGGATGCAGAATTAAGTATCTATAAAATAGAGCTGTATATATGCGATTTGGTAGTGAATAACAATTAAATTATCTATTGTCTAATCTTTTTTAAATTCAGTTCACTAAAATTCTCAATTTTATTTGATAATTAAACTGTAAATCAAGTTTTAATTAAAAGTTGTTTTAAATTAAGAAGATTTCATTAATAGGAACGAGAGAGAAGCAATAATGCACAGTATATCATGTAACTAACAATTAGAAATTATTAATTAAATCTTTGCAATTTGTTTTTCTTACTATTATTAACAAACAATTAACAAACAATTAAACACTAGTTTTACATACCCAAACGATTCCATTTCTGGCGATAAACGAGAACTTGAATTTTCGAGTACGCGCAATAAAAACAAGAGAAATATTCAATCCACAAAGTCACACCTCACTAAATAGTACTTCCCAGTTAGATCGCTCTCCTGAAAATCATTATTGCCCGATAATCATTATTCTCATAATCTCGTATCCGGCGCCACGCCGGATTTTCCGTTTTCGCGACGACACCCCGTATATCGCCCTGGGAAAATAAATCTTGTGGACACTCACCGGGAGGGAGACTGGACACTGGAGGCTGTCACCGGACACGGGTTGCAGCGACTGCAACAGATCGCGTGCGTGAAAGAGAGGACGGCTATCAATGGCTGCATTATACAATACTCGGTGGTGGTATATACGGCAATACGTGTTTGCCCGCGTGAATGCGCGAGTGTGCGTACGCGCGTCCGCGTGCACCTTGCCGTTGTATATGTGTGCACACCAAAGACGTTTTACATGTGTATAGGCACATACATGTGTGTATATAGATATCGCCGAATGGGTCCACACCGAACGGGGCGTGCTGTGCACCGCGCGCGGCAGGTATTGCCGCCGGGAGAGGCTCTCCGGCGCGCATAACCCGTTCACGAACGAGCGAGAGAAGAACGAACGAAACCGTCCGTGAGCAATGAGGAGAAACGATATATGCGTGCCTGTGCTCCACCCTGTTCTTGGGTTTACTTTTCGACGAGTATTTCGCCGATTAGATATCGCTCTTTTGCAAACAACTGCGTTACGAGCGAGTTCGATTATTGTACGACATCCTCACCTCTTTCCCTCTCTCTCTCTCACTCTTCGTGCCTGGTTGCTCTTTTCCTCTCTTTCATGTATTTATCGCCGCTCGATGCCGTGTCATATACGTGTATTTCGTTTCTGCGTCCCTCTTCTCCTTCCTGTTTCTACCACGAAAACCTCCCTTCTTCTCGCTCGTCCATTCTTCTTTATTTTCTACTTCCATCTCTCATTCCTCTTTTAATCTCACTCGACCGGATCGACCTGTTCATGTGTACAACCGCAATAACTATATCCAGACCAGATCTTTTTTTCGTTAGGCCGTTCTTACGCAGCTTGAAAACGAATTGACTTATTGTAAAATCGTGTCCCGCTGTCCGTAATTGTCTGCGCGTGCCTGTGTGTGAATACTGAACCCAAACATCGAGTCAAGTACATGGCGAGTATTTTTTTTCTTTTGTCGTTTATGTCGTCGCATGCACGACTCTAAGCAAATCCCATTTTTTCGCGCTGGCTGGCCTTGAATAATCACACGTTCATATTGTTAAACGAACGATTCGGAGTAATCAATTGCCGCAGAAGTCAATCTTGAGTCGTACGAGCGAAATATAAATTATAGTATTTCGATAGCATATCAGTACTGCGGCGTACAGAAGTGAGATATCATAGATTCTCAGCCATGACAATTCTTTCCACGCAACGAAAATGATTGCCCTAACACTTCAGAATAAACAGATATCACTTCTGTTAGATAAAGACTGGGAGAAGAAATTGACGGCTAAATATTGTGGATTCTGGGCCATTTGACGATCGTAACGGGAAATGCCGATATAAAATTGAAAACTTCTCCGATTACATCATATAACATGATTTCAATTGAAATACTCTTGTAACTATGCAAGCGCAACGGTTCGATATAATGGATACGTGTCGTACATGCTACACGGAGGTGTATCGCTAGGGGAAGCATCGTCGATAAGTCGCATTGGTTTGTAGTCAGACTGCGGCGATAGATTTCATAGTAATGTTAAAGGTCTTTATGGGTTCCATTAAGTCACATTGTACACGGGCGAATAGCCGCGTCTCGAATGAATAAGCACAATAAGCAGGTGCTGTTGGACTCACCGGGTTCGAATCTCCTTCCAGCTGATCGGATTTACGGCCGTATCGACCCCGTCCACCGTCGTACAATTACGGCGAACATCAGGAAGCGCACGGTCCTGCAGACAAGAAAAAATCTTGGTCAGTTTGACGAATAATGCAAAACGTCATTCCGCGCCGTTTAACCTTTGACAAAGATTCGCAAACACATTTAGAATTATATTCTCTGTGTTCTCATACATTATCTACATTTCAACTTTTATCATTCGCGCAGTTGTTGCAACTCAAAATCTGTTAAGGTGCGTGCAGACTTGCAACGTAATTCTGTAACGCAATTTAATTTGTTGCTTGTATCTGTATCATTCATTAGTATCATTTTGAAGTTCCAGATTTATTATACGCGAATTCTCTCTAAATATGTTTGTACAAATAGCAGCAACATATTTATATTTATTATTATCTTAAAAAAAAGAAAAAGACGTTGATGGATAACAAAAAACACAGAAAAATTTACAGTGCTTTTAGTTTGACCAAAGTAAATTCTTAATCAATTAGTGAAGTGTATAAAAATTTTAGCAGAATATGTTCAAGATTTTGAATTATTACTGAATTTAATTGGAAAATAAATAACAAAACAAAATACTATGTTTTAGAGAAGCCATTTCTATTTAGAGAAGCCATTTCTATTTAAAGAAGCCATTTCTATTTAAGAAAGATTTGCATTGATATGTAATATAGACCGCTTTCGCGACAAGGATCAAATGATCCGTGCACTATAATTGTGACCAAATCTGACTTCTCTATTACGATTAGTTCTTTTGCACTACAAAAAATATCGTATGCAGAAATTAGATTTTGACCAATCACGGATCATTTTGATCCGCGTCGCAAAAGCAATCATAGTTGCTCGGTCAAACATATTCGCGCCGTAATTATAACATTCCTTTGACGTGATGACGGCGAAATATACGCCGACAATAGGACGAACAAACTCGTTGCGTGATATCCGAGTAAATTTTTGATACGCAACATCGTCATGCATATTACCTCGTAATAATGATATATATATAATGATACGTACAGGGTTACGGGGTTACGTTGCAAGTCTGTATGTACCTTTAAACTTCTGATCCGATCACATGGAATAATCACTAATGCTAAAAATAGCGATAATCAAATTTACTGTCGTTACAAAATTGAAATCACCATCAAAGTCTTAATTATTTGCGTCACATATTTCCTATGTTAATTTTAATTATTTTATTAATTGTACGATAAAAGTATAATATATAACAAATATTTGACGAAAACTAGGAAACTCGGCATAAGATAAGTGCTAGCGTTTTGTTGGCTATAAATTAGCGGATTCCGGTTTAACGTACTACACAATTTGAACGGATCGGGATTGTTCAAAGCAAAGAAGAAAAAAATAAATTTAAAAAATGCATGGTTGCAAGATAACAAGAGATAACAATGCATAGACGTATATTCTTAAGTCACTTAAGTTAATAGACAGAAAACACGATAAGATAGAACCATCTCATCCATTTGCACAAAAAGAATATAAGAGAGTAAATATAATAAAAATATAAAAATACAAATATAAATGAAATTCATAATTGAGAGAGTAAAGAGAAGAAAATAATAAATAAAATAAAAAGAAAAAAAATAATTAAAATGTAGCGATGATCGATTCCCCTCGATTTCAATCTTTATAATATTTATAATCTTAATTCATAACGAACAGAAGATTAAGAGTAGATGATCAAATCATTTATATTTATTTATGAAAATTATAATATTTATAATATTTATAAAACATTTATGATATTTACTCTTGAAGTTGCAACAATTTGCATTTTTAATATTGTTAAACAATCAAATTGTATAAAATTTTGCAAAATTGAAATAATGTGAAAATGAAATAATGTGAATAGATCGAGGTCATTACACGTCATAATGGTCTCCATCCAAATAATGATAAAAAAGACATCCCGTTAAATATTATCTAGAATTCATTATATAAGGATGGAAGAATTGGCGATTTGCGGTTGGTTACCCACGGAAAGATCCTGGGAGAAAACAAAGAACGATGATTCAGAGAAGGAGAGAAGAACCTGGTAGAGATGACACGAGATTCCTACGAAGGTAGATACTATGTCAATGTCTTTTTCTTCTCCATTTCGCTGTTCTCTCTCTCTCTCTCTCTCTCTCTCTCTCTCTCTCTCTCTCTCATACACTCTCCCTTCTATGGTTTAACGTTTTAGACTTGAAACGCCGGCATTCCTGCCGCCGCATGGAATCCGATGATGTTAAATGAATCGTCTTGAGAAAATATAATGTCCACTAAACATTCTTCTCTCTTCCTCTTTTAAAATTTATAACCGCGTAAAAATTAATTAAGTATCTGACAAATGTTTGATGTCATTTTATTAGATATATGGGGCATTATAGTAAAATATCATAGGTAAATAAAATAATATGTGTTATAAATAGTAATGTTTATTCTTTAGTAAAATATCGCTCCAACTCTTTATTTTACATATAAAAAATTACATCAAGTTTTTATCACACATTTAAGTAGATTTTACATGATTAATGTTCCAAAACCTAATTATAATAAATTTGTTATTTCATGCTAAATATATATTTTGATTAAGAATATTTATTCATATTATGTTTAGTTTGAAAATTTTTTTGCATCAAAATAACAATTTTGCAAAGAAATTAAAATTTTATTCTGCACATAAAAGTTCGATGAGAATAATAATAAGATTTCCTTATTCGATTTAGCAAACGGAAGTCGTTAGCTTTTAGGCACTCCTTTTTCGAAAACTGGTATGATCATATCGTTTCTCCGGAAGATCGCAGGTAGCGCGCCCCGCTCTATTAATAGACCGGTTGATCAATTCGCAGGCGCGTCGGCGAGGTTTACCTGTGGCACGTGGGCGTTCCTGGGTAGCAAGCAGCCGTAAAGTCGTTAAGTAGCCACTTCGGACTTTAGAATCAGAAGGTGATGGATCATTAGCCCCGAGGATCTTTCCGTAACCTACGGTCTCTGTCGAACCAATACTGGTTACATGCTTCGACAGGATACCACCGTGAAGCATGTAATCGTTCAGCCGAGTTTCAACCGTCCGTGAAGTAAAAACGATGTCCGCGCGATCGTGACGTTGCTAAATCGTAAATTAATTTTAATCGCGAATTAATTTTCTGCGAAAATCAAACAAACTGCTATATGTTTATTGCAGATCAATACAAAATTACATAACACGATAGAACTACACTTAATTTCTCTACTTCCAACGATGGATTTCTTTGTTTATTTTTTTTTCTTGTCAAATGAAATGTTTCGCAAGAACATAAAATTATGTAGATTGTTAATAATAAAGTTAGATAATAAATGGAAAAACATATGCAATAATCGGCGAATGAGAATACACTGGGATAAGGGATCATGCCGTTAATATGGTGGTTGATAATTCGCGATATGGCATACTACGGCATATGGCATGAAGCGATATGGCGTACTACGGTTTCTAGGCAGTGAGAAGCCATAAAGACACTAAATGCCACTTTCGGCTTGGTAAGAAAGTGGTACTAGAGCGCCAGTCTAAGGGTGAGAAAATTGGAGTCAACGGCATACGGAACACTTCGAGAGAGTACATAAAATCAGCTTGGATTACGCGCAAATGGATAGGGCGCACGGCAAGGAAGTTTGTGATAGAAGTATCTAGCAATAATGAGAGTTCGATGTGCCAGGGAGACGTAGTGCCGCTAGTATATAAACGTCGCGCGCCGTTCCAGTTTATTCCTCGCTATGCCAGGAAGGCGCAACAAATCATCGGCGGTGGTACACCGCTGTGGATCGTCTCTTCTTTATGAGCGCGGTCGTTATGAAGCATCAAACGCACATATCGCGATCGAAAGTACCGATCTCGCTTTCGTTTCACGACTATATATTTGTCAGTGGCGATCCAAGTTGCCATAGTTTGCAGTGAAGGATTATTTAACGCGACTTTAGTGCCAATGTGATATCAATATATTTAAAGTAATTCGGGATTAATATCTTTCAGTGGGAACGGAATGCTATTGCATAACATAGGTTTATATTACATAACGTAAAAAAAATAAATTACTCGTTTTAAGTGCACATTTACGTATTTGTCATATTGTTGACTGGGTCACATTGCAGGAATACATGCAGAAATGTGTATGTCGCAATAAACTGTAGAGTAATTAAAACCAGTAATTGAGATAAGCAGGAACTTAATACTGGATTAGATTGTGCGTAGTAAAGTAAGATGTAGAAATCACTTCACGTCATAGATCAGTCGCAAAGATAGATAGAATAATGCGTTTTATAAATAACGACTTAGAGAAGGCGGAAAGGTTCGAGAAGGCTTTAACAAAACAATCAATATGTGCGAAGAATGACGAATAATCGCATCGATACAAGAGTATCGATGTATGTATTGTACCATACATATGCAACAAGTAGATAGTTATATTAAAGTAGACAGTTCTCCAGAACGCGAAAGATATCGCGGTAATATGCTAATAACGCGTGGGTGTTTTCTGGAAATAAGGAAGCATGCAACATAAAGACAACCACTTTTGGACACAGTTGCATGAAACGAGTACCTGAACCCGACGTAAAAATATAATTGGATCCTTCGCCCACGCATGGCAAATATATTATTGCTTCTAACATACTTTCAAATATTTAAAATATGTTAACAATTTTCTAATCTACTACTGTAACTAATTTGTTGCTATAAAAAATGTATTGTTACACGCATATATATATGAGCGTAAAGATATAATTTGTATATATAGTAATTACTCCATTGTAAACCATTATTTCTTGCTAGCATTAACATACTATTGTATAGTATAATAAGATAACATATAAGAATTAATACTCTGTATACAACACATTAAACACGATATATACATTTATATAAGTGCCTCGGAGAATTGTATAAAAATTGAAACATAATTCAGCATCAAATAGACATCGAATAGTAGTGTGAACTTCAAGCGTCGTGAACTTCAGAACTTGCTATCAAGTTAGGTGACGAGATCTGCATTCGAATTCAATGGCGATCACGCTAAACCCCTAGCGTTTTCGAATAACGAATGACGTGCCGAAGAACAATCGGAGTATACGCCGGAGGAGCCGCGAATGTATGCGATCGGTCAGGTAGTTCAGTGGACGAGTGGTTTGCCGGTTGGAAGGCGAGTCTGAGCTGCTGGAAGGATGCTGGAGAGGCCGAGTGGTGGCGGCACGGCCGGTGTGGTCAGGTGGCTCGCAAGGACGCGGCAGGCCGTTCACCCGTTCACCCATTCGCCCCCTTCCGCCCCCTCGCCAACTGCTGCCCCCCTCACTGCCGATCACTACTATACGTACATGCTGGTATTCACGTACACATGGATACATACACACGTATGTAGACTCACGGATCTCTTCTCTTTTTCTCTTCTGACTTATCGTCCCTCGCCCATTCTCTCATCCTCCTGTATCTCGGTGCTCCTCGCCCCCTTTCCCTCCGTTGAGCCGTCTCCGCTCTAGATCCGAACGCGAGCGCAGCCTTAACTAAGTTACCGGTATTTGTACTCTCCGAGAAATCGCCGGTTACTGTACTGCCCCGTGTAAACACGATAATTGACCCGTTACACTTTGCACCTCGCGCCAACGAGAATTTGTTTCTTTAAGGCGATACGCACGATGTGTTCTTCGAGAAGCGAGAGAGTCACTTCTTGCATCTCATCTTTATTTTTCGTTATGTCTGAGCCCTCGATTCAGGCATACTCGTAAGCGTTATTAATGATCGTGAAAGTACAGTTTAGTAGAACTCGTGAAACGTAGGGGTTTATGGCGTAATTTTAAGCGGCGTGGAAACGATATTATTAAAGCAATATTATTAGCATTTTATGGTCGCTCTATGTCTACTAGAAATTTTGAAAAGACATAAATATATATAGACGTAGAAATAAAATGAGAAAAGAGATAATAGAAGAAGGATTTATACATAGTGATGGTGATTTCGAACAATGATTATGTCATGTAGTTTCTTCTTTAATTATTTAAATAGCGACATAAAAATTCAAAGAGCAAGCACAAACAGGAACAGGTTTGCCAGGTTTTGTGTCGATTTATCTTTGAATTATTGACACGGATATTAACGGCGTACCTCAAACTCTGCATAAATCTCGAGATCCAGAAAAGAAATCGGGCCAAGATTTCGCCTCGGCATGACGATCATCTTCGACAATAAAATTATCGTTATGTTTATTATTATGGTTATTATTACGACGTATTATGGAACGACGACACACAAACAAGATTAAAATAAAAATTTAACATTTAATATTCGCGTATTGGATTTCACATTATTTAAAATGAGTGAGAATTTTCGACCGTGTCCGGCGCTTGTTCGATTTATCTACATAAGATCTGTATATGAGATTTATCATTTCATTCATCACATCTATAAATATCCGTGTTTCATCGGGATATGATCAGCGTGAGCAACGTATTATCCCGAGAGCCCTTTACGACAAGTCAAGCTCGTTAATCGCGCGTTCCCCCGCGGCTGGTATCAGCACCACCGCGTAAAACAGCCCATCGACGACTTGCGACGTCACGTTCACGTTAACATCGAGCACTGCTTGCGGCAATGACGTCACGGATGAAATAATAGACGGCCTCTCGACCTCTCCTTCTCTGCGGTTCTTCCCATCTTCTTCTCTTCAATCGAAGAGTTTCGTACGGTACCTTCAGAAATCGAGAAGAGTGATTGAGTGAGAGTGTGTGAGAGAGTGAGAAAGAGAGAGAGAGAGAGAGAAAGAAGGGAAAGAAGAAAGAAAGAGAAAGAAGAAGAGAGATCCGCTCTCCCGCAGGGAACTAATAACCGGGTTTCACAGGCCTGTCTCTGCTACACACGCGCGAGTACCCGATTCCACCAGCACAAATCAATAGCGAGGGTCAGGGGGACGAGGGATCGGGGGCGGCAATGTAACCCGGGACGGGTCTGCGAGGCGCGGCCGTCAATGCAGGTAGCCGAACGACGAGGCGGCGGCGCGGTGGCTGTTATTAGCTTTCTTTTCTCGTAATACGCGCCCTGTCAGCAGCAGAAAATAAGAAGTATTCCGGCGCAGTTACTTTGTCAGTCGGGAAAGCGACAATAATCGCGGGTCCGCACATGGCCCCCCCCCGCCCCTGTGACTGTGTGCGTTCGCCCACTCCCTCTTTATCCTTCGATGTACCGACCCCCTTTTGCTTCTTTCTCTCTTTCTTCTCTTCTCTTTCTAGATGATTCTCAAGCGAGAGAAGGGGTCGCGGGAACTGGCGCGCGTATAAGAGTAGAGAAGTCGATTGAACAGAAATTGAATGATTGGAGGCGCGCCTCGAGGGCGCTTGATTGTTCATTCAAACAACAATCGTAATTGCATTACACGTCGCAGCGGGACAAACGGAGATAGAAGGGAGGGGGTTTACTTGTGAAGAACAGACGAATAGTCGGAATGGCAAACGACGGTCCGACACAGAGTCCACCAGCGTCGTCAAGAGATTGAATCTTTGCAAGGGTTAAAGTATCTCATTTGTGTCCATCACATTTATATCTTGAAATATATGCATTTCAAATGTGACATGATGTCAAAAAAACTTATAAATATACATGCATGAGATATATATATATATATATTTTTTTTTAATGAAATAAAAATTTCACACATTTTGCTTATCGAATAAATTCTCTCTTCTACCTAAAAAGTACGAGTAATTTTATCAAACTCGCGGTCCAAATCAACGAATTTATTTGTTTCGTAGTAGAACCAATTCTACTCGTCGATGGGAACTCGCGTATCATACATAGATTCGCGACGAATATTAGGGAGGGAGGTAGCTTTTGCCCGTCGACGAGTGGCCACCGCCGAGTACACTTTTCGACTTCTCCATTCGGTCGCTTTCGACCAGCAGCGCTATGCTAACGTGATTAGCGCCACGAGTCTCTCAAGCACGTTTCGCATCGGCGGATTGATGATCGATATCGTTTTTTTAGCGGTATACAGACGACGCGTGCCGCGCGCCATCATTAGTCCGTCGAGGACCATTTCGTTGTTGGATGCGACGTTCTTGTTTCCGTTCAACTATTTCGCCTTGTTTAATTGTGTACCACGGCGTTCGGGTTATGCGCGATTTGTTCGAGCGTAAGAAAATGCCATTTTAATTGTTCTTATTTATTCGGTACTGGTTTTCTATGCACGAGTAAGCATCCTCGATTATATTTGTTAAGAATTTATGTGTACACGATAAATTTTATCACTATTTTTAAATTTATTATTGATTTTTTGAAAAAAAAAACTTGATTTAATTTTTTTATATTTATATATAAATTTTTAATTTTTTATACAAATATTACAATATTCAAGACCGTGGGTTACTTAATAATAAAGAAATAAATTTAAAACGCCGATTTATATATATATATATATACACGGTCAGACCTGGGTCTTTGATGGCCAATCAACGATCTGCGCAAAGGCAGTACATAACTAAAGATGCGCGTCGACACAGTCGAACTTTAAAACGCACCACAATCACCAACTTAGAATCAACGTGATTTCAATGTTGGTGCTAATAAGAATCCCCCACCCCTTCAGATAAATAAATTTTTTTATATATATAAATAAAATTTAAAATAAACAATAGAAAAATTAAAACACAATATTCTCCTTGATGTTTAATAATAATTCGGTACTACAGGTTTTCCATTGTTATACATTGGTTATGTTTGACAGGTAGATAAGAATAAAAATTCATAAGTTACACAGTTTCGTAATCGTTCTTTGTGGATTATTCACGGTTTCATCGGTATGATACTTCGTGACATCGCATTGCTAAGCTTAGTTTGCAAAAGGGCTAGCTACTTGGCGAGTCTCTCAAAATCGATGTATTGCTCGGCGCGATGCGTATGTGCTTCAAAAAACTCGTCGAACAAACGTCGTCCGACATAAAGAAGGAGGCGAGGAGGAAACTAATGATTTACTCAGTTAATATTTGTTCAGCTATATGTTCTTTTTCGAGTCGCTTCCTAAATCGAGGTTGACGTATTGTTACTGCCGTACGTTGTGATTAACATAATAATGCAAACACAATGACACGGCGAGCTTGACGGCCCGGGCAGTGTTTGAGCAGGTGAAAATTCCACCATGGCGCGCAGTTGCGTAGGCGCCGATATGCGTTGAAACGCGCAAGGTTTCTCCGCAATTGTCTATATGCATACGTATACACATCGCGTATAACGAATAACAATTGTTTTCTAATTCAATTAGTGGAACCTCGCGAATTTCCGTCGCAACCATCCATGAAAGAACGATTCACATACATGCTTTCTTCACCATTTCTCTTATTGATATTCTTAGACTCCATTTAACATTGACTCATTGCTAAATATACATAAACAGCAGACGTTATATAAAAACCTTCACTAAACGGGTGATATGGTTCCGACTGATGTTAGAAATGTATCTGCCGTTGTGTCGATTTAATCAAAGAAATAAATTTATAGGTAGCGATTTGAAGATAAAGCTCGACTTTCAATTGCTATTTGTGCTATTTGTGCCAGGTGAAGGTATCAATTTATTAATAATATGCGCATCTTACGTCAACAACACTGTTGAAGCGCACTGGCCTTAGGGTTTCAGTTTTAGAAAATAGCAATGCTCCACGAGATATCGATGCTGAAAAAACGATCAGATCGTAGCTCAAAGAAGTGGCTTTTATCTCCCGCTGAATGCGTCTGCTGCCAAGAAAAATGTATACCGGAGATTTCTCATTTCCAGGTAATTAATTTACAATGAACCGGACGAAAGGGGAGCTAATCCTTGTTGCGAGGGTTATTTATGGAGTCGAGCCTCCATTGAGATCACCACTTGCTCCCTTTACCACAAAGAACAAACACCGAGATCATTCTTTCTACCACAACAGAAATCTTGCCAGACCGTACTCAGATTATAATACGAAATGTATTTTTAACAAAAAATTCTCAGTAAATTTATCTTTTAGTAAATAAAAATCCATGACCAAAAGAAAAGAGCTTACTTTATTCAAGTAATTAAATTTTGCTAGCTACAGATTGTCTCCAAAAAGCGATTCAAATGTCGAAGTGCAGTGCAACGAGAATGTGCTCCTTTAACTTTATACGATCCAGCAATCGATCGCCTTAAAACAAAAAGGGGAAAGAAACAAACTCGAGTTTGCGACAATTCTCGAGGTTGAGAGCACTCTATGGCGAGATGGCAATCAGTACCGGTTCCGAAACGGGCATACAGACGGCGGCGCACTTAATCGTAAAAAATAATTACGAACAAGCACGGAGGAAAAGAGCGCAAACGGAGAAAAAGCATGCAGTCCGGATGCTGGCCGGAAAATGACAATCACTAGGCGCGTCGCCGTTTCCTCTGTCTGACGTCAATCGAGTCGGTCGGAGGTTTCCTGCGGGGGGAGGGGGCAGAGAGAGAGAGAGAGAGAGAGAAGGAGAGAGAGAGCCTCTGGCGCATTTGCCCTTCGTCAATTTACCGGCTGATCTCTCAGCCGGGACTGAAATTTCATCGACCTTCGAGTGCAAGAGGGTGTTTTTCTCCCCTTGCTCTCTCACTTCTGTTCCATCGGCTCCTCTAAACCCGCCTTCATAACTGCGCTTGTGCTCGCTTTCATCATTCGATAATCGCACCGTCGACGGGGCGTCCCGACAGGTGTCCACCAAGGACATCTCGGTCCGATCCCCGAGTGTGTCTTCACGCGATGGCGTCGCAGGTGACGTAACTCACATACCAGCGTGACTTTGCGCGTACTTCACATTTACGATGCCCATGGTCTCGCTTACGACAAGATATAAATGCACACTCGCCATCTACTAACGAAAGAGTGTAAGATACACATTAGATATTCGATTCCATTGTGACGTCGTCCAGGGTGAACACGTGATCTTTCTTCCATTTAATAAGAGCAGACGTTACTGTAATTAAGCTCTTTTTCACATCCACTCGTTAACTTCGGCAGCTGAGTAGAGTAGGTTTCACTCAAATATATACATACATATATACAATACATACATCTTTGTTGTTGTTGATATTTTCTTTTGAATAAATCAGGAGTTTCAGAAACCAATTGTCACGAAAAGAAAATAATTGTGACTCGTTATAATTTATAAGTCTAATAAGTGAAAAAATCTTTTTCACTATTCTCATTGATATATAATTTTTACTATGTAGTAATGACATAAAACATGTGCTTTTTAATAGAATATAAATTTAACAATGTGTATAATATAAATCATGTTTTCCAATGGTCATTATCTACATCTTAATGAGATATAAATATTTACCCATTTCATGCAGATTAATATTAAGCATCATTATTTTTTCAATTAAATTAACAAATACAATAATAATTATAAAAAAGAAATCATATATGATAACTTATTAAAATTCTATCTTAAAGTTCATTAAATAAATATTTATTTAATATGATATCACCAGTAGAGTGTAAAATTTTATAAAATAGTAATGTGTGTGTGCGTGCGTGTATGTGTGTGTCAGTTTTCGTATGTTTTATTTATTTGATATGAGAGATATGCCTTAAGAATATTGATGATAGATTATCTTTAGCGATAAGTATCATTTATAATATACACATATATGAATACACAATAATAAAGATCAATTCATTTTTTTTACATATGTATCTTACATACTGGAAAATTATCAATGTTTTTATCTTTGTGTTATACTTTTACATCGAGCATTACAACTATGTTAGTCTAAAAGAGATTCTTATTGAATTAGCAACAATTAAAAGAAATCAAGCATACGTAATTGACAAATACAAATTACTATTACGTATTATGAATGTAAATGAAATAAATAAAAGAGAAATTAAGTCAGTGAAAAAAAGTGTTATGCAGTCTACTTAAGAAAACGATGTTTCAGTTTTAAAAAAACGAATAAAAGCAGCCAACAGTAGCATTAAAATTTAAAACGTGAAATATATTCAGGTTACAAAGCGAAACATTCAACAAAACAAAACAATGTAGAAAAGTGCAATAAGCCGAGCAGAATAAACTTTACTTTATAAGAAACCGTGGATCAATATTTGAATTGTGCCACAAAGCAGTTTTTCTCCACACGGATTAATTCATTCACATTTGATAGCTTCGTTGCTCTTTTTTCACTATTCAGTTAGAAACGCGTCCCTACGAATAAAACATCGCCCGGATAGCGTTTTATACTCTGAATCAGCTTACTACGCTTATTGTCCATCGTTTTCCCAGTCAGTCGAGACAATATTAAAGTCGTTGCTGGCCGCGCACCAGTTTCCCGTGTAATGAAGGCAGTGCCACGGCACGTTGTTGGCGTTTAAAAGTCCGGGAGCAGTTCCTTATTAGTTATTAGTATACGCTCCAGCGAGAGGCAAATGAAATGGTTTACAAACGCAAAGCAAGAATAGAGACGGAGCCTTGAATGGGGCCTTTGAATTACTGGTGGCCGCTTGTTTTGTATAGACACATAATGTATACGTATTCACGCAAACCTGCTCGTTTGTGCGTTGCCCGTGCATATGTGAGCGTGCGATTTCGGTGTATACATATACATGTGTCGCGTCTCGACAAGTAATATATAAGTATGATGGTGCGAGCTCGCGGACTTGTACGTACACACGAATCCGTAAAGTCCGTGCAAAGAGAAGATACGAAAGGTTGGCCATTCCACCAGCACCATCCATCGTTACGGTCCTTTCCGTCGCCCTTACCGTCTTTTTCAACTTCCCACCCCAATCTCTCGCAACTGAAAAGTCTTGCGCCAAGTTGTACGCTCTGTCATCTTTTGAAAAGAATAATATCTCTCTCTCTTTGAAACATTAGCAATTCTATGATCGCCACCTTTATTTATACGTACCGTTCTTGCTCCGACTCTCCTATCCTGCATTCGCGTTCTCGACACACACATACGCGACACATGAACGGCGAGTCCGTAGCACGTATATATATAATGTTTTATCCTTCTTATGATTTTCTAACAAGCTGTAATGAATCATTTTTTTTTTCTAAAAAAACATCACTATCAATTGTGTTCTTTCTCTTTCTGTAATAAGTTTCTTTACTGTAATAATTTGAGAGGTCTATCCGTTTATATCTACGTATACAAAGTACCGTATCTCTGGTCCCTCCAAGTAATGATATTGAACCATCCCGTACGTAACATAGGGTGCAAAGAAAGCTCGACACTGCGGATGGAAAAGCCGCAACGGTGTGGCGGCGGACGTCGCCTTGTTACAAAATACTTTAATTAATGACTCCTCGGAACAAATTTACCTTCATTATTAGCACATTCATACCGGGCGACGCCGCCGCACTGCGTACATGAACACGCGCAAGCAACACGTGTATCCGAGAAGCACAAAGCCGGCATTGTGTGGAGCCACTCATAAAAGACGCCTGTTCTTGCGCGGGCTTTAAATAATTCAATTCACCGAATGCTCTTCCTCCACTGTAGCGCTGTCTTTTGCTGCCTTCTCGCCGGAAGCCCAGCGCGAAAAATGGAGGAGGATAGCGGCGAGAAGAAGGAAATGAAGGGAAGAAGCATCGTATGAACGATGAATGATATTATATCACATTAGGTGGTCTGATAGCGGCATGATTGATCGATGTCAAAATCACCAATCGACTTAAAGTTAAAGTATAAATAAAGGCAAAGATAGCAGAATTCTGGATGGCAGCTATTGCAAAATACTTGATAAATTTCGAGAATGTAATCGTTTTATATATTTCTAAGATTTCATGATTAACAATCTAGCGATATTACGGAAAGAATCTCGGAAGTAATAGATTTAACATATTTAGCGAATCGTAACGATACTATTTTTTACAACGTGCACCACATAATTACAAGTTAAAAACAAAATCATACAAACGACTAAATGCCCAGTCGCAAAAGCTTAAGATGAATGCCGAACAACGTGCACAATAGCTCTTCTGTTCGTATCCTTCGTACGTCTAGACTAGAGAGTTAATAAAGCGTGTAAAGAGAAAAGACTGACAACATGCTCGTTTCTTATCCGAGCTAATTATTCACGCGTGCTTAAGAAATGAGGTTCGAAAAACTATTGAAACGGTACTCAAGAATATTTCATTTTCAAAAACACATTACGTTTAATATAGGGAAATTTGTAATTTGTTACGTACTTTGTTTCTTTAGAAATAGTAATACATATTATAATTATTAATTATATTAATGTAATATGTATTACTTTTTATTTTCGTCTGTACGTTTGTACAGTTCCGAATTTCTAAGAGAAACTTTTTTCACAAGCTTCTAGAAACCTTCTTTGTGTCGTTGCATCATCACGGTATCCCCTAAACAGGTGCTCTCGGAACGGACGTTTCGTCGCGGAGAAAGTCTCGTCGGTCGCGACTAAACGAACGAACGAAGCGGTTCAGAGGCGCGCGCGCGCATTTTCCGGGATTGCGGCGGCTGCCGCGAGAAAAAGGGTGAGCAGCGTGGACGGAATGGAGATGAGCGGCACACAAGAAGCGAAACAGTGAGATAGAACGGCAGAGATGGTTAGCGGGGGAGCAGTGAGCGCGGAAGAAGAGGAGCACAAGAGGAGGAACGGAGCGGGAGGAGGCAAGGAGAGGAAGATACTACACAAACGGCAGAGAAGAGCATTGGGAACGGAGCACAAGAGCATGCACCGGCTCGAGGTGAGGGAGAAGAGCCGAGTCTCCGCTCGTTCCGGCCTCTAGTCAAACAAACGGCCCTTCGCCCGACGCAGAAGTCGCGCGCTTTTTGCGGCGTTCGTTCAAGTTTACATTTACGGACTGATCCCCTTACCCGTTGTCACCGGACGCTCCGCTCCGCTCGTTTGTTCGTTCGTTCGTTCGCATTGCCGGCTTGTATGCAGATGCACACACCGGTGATTATCGCGGCTCGCGGCGTACGAGTCGCTCGCCCTATTTAACGAGAACAATGCCCTGCCGGGCGTGAGGACATTAATGCGTAGCTTCTGTCGAGCTTGATAGAAAGGCAGGGTAGTGCAGGTCCAGCTCGCCACAGGTGTCGCGGCTCAATGATAATTGGGCGGGGAAACTGTCGTGCGTTAAGCGACACGTACGGCCTTCTGTGCCCGCAACCCTTTCCAGTCGCGTGCATGCGCGATTAAAATACGCAAATGCCGACAAGAGTCCCGGTCGAATGGCTGGTGTTAGTGAATTATATACGTGTCACTACGGAAAGTCGCATGACTGAACATCATCTTTAATAAAAGTGATTAGATCTAATCGTAGAAATGCTTGGTGATTAAATTAAATGGTCGGCCTACTATTTTTCTGAAATTCCAATTTATGTACATATACATATACATTTTATATAATGAAATAAATCGTTTGTGTCTAAATTTCCTGACTAATAGACTGTGGTTGAATGTTTAGTTCCCGTTATGTTCATTGCAGATGCTTAATAGTTTCGAAGTTGCCGGCGCAAGACGAAAAAAATCATGCTGCTTTTTTCAGACACACTATATAATAATTTCCATCCTGTACGTTTTCACCGGAAATATCAAGTTGTATAATATTTATAATAAATGTCTAAACGTATTTTTGCCTTTTTATAAATTCGAACTATCAAATTATGGGGTGTTTCACAGTGATTGCATTTGATAAAGCAAACTTAATTACTATATTAATTTCTACGCTACAAGCGGCCCATTTTTTGCATGAAATGGAAATGTTGCTTAAGAAATGCAATAATAAAACTGATTAAATGGTTCACTTTACTTATCAAATAAATTTAAGAATAAAGAAAAAGCAAAAATTCGCACTATTGATAAGGAATTCCGTGTATTTATGAATAACTTTTATTATATGTTACTATCATTATAAGTATCTTATACATTTTACACTTCAGGAAAGTTTACTATTTCAGAATGTTAATTTGTTATTAACGAAAAAATGCACGAAATGACAAGTGATAAAATGAAACAGGTCACATAAACGGATCACAAATTTATTGTAAAAATGAAAAAATATTCAAATAGCAAATCTTGTGAAATTATCAACACGAAAATATCTAACTTTCTCTGCTACATAAGAATTTCGATTTCAATTAAATATCAAGAAATTAATATCTCGAATAATTGATTTTATTTTATATATATAAATATAAGTCAAAATATTAAGTAATATTGAGAAATTTATTGACGGTTTCTTTCTTTAAGAAAGTAAAAACGATATAAAAAAGCAATATAAAAATTAATTTGTTGTACATCAATTTTACAGATAATATGTAACATAATTTTTTTCGAGATAGCAAAGTTGATATTTCAGCGATTAAAGAAAGTTATATAATTTATTATCATTAATTAATAATTTTACCACTTTTTGCTAATTTTTAACAGCTTTGTTAATTAATAGTAAAGACTTATGTATCTTTTCCATTTTCTCATAAAATTCCTATAATTAATACAAATTTTATAAAAATAAGAATGTTTAAATGTATTAAAAGATTGAAAATAAGATGAAGAAATGAAGTCTTAAACTTTGTCGTTTTGACATATCTGAAATGCTTTCATATAAACGATTTTATCTCATATTTGCTAATGATTAGAATGCAAAAGGAATGACTGTGTAAAAAGAGATAGTAGCGTATGATGAATCGGCAGGTGGTATGGAATTAGCGAAGAATGAAGAACTTGCTGCCCGTCAATTACATAATCAACAAATGATATCGAGAATGATAATGCGTAACGAGTGGCAAACCAACAGGCTGCCTTCGAACTGGTTGGAGGGTGTACGATTCTTTTTCGTCCCCTTTTGGTCGAACGAAGGGAAATAAAAATGCGATTCGCCTCGGCAAAGAGTCAAGTCGTCGGTCGAACTCTTTATTTACTTTATTATAGGCTGCGCTAACGGTATCGGTCGCATCACCGCCGTCTTGTTGCCCTCTTCTTTCGTTTTTACGAATATCCGATAATTGCGTCTCTCGAGTGGCGGCAATGCGGCAAGGATCTAATATTTGCTTTCCTTTCCAGACAACGACTTTATATAATTGCTATCTATTTTTATCATAATCTGCAAACGAGAACAAACATTTAATAAATATTGTTCCCAATATTATATGTAAAATGTATTTAAAAAAATAAAAATTTTAATCTGATACAACTTGAGTTAGCGTAATGTTCTTTTTAATACTAGATCTTGTTTCTTAGATGAAAACTTATATAACATACGATTATTGTTTAGAAACTTATTTGAACGAATCCAAAGTTATTTTCATGACGCGCCTCTTTGACAGAATGTCTTGGTCTTTAGTCGCATCAGTCATATTTCAAAAATGTAACAGAGAAAAATTGTTTCCATAGATCGCGCATCATGTATTATTTCAAGACATTAATTTTTACAGATTTTACGAAATGAGCTCGTAAAATTTGCCAATTGTTGTTTTCCATAGAAATATAAGAGCGTAACGCATTGACAGTTACATATTTATTTTCAACTACGTAACTCGTCAATATTTATTTTCAACTACGTAACTCGTCAATTCAAATTCAATTTTTGCATGGAACTTTGTCAGTTTTAATGCGACGTTGAGACAATAAGACATTTACATTTCATGTACGATACATTTGGTTTGCGCAGTTTTTTTACACGAGAAATATCTTTTCGAAACTGTCTTGATGTATATTCATATGCGTACATTGTCATGTATTTCTTTGCAAACGAAAGAGTAATACATACACCATAATAGATCTAGTAATTCCGAAAAAGTTACACCGTTACGTCATGTCATTATGCTTAATGATTAGCCGAAAAAAGCTTTTATCTGAGTGTGAATACATTGACGAAGCATCAGTCTAGCATAATCCTTTTTTGTATCACAATTGAAGTAATTTCTACATATATTCAAAAATCGAAATATTTCCATCATTTACCAAAGCAATCGCCAATACGATACATCTGCATCTTCAATCGTTGTATGTTTGATATCATCATCGATCATAAATCCAGAATGTCTCGTGCAAAAAAGGACAACGCATTACCAATGAATCCTCCTCATTATTGTTTTAAGGTGTCTCAAATCAGCCAACAAGAAAAAGACAAGCAAAGCGGAAATCGTCTCAACGGAGCAGGACGAAGAGAAAGAAAAGAGACGAGCACGACGTTCGTGCGTAGGTGCCAACAATTTATTGCCCATCACATCTCAGTTGCTCAAGCCAACCACGTATGTTGGCTTTTAAGATCTATGAAATGTTAGGACATTATTTTCGGTGCTTACCACCATTCTTTGATTAGGAGCCGCTCCTCCGCTCGCCAAGTCTCCTTACCACGATGATCGCAAGGCATTAAATTCCTACCAGATTGTTAGAGAAACGGGCAGTAAGCTTCGGAATAAAAGAGAAAGAACAGAAAATGGAGGGAGAAGGAGGAGGTAGAGTGTTTCGAAATTCGTAACGATAATTTATATGGGTTCCGACCAAACTCATGGTCCCTCGTCACGATAAGATTGGACCGTCAGAGGCCTTTACACGAATATACGAAATATCTAAGTGCCGGATAACAGCTTCCACAAAGGGCTAAAACCGATTCTTGTGGGCGAAATAGAAATTTACTTATATTACCTTAATTTCATCCTTAATAAGACTCTATTAACAACAAAGTTCGATTGATAAAGCTAATTCGATTAACGCGTAGACAATCTATTTACATAACACTCGCTTTCACCAGAAATAAATTAATAACGCATAAATATTCATAATTGCATCGTTTAATCGCGACTCTTATCTGTAGCTATAAAATCACTCGGGAAACGCTTCCGATCACAAGCGCGCGATTTCTCGAGGCTACTAAGTGCTACATAAAATATACACTTTCTCCGAATATTAACCTTTGGGGACTTTACGATTCCAATAAAGTCACGTATTATAAACATCACGTATTATATTTTACTTATGCTAAAAGTCTGTGCTATCCGCTTGTCTCTCAAAGATCATATCTTTAATTCTCTTTTAAGAGTTATTGCCCGAGAATAATTAATCCTAATTTTAGCAACATGTAACACTGCGAAAAAGAGATTGATGGAAGTGTTGGAGAGAGAGATCGCACGACCCAAACATACAATGCCTGTATAAGAAAAGGCAGGGGAAGGCATGCCGGACCGACGGATGGAGGCGAAAGAGAGATCGAGAGCAGCCGGCCCGGAGCTACGGAACATTTAACCGAACAAAAGAAGCCACTAGGCAGCAACGTCCGACGGCGCGTTTCATAAAGATACGGATTTATCGCCACCGTGCCCGAAAAGGGGTTCGCCGCGCCGACGACGACGAGCTCTGGCCGCGACAAAAATACGAGTCCTTTAGCTTCAACACCTTGCCGCCTAGCACCGATTCCACGGTGTCACGCATTACCCACATTCGAAGAACGAGTTCTCCACGCGGGAATTTCCAAATTAAACTGCATCATGCGAAAAGAGCGCGCTGCCGATCAAACTCGCGAATGTAACGGAAGTTTTTAAGTGTTCCCTTGGCACAGAGAATTACCCAAGTTTTGTGTGTGTGTGCCGGCGCGCGCGTTCATGTACCTCACATTTTTATATATTGTGTGACTTAGTTCAATATCAAACAAAATGTCTCACACGTCTCTATCAGAAGAAATGTTTTCTATAAAATTGTAAGCTGGCGAAATTGCACGCAGGACGCATTTTGTAGAAGACGTTCATACTATTAGACTTCGGGATGGATCGATACTGAAAGTCTTGCTATTTCTCTTTTACAATTTCATTTATAGTCAATTACATGGCGTGCAAACGATGTCGTAAATTACACTTTTGCGTTGTGTCTTATCAATTGCGCATAATTCGTGGCGGAGCACATTACAACTGGGAATGTATGCAGGGAGATTTATTGGTCAGGATGATTTCTATCGGTCTAGCGCCTCTTTTGATCATTCAGTCCTGTGTAAAAGTAACCATCTCTTTCCTTTATGTCACTTCGTTCACCACGCGGGAGCGATGCGAGATACCGCGAGGTCAAGTGGCAATCAACAATTCGATCGGCGAAGTGCGAATCACAACGCGTACGTCGGCACTTTAACGATGTCTTCGGGAGTTTATTAACAGCAACATACAATATTCATTTCACCGTCAAACACCGTGAACAGTTCCCGCAGATAATCGCGACATTGGAGTCGCTTACATTGGAATGAATGTATTCATGGTTAAATGCTATTTTTGGTGTTCCGTTCTCTTCGAATAATTCAATACCAATTCCCAAAAATATTATTATTTATAAAATCTGACGTATAATTTTCATTCTTTATCTTTCAAAATCGACCATCGGTACGGACAGCAAAGTCAGCGCCCGTGGTCCATGGAGGCTTCGTGCAATAATCTGGCTGTCTACCAGGCAGGTCGGTGACAGCAGCTGGTCGCGATCCAGCATCGGACGCTTCCAATCTCGTTGCCCCCTCCGCGCCGTGCAAGAACTGCTCTGCGTCCTCTTTCGTTCTCGCTCTATCTTACCAGCTCCCTCTTACCCCTTCTTTATCTTCTGTTTCTTCCTGTCCTCCCTTTCTCTCTCTTCTCTTTCTTTTCCCCCTTCCATCTTCTCCCTTTCCGTGCCGCGACTCGAGTCTACCCTGATTTACGCCCGTTCACCTGCTCATCCGTTTCAAGAGTGGCCCACTTGCGCCTCTCTTTCCGGCTGCCTCGCGCGCTTCATGAAGCAATCGGGAACGTAGCAGTCTGACATTATTATCCTGAGTCCGACTATCAAGAGCCGTATTAGAAATCTTTGCATTACGAACTCATTAGTCGTATATACTGGCGAGCCGTCCGGCTGCAGTCTCGTATTTATTACGTGCGCGGCCCAGTAACGTGATCGCGTGTTAGATCAATCGGGGCTTGCAGTCGAGCTAAAAGTCGACCGTTAATGATTTCGTCAGGACACGCGAGATGATAATTCTGGCAAACAAAGTAATCGCTAATTGAATGTTACACTAACGAACAGGAGCCAAGGGTAAGCGAAAAACGCACGCCACTCTATTGCGCTGACTGTAATTTTGTTAAAGATAACAAACAAACAAAATGAATAAACATCAGACGTAATGTGATGCCGAGCAATACAGCGAAAATTTCTTTGCGTTAAATACGCAATTAGATGTAACTGATATAACTGCTTAATAATATCCCTCCCCGTTACGGCAGATAAGCATAACCGCACGATACCGTCAGCTCTGAACAGTCAGAGCTATTTGCAGTTTCCGACAATTCCTCTTAATTAACTAAAGTATGATAATTGTTGAATTCAACAAAAAGATGTTAAATCATTTTTTCTCAGAAAATCACTTACAATCGCATTTTAATATTATAGCATATTTATCATAACTCATCTCTGTGTGATAAAATGAATAAAGATATATTGATAAAAAATTGACATTAAAAAATTTCAAATTGATTAAAAAGTGGAAATGACGGCCAATTTAAATAAATGGCTAATGAATTCACTCACATAAAATGACTATTTCGATGAATTTTATAAGAAAATTTATGACAGAATGTATATAATAGTTCTACTGTGAACGAAAAGAATCGGTTTGTAGGCAACAGCCAATTAAAAAATACAAGTTTCACGGAAGTATAATGGTATAAATTAGTATAAAAAATTGAAGTATAACGAGTACTTCTCAACGATACAGCTAATCTCATGGGAGATTCGATTCTCGTAGCTCCACGTGTATCCGCGGCTCGTTAATAACTATTCGAGCATAACATTTGCTATTCTGGAATCTTCAGTCGTCATAAATAATCGAAATATTCTGCTAAAACACAACGAAACGTTCCTTTTCACTCGGCAAAGTCAACGGCAACTCGCTCACATTATACTTGACGACTTGAATATCTCATCATCACTCAAGACTAAATACATAAATCGAATTTTAACAGTTGTAATGTAATCATAAAACTGACATGATTTCGGCTGAGCAATAAACACGCCATGATAAACAATAATATAAAATACTGTTGTGTTCCAAAATATAAATAGTACAGAAATATAAATATGAAGCTTCTGTAACTGCATTATATGATATAATACTGTATTCATTATAAACGCACAAAAATTATGGCTCTGCGCATTAAGTGCTAACATCGTAACATTTCTGCGTGGGGAGGAAATGCGATAAAGCGCCGAATAAACACGTTAACGTAATCATTTAACTCGGTGCGGCGATTAAGAAAACTTCTCATAAAATTTATGTAATAATATCTCAAAAAAGTCGACATATCGGAATAGTTCAATAAGTAGCCCCGCGAGACAATTTCAATTTTGCTCGATGTATGCAGATTATTCCTCTTCTTCTTATTAATTAGGTGAACACGATATAATCACATCTCTACTAGATAATATAGCGTGACGTGACAAAGCATGATTTGACACTATAACGTATATCTTTGAGTAATTTTATCGTTAGTGCTACGGTACCACTGCACGCAGTGTTACAGGTACTCCCGTGAAATCCATCGGGGGTATAAAGTGTAAACGATCCTCCATATCGGCGGGCCGTTATTGTCCGAACGATGACCCGGCGTTTCGATTAATCGGAAACGAGTTTGTCCGATCGGCCGACCGTAGTAACGAAAGAACATTGGCGCGCAAGGCAGACATTGCGATGAGAGACCGAGAGAGAGAGGAAGAGATGAAGAGCCACTCGACAGTGTCACGACAAAACGCAGGTATTTAAGTATATATAGTGGTACCCGCAGGAGGCAGCGCGGGGAGGCTCCTCGGCTGTAAAGTATAAAGCATTAAGCGTTAATCTCGGCGGTGGACAAGATAATGCCCGAAGTCGGCTCCGTGTGAGGAGCCTGTGAGTGGCTATTTATCTCGAGTTTAAATCGATTTGTATGCTAATCCACGAGAGAAATCCGCCTGCGTACATAAAACTGAAGGAGACCTACAAAACTCAGCCTCCATGAGATTCCAGATATATCCCTGACTAATTAGGCCCACCGCCCTGCCTTCTTCCTTCGGCCTCTCCTCTGTCCCGTCACCCCTTTCGATGATACCGACCTCCCACCCATTGGCAGTCACCTCTCTTCGTCGAGAAACCATCGTGTTTCGCCGAACCCGGAGAAACATCAACCGTTCGTTTGAAGGAAGAAAGAGAAAGAAAGAAGATGAAGAAAGGAGAGAAGTTTGCTTCGTTACGACAACGGCGACTACAACGAACGTTCGCAGTCTCTCTCATTCACCTGTATTAACTCCACCGATAAATACCTCGGGATTCCAGAGGCCAGATCGCTGCTATAAAGGATCATGCCTCAGCAAAGAGCAAAACGAAAGAGGGGAGGAGCAGGACCCTTGGAGAATCTCCGCGCGAATGACTCGCGATCAGCTTCGGTGACACTGCGACAGCGCTCTCGTTGACATTTTTTGAGGAGCAAACTCGTTAGGACTGAGGATACCTGTCCACCGGGTCAATGACCGTTTCATCGATAGCATAAGCAACTGCAGGTGACGTTCCGCGCGTGCGATAAATGTGTCAAGTTAGACGGAAATTTGGAAGGATCTTAAATGAAAATGTATTCGGAGAGATTTACGAGCTTCCGGTTCGAGCTTGATCGTTTAAATTACCGATACCATTTTGTAATTACAATAGTATCTATCATACTTTTGCTAAAAAAATTAGTTTGTGTATACATTTCGATATAGCAGTAAAAAGTTGATAATTTTGTTGCCGATCGAGAGATAAAACACTTCCTTTCGTTTTGTGACTTTAGCTTTTAATTCTGACTAATCTCGATAATATCGATCTGGATGCCGTAGGATATTATGGAGGAACTTGAATTGCGTTTTCAAATAATCGTCAAAGTGGGCGTGTTGTCTCTTAGGCCATAACATGAAAGCTATCGTGGACACGAGAAGAATGGTCATCTCACTTTATTTCCTGAGTTGCCTCCTTTATGGGTCGAACCCACGAGCATTAAATCTGTGAATTGCTTTGATCTTTTATATTTATTTCGTGGAACAGGGGGATTCGATGAGTTCGGGTGGGCGAACGGGTCAGGTAACCTCACCGCGAATCACTTGGCTAAATGTAAATGACGAAGATACACGTGTAAAATTGGAATTTTTCTCTCTCTCTCTCTCTCTCTCTCTCTCTCTCAAAGTAATGATTGGATTTTTGTAGAGCTTGACGCTCTAACATGTTTTCTACGATGCAATTTACACCGCTTTAAATCTAAATTAATTTGAATATGAATAAAGACAAACATATTACATAATTACTTTAAAGTTACTTCCATTAATCCCAAAGATATTTCTTCAGTCTCTGAAAATTTTTATAATAGCATTAGAAAGCGAAGAGATGAGATAATATCTTGCCGCATACAAATAGAAACGATGTTGTGATTACCAAGTATTAATATTTATATTTCATGTCAATATTCGATAAAAATAACGGCAAACTTAATTCATACGTCCGTGCACGTTTTTCACATAGGTAAGTGCTTAAAGGACCAATTATGCGAGGAAACTTTAATTTGCATTTCGCTCCGAGTCGCGAGAGATAAGATCGCGCATACCGCGATCGGTGGACGCAGCAGCATGCGTTTCGAGACAAACTGGTATCTGTCTGACTGGACATTGTTCCACTCTGAATAACCAGCCGTAACAATTGAGATCGGTTTTGAACAAAGGACTCTATTAGGGCACGCGCGCATTTTCCATGCCAAGGCGAACGGGATTGGCTACGAAGACAAATCGCACGATCCACGAACGGCGCGAGCTCACATTGTATTCACTCGATCTATATAGGTAAAACCACCTGTCTCGCAAAAATTTGCCGACGTGTAGTGTCGCCGATGCTCTCGGCACCGAACTATCGGCGATTACGTACGTCTTGATAAATCAAGCGAGAAACGCAAGCAAGAATGTACGGATATATTTAAATGCGTAATATAGAAAGTATAGCACGAAGAGAACGTTGTGAACGTTATGTAGAAGAGACAGAGTAGATCTCGTTATACAACTTGAACATATTGGTGACTTGATGAGTTTTCAAGCATCGGAAAGAGTTATCATGAAAAACATAAAAAAATCTTTAATATATTGCATGAAAAAAACGAATGTTGAATATTTAATTAAAGCGCTCGATTGTTTATTATACAGTAGGATATACAGTAAGGTGCGTTTCTCATAATATTGTGAAAATCAGCGCCTAATTGCGATGTACGAAAAATGTCATCGTTTCTGACGTGGAAAATTATGATATCCTATGATCTTTACGTCTGAGCACAGTGGATTTACATGCAAATTGCTACGTACAAAATGAATATGCTGCGCTTTAAAGGATTTCATTTTAAACATTTACGAGCTCCTAACACACCGAAACGACCGTAAGAGCATCAGCAATACCGAAGAACGTAACTCAGCGCCGATCGTTGAAGAGCACGTGAGAAACAAGCGAAGAAGATTTACGACAAGGGAAATATACCTTCTATGCCGACCGCGCGTGTACATTTTAGCGCGGAAGAATGAGAGAGAGGACTATGAGAGAAAGAAAGAGTCACTTGTAAGGGTTGCCAACAACTCGTTCTCCTTTGTGATGTAGTGCGTAAAAGGTTTAACCTTGCGTGCTTCGGGGGTTGACTTTGCGCACAGTGAATTCGAGAGATGTTTCCTTGGCAACTTTTAGCGATATTCAAAGTAGTCTTGTGTTATTTTTTTACCACGTATAATACCTATCACAGGGAAATTGAAGATGAGCGTGGAAGAATCAGACGTTAAGAAGAATAAGACCTTTTCAAACAATAAATCATATATTATTTAGCATGTATAACATTTATGAAGGTCCTTTATCTTATTAGACAAACAAAATATTGTGTCATATAATTTTTATGTAAATTTTATATAACTTTTTATGTAAACTTTCGAATAAAGTATCAATATACTTAATAAATTTTTTAATATGCATATTTTTTAATATTGATCTTTATTCTAAGCAATAGATTTATCATTGCAAAGGATGCGTCGTACATCTTCTGTTAAATACTTGTATCCATCAAGGATTCTAAGAAAAGGTCCTGCCCCGTGCGTATCTCGCGGTGGATGTTTTACGACATTTGGTAGAGCTATAAATCGTCGGGCCTGGTCCGATTTATGCATCGATATCGGTACACTTAAGTATACAAATGTGCCCTTAATTGGACTGTCTCCTCCTGTGTGTACTATAAAAGCGGCACTTCACACAGCTCCCAAATCACTGCTGACAGGGACTCCTTTTAAGTCAAAAATATGGCCACTAAAAGTGACCAGTATCAGCTGTACGCAGCGCGAGAGAATGTAATTTCACGAAAGAGACATAACGTACAATGCAGAAACTTGTACGAGACTTCGGCAGGTGTGAAAACAACGATATTGCGTGATGTGTAAGTTTTCTATACCCTCATGTACATTTGAAATATAAACAAGACAAAGATATATAAGAGCCACGAAGAAGAACGTGGGGAAAAATAAGTCCCAATAAAACTGGGATAAAATGAAAGTCCGCGCCACGTCGTCGCGCATTCATTCGATATCTTAATTTCCTGCCGCAAATGCTGCGGTACGAGATCGACTTAATAACTCGATGCAACCGCATTGTGCGCGTTGTACATCTAGAGTATCCGCGTATCCACAATGAAGGATAATAACACACGGGCTATAGATGACTTTCTAGGTCCTGAAGGTGACCGTTAGAGATCCTGAAGAAATCACAGTTGCATTAGGAACATATAATTAAGTGGTTTGATTAATAATTGATTGCGTTAGAATCGTAAAATCGCGTAGCAAGAAGATATATGCTTTCTCACACCAGGCTTTATTGTAACAATCAGTAAGATCGTGTAATTAGCCTAGCCGTTTGCTCGTTCTAAATATTTCATTGTCTTGCACTTTCAGATTACTATCAGATATATTCGGTCGTAGATAGATTTTTTACACGATATGCAACCACATATGCTAATAAATCAATATTAATATTATATTTATATTAAAATAAAAATAAATAAAATTACAAAGAATGTAGTACACAAACATAGAGTTGAAAATTTGAAATTTTTACAGATTCTTTCAAAGAAACCACTACCAGCCTACCTAAATATAAATAATTTTCTGGTGCAATCTCGTGAGTTAGTTTCTTTCCTTTGTCTATCGACAATATGCTTAAGTTCGTTATTGAACGCATAAGAAAAGTCAATGTATAATCCAAGAAAATCAAACATGCACTTGGTACCTTGTACCCGCTACAGTTACAATTTTATTGACAATTGTTTTGCACGCTACAGCTGTTTCATTTTCTGATTCGTTTAATTAAAATAGGCAGTTAGACATCAGAGTACCATACAAGTCTACCAAAACGAGAAACAAATCTCCTAGAAGGAATAAACGCGTGTTTATGCGATATTCCGTGGGCACAAGTGTTAACTGATATGTATATATACATAATTCTAAAACTAATAATTCCGTGAATTTCGACGAATCGGCGAACGCCGAAAGATCTCGCGAATTGTCGATCGACATCCGCCACGCGGGATACGTTACATCGCAAACGTGACTAAGCGGCACGGCGTAGTCGCAATAGAACGATTTTTTCTATGCAATTTCTTGCAACCAGTGGCGAGAATCAACCAGGCCGCCGTCATGATTACATGCGCATGATAACCGAGACTAGTTGGACAATGTTTGCCTCCTTCATCAGTGTCTACGATGGTGCGCGGCTCTGAGCGATTATCGACATTCGACAATCGAAGGATTTATCGTTCCACGTATTCGTCTTGAGATTCGCTCATGACTGCGTGAGAAGCCATGAGACACGAGGATCGACCGCATGCGCGGCGTCTGCCGGTTCCGCGAACGTCGCGAGTCAAGATATTTCGACATAATGACTTGAAGATTCCTATTAACGTCTACGAAAGATTAATTCTGCAGTGACTCCATGTTTATCTACCTTCTACGAAGTGAAATGGTAGCATGTGACATAGAATTACTATTCGCATGCGGAATCGCGTAATGATTTCTTTCAAGAAGTCAGACTGAAGTATATTGCGATTTGCGCGAATTTACGCGGGATGTGATTACGAAGAGATCGCGAGCATAAGAGGGTGAAATTTTTCTACGTAAGATGCTTGCAGAGGGACGTACATTACTCTCAAATAAAAGATAACAACATTTTTGTGAGAATGTTTTTCACTACGAGCACGATACGAGTACAACTTACCGTCAGTTTCAACTGGTTGCTGCCGCACAAGCGAAACGTCTGTCATGCGAATTACTCATCATTACGCGAATGCTCGTCCGTATAATCAATTCCTAATGAAACACGCACTAGTTGCCCGCAATAGTTGTTTCTTTCCTTCTAACATCTGAGAAGGTTTAAGTTCCTGCACTGTCGTCAGGTATTTCACCCACACTATATGGTTCACGTTTCTGCTTGGTGATCAGAAAGAGATACCTCGCACTAACACGCGCGGTCACAAAAAAGCCGAACAAATCGGACGAATCTTTCACGGTACACTATATATATACTCACGCTTAAACCTAATTGAGCAATCATCGCGATCACATAGTATATCGAGTCGGCGCTTCGCGTTTGTATCATTGAAACGACTACAACAAAATCAAGAGAGGCTTACAAATGATTTGGTTCAATCACTGTAAAAGAGAGAAAGGAGAAGAAAAAGAGGATTGGACAAATGGCGAGCAGGAGCAGAATCACTATAGAAGAAGAAAATAAAGGAAGATGTAGAAAAAAGTAGCTAATAACACGTTTTTCATCAAGATAAACAGCCTTTGGCGATTGTCAAAGCCAATGGCATCACAACACACAGGTAGTTAGCACCAAAATTTTCAAATAGCTCAAGATACCAATGTTTCTTGTTTATGATTAAACAATTTTCTCAGATTGGTGTGAGCTACAGCGATGACTCGAGGTTCATCAAATTGGTCCGATCATGGACCGTTTGCCCTTTCAGTCCTGTCAAGGGACGCGACGATAATAAGCACAGCGACAGCACCGATGTGGGATCATGTAAGAGTTTGGCGTTCCAGAACAATTAACCACAAAGTCTAATCGCTTTAATTAAGCGTTATCCATCTCCTTCCAACCCATCCTGCCCTTCTCATCCGTCGAGATACGGAACCTCCTGCGCTTCCTCCCCGTCATCGGATCCTCTTAATTCTAATCTACTTCTTCTTGATCGATTACATCCGACCGCTGTCGATTAAGAGCCACTCGCAGCTCCAACCTGTAAAACCTAACGTCAACCAACGACAGGCACTTTATATCATGATCATCGTGTGAACTTCGTGGAGCTACGGAGGATGAGCGTTCAATCTAATGATCTTCCTTGACAATCCACTTTCTTAACAATAGATCTATAAATCTCTTGAAGTGAAATCCTCTTGCGAATCTTCAGCGACTTAAATTAGTAATTATGGTTGATACAGCAAAAACGATGACGGACACAATTTCCCACGTGTTTCCTACCGTACTGTCCCGTGCGCACCTTACTGTCAGAGGGCGCGATATCAGCATGTACCCCCCCATTCGTTCGACCCTAAGAGCATCCGCGTATCGGCCGTGAGGCGATGCAGCGGATCTCTCGCCTCATTCACGCGGTTTCGTGCGTATCCAAACGCGTTTCTTTCGTTTACACCCGGCACCGATACATACACGCGTGACCGAGCTAGATCGGGATGATTTCCGTCTCGGTCTCCCTCACGATACCACATAAACGCCGACGCGAAATGTTCACGACACACCAGGCGGCGGGAACGGGCGCAAACGAACGGCCACGAACGATGACAATGATAATGATATAACAATAGCGTGCGTTCTCCGCTGGTTCAGATCTTACACTGAAGACCAAGGTACACATATACATGTGTGTCGGCTGGGCTGGCAGGTAGAAGAAGGAGGTAGAGACCAAGAGGTAGGAGGAGGTGGAGTGTGGCTCCGGAGGGAGGGGAGCCCACGCTCTTGTGCACCGGCCGCGCACACAAGCGGCACTAGACACACGCACACACGCGGATACACGTGTGCTCTCTCTCACTCTCTCTTTATTTCTCTTTCTCGCACACAAGTACGCGTGCACAATGTACCTACGCTCTCGCACCGCAGCCTCGCGATCGCGAAAGCGGAATCGGGAGAGCACTCTTGTGCGTTTACGCACCTGTATGTGTCGGATGCTGGCCTGGTGTATGGGGCCCCTTACACGTACACTTGGATCGCGTACTGTCTCCCTCGCGCGAATGCTCTCGTGTTACCCCGTTACATCGGATCGTGTCGCGCGCGCGTGGTATGCGTGCGTGCGTGAGCACGTGTGAGAGGGCCGTGTGCCTACACGCGAAGAGACAACGCCATGCCGTGCCACACACAGGTAACCCGTCGTCCGAGGACCCCTCGCTTCGTCCCGCGAGCGCGCCAAGGCACCTCGCTTCACTTACATACGATACGATACGATACGAACAAGCCACAAGGCAGGCAGGTAGCGCACAAAACTAAAGAGACTCGGGAGAGGAGGCGAGACAGTGACGGTGAGAGATCAGGGAGAATGGGATAGAATGAAAGAGATGAGGAACCGGCCGGGAGAGAGAGAAGGTGCAGGGAGAAAAGAGGGAGCCGGGACTAACTACTGGCGAGGAGGAGGTATGAGAGCGACCAGCGAGAGAAGAGACGAAAGAAACAGCCTGCAGTCATGGAGGGGTGTCCGTTGCTGCTTCTGCTACTTCTGATGCTGCTGCCGTTGCTGTGTTTAAGCAGCAGATACGCACGCTTTAACGCAGTCGCGAGCAATCGTCTCCCTGCCCCTGCTTGTGTTACCTGCCCGGCCATTGCTACTTTCTTCGGGGATGAAAGTCGTTTAGGCGAGGATGACGGATTGTTCGCGGATAATATATGTACTCATTGACCCAGTCTTCGTTTTCTGTACGGCAAATGAGGCTTGGTATCTACTGTATACTACGCTGTCGTACAAAAGGATGAGAGAACAAATGACATAACGTTGAATTGTAATTTTAATTAATCTTAAATTAATCTTTTAATTAATTTATATAATTATCTATTTATAGTACGAAAATTATGTGAATATTAACTGTAAATTATAAATTTGTATACGTTAGTTTTCTAAATAAAATTATAAGTAACTTTGTAGAAATTAAAGAAATGTTATAATGAATAGTTCGAAGAGAAATAAATAATTATATACAATATATTTATAGTGCTAATTTATACTTCTATGCTGATTTTACTAGTATTGAGTAAATTACGCGAACGTATTAATGTTAAAGACAAGGGAAGAAAGGAAGAGAGAGAAAAAGAGATGATATAGCTGTAAGAATACCAACGTGGGTAGTATCATGTATATCCAGATCGACCTATCTGTCCCGCCTCCGCCCACGTACTTCACCTGTCATCTCCTCTTATCTCAGAGAATCCGTTCATCCGTCTTTCGAAACCACTTCTCTCCTTCTCACACCTTTTACATTTTATTTTATTTTTCCATTGCTTAACGAGGAGCATTTTGAAAGATAAATACTCGGAAATACTAGGAAATGTATAAAGCTATTGCTGAGAAATTATAATAGTAATTATAACGATAATTAAAACTCTTATCTTGCTAATCTTAGCGTTTGTCTGATTGTCTTGAGAGTGTATACACTGTTTCTTTAAAATACATAAAATAAAGAAAGATAAAGTTATATATACAATAATACTTTGTTATTCATCAAACATTCCTCGACAAGTCCACGTCGCAAAACAACGTACGTCGACAATAGCATTACCGTTACATAAATCGAATTACCCAACGCCGAAGCATTACACAACTGTGTTTGCGCACGTCGATCGTGCCAAAGTGATTTGTTTGTACGCAATTTAGTACATCTGTGCGCACGGCCTTCGCCGAGCGATTCGTACGGGTTCGCACGTTCAAAGCGGATACAGATCAAATGTACGGAAAGTAGCGGAAAGTTTCCTCGGACGATGTTTCTTTCTTTCCCTGGACCGTTGCATCGTTTGCCATTAAGGTGAATGCGATTTGCATGCGCCTCGCGAAAAGGAAGAGGAGAGATGAAGGCAGGGAGGAACACGCGGGGCAGGAGGCCTTTTGATTTATCGTTTCTGCTGCCGCCCTCCTTCGACGTCCCATGCAGCGCGCGATCTGTTGCGCCACGTTGCGTTCCAATTTTGAGTTCCACCGGCGCATAATGAATCGGTATGCAAATCCTCGAATAGGGATCATAACTCATTCGTGCGATATCATGTTCTCACACGCGGTCAATCGAGCATGCTTCACGGGACCGACACGACATTGCGCGGCGACGCGACGCGACGCAACGCAACGCGACTCGATGCTGGCAGACCGAGCGGAGAAGATAAGGGCACCGAAGACCGGCCGCGGCAATTACAAGCGCGTACACGTATACATGCGCATGCAAGCGCGCGCGCGCATGTATGCCGCGACAATATTCGATGTAAAGACGCGGAGGAAAAATCCCAGTCAAACTGACAGGTGTGAAATATGTGACCGAGACAGTGTAAAAATATCGACCCACCGTCGTCCCTGTTAAACGTCCACCGCACGGGTGCGAAACCCACTCACGACCGGATTTTCCAGCTGCGCGTTGTCGTCTGCGTTTTTTCTACGTTATGGATTCTCCATCAATTAGACGAACAGATTTATGTATCGGGGATTAGAGAAATTACCACGTGTGAACAAATGTGTTAAAGTGGTAGAAGAGGTAAACTCGTGGAACGGAGTTCGTAGGTAGATCGATCGATCAATCGATCAAGTTTATTATTTGATTACATGAATTAGGTTTGTCATCCAAAAGAAAAAGATTTAAAAAAAGAGGATAAAACTTCACTTTGCAACTTGTTTGATACAATAGCAAGAATTGCAAGTGGGACATTGTGCAGAAATGGAACGAGTGTACAAACCAGTATTTTTAACGTGCGTGAGAGAGATGACATACGCCGCGGAGGCACTCGTTCCTGCACCGAAGGACACTCCCGGGATAGCACTGTAATAAGATGGAAATACGCCTTTCGTTCGGGGCCGGATTTATCGCGTGCTTCTCGGACATTAACGGCCCAAAGTGTCAAGGGCGACTGAGCTTGTTACAGCGCGGATGCTCCAGCTCTATCAGTCGCCGAACATTGACGGGAACCAGCGAGAAAGAGACACGGATAGACAGATTGAAAGCAGCAAAGAGAGGACTACGCGGTGATCAGAAGGAGCGATGCAGAGAGATAGAGGAAGACAGAGAAAGAAACAGAGGTGGAGAGAAAGAGAGAGAGAGAGAGGAGGAGGAGGAGACGGCGAGGCGTAAGGGTTCGTTCGAAAAGCAGGGTACCCGTGTCCATTGACCGTAGGTACGCCAGTGTCGACCGCATCGATAATTCGATAAAGTGTCCTCACATTACCCTATTGATTGCTCCATTGTCCCCGCGACGCTTCTCGGCGATGGCTTCATCGAAGCTTTCAGCCCTTGGTCCGATGCCTCAGTCTCACTTCCTTAGTCTCGCCAGCGACTCGCCTGTGTGCGCGACGTATAACGACTGGGTTCTCTCCTCGCGATTGATTAAACGTAACGGTCCCAAGGTGGACATTGTTCGCACGAGAAATATAGCCCTTCGAAGTAATTTGCGATGATCAGCGAGCGATTAAAGTCTATATAAATCTATTCTGTCCTCTCGCCACGATGAATTTACTCACAAACGTTTGGTCACACAACAGCATGTAAATCTTAAGAAAAGATTTCGCGTTGGTCCTACTGAGACCAATAATGAATTATTATATATTATTGAAAAACTCAAGTACATGACATGTAATTAGATTACATCGAAATTAATGACTGGCGATAGTGAACGATCACTTTGTCTCGATGCGCTTATTATGTTGTTCCTCGGATCGCATTTTGGACGTAGATCCGTTGATATCTCGCAGGCGCAGGCCACTTGTATCTGGTTCCTAAACTTCATATATCAACGGCCACGCGAGCGTACGGTCGAATCTCTCGTGAAATCGGCGATCGATTATACCACGAAAGAAAGGTGGTAGGGGGAAAAGGAGGCGAGGAGAGATCCGGACCTTCGCTGCGTGCCTGAATCCTAATTGAATCGTCAGGACGCTCGAGAGTACTGGCCCTCAGGACATCGACTGCTGACATCAAGAATGTGACAGATAATCGGACATCGTGTCCCTTCTAGAAACCCTTAGCGTCGAAACTTCGATCGATCGAACTCGCGATTTCCATAAATTATCTATCGAACCATCGCAATGCTCACTACTTCATATGCTTCATCGATAATAATATAGCTAATAGGTATATTTATATCTCGCGTACATATGCTAAATACAAAATTATTTATAAATGTAGTTCTATAAAAATTTATCTTCTTGAAAAAAAAATTGTCAAGATAGACTACTCTTAACAGCAAATGAGTAGTCCGTATAAACACTTTATACCACCTTTTTTATGGAGTCTCAACAACACGCAGGTATTGACGTGAACAAGTTGATTTTGACATGTGCATAGTAATTAAATTATCCGAAGATTCGACTACCGGTTCTGCGTGCGAGGCGGTGACTCGCGCATCTCTTAGCAATCGTCTGCAGCTATTCGGGAATCTTTTGACACTGGGTTTAGCCGAGCCTCTGTGTAGTCGTAGTGTTCGTACCTGTTCCTGTGGGCGGGACCCGACATGCCATTCTATTTCAGCCCGGCTTTCATTCATAACTTGGGTTTTTAATAGCTTGCCGCCGTGCCTGTGGCGACGATGTTACTCCTGGTTCCCTCGCCTTCTCTCAACATTGACCTCTTCAGCGCGCGTGAACCGAAAATCATTTTCTACACAGAACGCTGCCTTTATTTGAAATAGATCGACACTCGATTATCATTCATTCCTCACTGTTTGCTGTTAACCAAGCTTCGCATTGCGCTATTCTAAATGCTTCGGTGCGCAATAGAGAACATTAATTAACATAGAAATCAAATAAATTTAGCAATTTATACAGTTTTCTGCTTATAGGATTTAAATGCTCTTATACATTAGACATTGTAATATTATTAAAAATAAATATTGTTAAAATTACGTGAAAACTTGATATTTTATTCACATTATCCAATATTCTGTGTTGCATATTATGATATTAAATATGTAATATGGTCTAAAGTGATATAAAATTTCTCACCCTCCATTATAATAATGTTATTATAATAATGCATAAACCACTAATAAAACTTTTTTCCACTAATAACATTTTTTATTACAAATATACAATAATACTAACATATTTATTATTCAAATATTTTTTCCGCGTCCTTACGTGAGAACAAAAGAACAAAACAGTGGCCAACAACAATGAGATTGGGCAATCCTGATAATCTAATGTTGTAATAGTGTAATATCAAGTTCATAGACGAATCTTTTGGAAGAAAAGAGAGACATTTTAATAAGTTCATATTAAATATTGAAAGAGAAGCAAGGAGCAAGGATGTGTAATTCCATGTGGAATATACTCTCGAATGAAGCTGTCAATGCATCCAGAATGATCGATATTCATGTATCTGTCTATGAGGCAAAATGCGACAACCCACTCGCACATACCATGTACGGATGGCACGCGGCGAGATCTCGCGATATTGGAGCTCGTATATCAAACTGAATTATTTATTATCTTCTGGCTCAATACATTTTCTCATATTTTCTTTATGCAAGATGCAGAATTGTGAACCAAGATGTATATTTGTTCTTCTAATTATTAATTATAAATTCACTATTCTTTAGAGTTAGAAAAATTAATATATTTACGTACGTAGCAGTATATTGCATTGAAAATAATGAGCATTGCAATATTTTCTACCAACAATCGTTCGTTACGACTTTTACGTAGAACGTTATGCCTACACTTATCCGATCAACTCTTGTCATAGATGCAGACAAACGTTTCAACAACAAATCATTCTTGCTTCTCGAAAGTGTGGCTCTCGTAAGCTGATTAATCCTATCGGGCGTATCTCCGAAAGGGTCTTACGGGCGTCATGGAAAGCCATGACACGCATATACTTAGGAACTGCGGAGCCCTTTCGGGGCATCGTCGAGAAGAACGAGAATACTGGGAGAATACCCGAACAAAGAGAAAAGGTAGGTAGAAAGGAGATGCATGGTGTAGGAGAAGGGGGGATGAGGCTCGCGAAGGTGAGGGCGACGCCACGAGGCTTATAAATAGACACGCGGATAATCACTCAGGATTTATGGTAACCACGGATTATCAAGTTGTACAAGGGGGTATATTTCATATTCGCGACGTTACCTTATTTCAATGGGGGAATACCTGTTCCGCGCGTTACAAACTGCATGAACATGCATACACGGGGCGACACATGTGTTGCATCGTGAGCGCCCTTGTAGATACTCGAATGTATATGTATTTACCCGCGTGCTCGCACATCACTAAGCTGACTCGAAGAGGCATCCAGGTGCCCCGTTCTTCTCGTTCCATCTTTACCCACCCTCCTTTCACCGCTCCCGTCTCAAAATCATTCCCACGTTCAGCGACTACAAAAATGCCCGGCCACTTTTCCGAGAGAGCGATCCTCTGACCGATCACCGGCGACATAGTACACCGACTCGATATCCGTTCTCGAGATTAGAACGGGGACTCTTAACGGGCGCGGAGACTTCGTTGGGTGTCGCCCGTCAGAGCTGGAATTTCGAAACCACTCGACCGAAAGGATGAAATTGCAACCTCTGATAAGGAGATGCGACATATCGAGGAAGAAAGAGGCAAGAGTTACTAAGGAGATGTCGTAAAGAATAATGACTAATTCTTTAATCTATGTACGTACAAAAAATATGTTATGATTCAAATAAACTGTGAAAAATAATTAAATAAGATTTAATATTTTTGCAAAATACCAAAATTAACTTCTTCGAATAGCATATACTCGAAATCATGTAGTATGTAAACCTTTATATTTCTTATTTAACATTGTTTTACATAAATTAAATATAAAATTAAATACTGAAATTTCGATTATCCATCAATGGATAAATACACGGATTAAGTTGTTTTTTTAACGCTAACCATTTTTAAAGGAAGAGTTCAGCTGCAACCAAAACTGTAATTCGTTCAAAGTACGATTGAAGGAACTATCGGAAAAAAAACCGCCGGTAGATAATATCCAATCTCGATAATATCCGTTAATGAGAAAAGCAAGCAGAATGACTCACGGCTTTGTTCGTCTTCGAATTGTCTTCGCACTTGCCATGACCTCCCTTCCTTTCAATCGAGTGACGCTTCCGATGAGCTTATCTCTTCCGTTATTAGCCATCGGTGGAATCACGAGTTATGGTAGACAATGAGTTCATCGGTTCCGGATGAAGGTGCGCCGAGCAGCTTCGATAAATGGAGAGACCTGTCCGCGGCGCGATCACCGACTTGGCTCCTCGTCGGCCCGTACGTCGTTCGCGGCAATTACTGCCGGCCGAGCCCCGCGTAAGAGAGAAAGAGAAGAACGTACACACGAGTGTGCGAGACTTTAAACGCGAGTCAACACTGTCGGCGAGCCGACAGAGGCATCGCGTGTACAGCAGATAGTATCGCCGAGATGTAACAATAGAGCCAAGACCGCCTACCCTCCCACCCCGCCGCGATTCACTCTCCTGTTCCTTCTCTCTCTCCACGAAATATTCCCACAGTCCAACCTCACACATGCCAGATTAACGCACCCACTGGGCTTCCCATTGTCAACGCACGTAATCCATACACACGCATATGCGGACACGTATGTCGACCACACGGCCTCACAATGCCCCAATATTCCTCGATCTAAAATGCCCCGGTGTCTTTTTACACGATTGTTAAGGCCAGCTTCTATTATGCAGCGGGCATTTGGACCCTCGGATCGGATTGCTCCGATTTTTACTATCAGCTGCGATTGTACCATCACTAGACATGTGCATCGTGGTGTTATTGTTCACCACCGAGATCTGCGTCGTCTTTTAATCATGGCTAACAACCTCTCGGGTTACAAGGTTTTTAGCCGCAAGTTAAAATTAATGCAATCTCTATTCAAATAGATTTTGATATAATATGAGGAAAAGATTAGACACTTAAATTGACATTTCAATTGAAGTCTTAACTAGCACCGTTATGTGCTCCGACTCGCTGTAAGCATAGTTAAGTGTAAGCATAGTTGAAGTGACCTTGACTTGCGGGTCATAGAATGATTTTAAATTCATTGTATTCGGAAAAATTCGCGGCATGCATAACAACTTCCGTCGAAAATCTAACCGCTCACGACATGTGCATTTATATCAGCTCGTAAACGGAGAAATAAATAATAGTTATAATAGTTCAAAGATTTTCGTCGTATCTTTCGTCATGCATCATATTCTTAGTCATGCATCAGATGAAATCAATTTATGCATATTCATGTCAATCTTGAAAGTCATAGTGCACGAAGTGACAGACAAAAAGTAACTATAGAATGTTACCACCAAGAGGACGTAACATGCAAGATAAACGAAAAAGCGACCTTAAGAACAGAGGGTTTAATTATATTTCTTTCTTGATGAATTATCATAATTCTTGGAACGCGCAGAGACAATTATACATAATATTTAACAAAGCTTTCCATTTTATCTACATCGGTAGATAAAAATTTAGACAGAATAATTAATAATTGTATTATTTTAATTTTATTTTAAAAATTCATTTCTCTGTCTATCTATCTTTTTATCTATCTATTCCTCTTTTCTTCTATCAAATTAGAGAGCTAGATCCATCTTTGGATTCTATTGAATTATTAATGATTCAGACTTTCATGATTTAATAGAAAGTCAATATTCTATTTATCAGTAATGTTTTATTTTTATCGAAAGCGGTTATTAATCAAGCAATAATCCGCATAAAAACTTCTTTTGCTACATATACTTCAAATTATGTTCGTCCTTGTTCAACCAATTGACTAGAGAATTCTGTGTGTGCACGTTCTTTAAATGTGTAAAGTTTCTTCTGCAGTATTCTGACATGATAACTGTCATTCGTTGCGATTTTAATGGGAGAATCGATATAATTTATGGGAGTTAAGCATAATCGCCACAATAATACCAATGCGTAATGATTGCTGCAGAACATACGCGCATAGCATTCCTTGACATTCGTTCGCAAACCAATTTAGATATTTAATTTTTCATGTAAGGTGCTACTTTCGTGACAGACAATCGGTGGTAGACAATTTTGTCAATCAAAATGTTTCACAAATGATTCATCTTTTTTATAAGCTTGTCTTTTTAGTCGTGAGCGGTGCCTAGTAAAAATCACAATGGTGAACATTTTGACTGATAAAAACATCTATACTGATTGTTTGTCATATTCGATTAACCTAAAAGACATTTTATATATCTCTTAATGTTTTACATAATTAATGGATAATAAAATATACATTACACGAAACATTTTATTCATAAACGTGATGTTTTTCGAGAAAAAAAACCGTGATTTCAATCAATTAAAATATTATTGTATTTTATTTTATATGCGATATTTATTTATTTATTATGTATAAAGTATGAAAACTGACGAGAGTGCAACTACTGATTTATTTTATAGCTCGATATTAGTGGCGACTCGCAAGAATTCATGGCGAAAGCAAATCTCAGCCGCTGCTCATAATTATATCACCGCCGTTTTAACTTTTAATGTCGGAAGCAGCGAGCCTGCAATGGTTAATGATCCCTCGCAGCGGTGGGAAAACATTAATGTCGAAAGTACTTGAGAAGTAATTGATCAAAGGAAAGTTATTAACGGCGTCAAGCAGAATTGTAGACATAACGCCAAGTACATTTAAAGAATCACATAGTTAAATATGCTATACTTTTACGGTAATATTAGATAGTTTGTCCAAAGATAAAAAACATGAATTAACGGGCGAAATTAATTTAATAAATTTCCCGTTTATGCCTATTTATAATTACGCCTTGTAAAATAATTTTAAACATATAAGTAGAAGTCCTCTAAAACCATTCCTTCTTATGGCCATTACTACCAAAGTGTATAACTGGAGAAAGCTCTATCAGTCATATGTGAGAAGCAACATCCTCGAGGTCCGAATTATGACCGGTTTTTTTCAAAGGAATGACACGTGAATGAGACAATTTACGCACACGCGAGAGTGCAAGATGGATAATGCCGTGCTGCTTTACGACGACATGCGTAGGTACCAAGTAACCGGCTCTGTTCGGTGTTTCGCGAACAAATCGGAGACCATCATGCACCCGAGTTCTCCGACGGGTAGGATCGAAGAAGGAACACGGACAGCATCAACCGCTGTTGAAGAGAAGAAGAAAAAAAAAGCAGAAGAGGCTGAAAGCATTGTTCCGTTCCTTGCGTCTTTCTCCGCGTTCCCCCGCGTTTTTTTCTGTTCCCCCACATTTCATGCCAGTGCACCATGCGGTACCTTCTACCTCCCCAAAGCCACCTCAAACGCACCGGCCCGTGCTCAGGTGTGCTCCATTGTTAACCGCCCTACATATCGCGTACCACGGTCTCGCGTTTTACCCTCTTTATTATGTATTTGGCCATTATAACCAGGGAGAAGAAAGAGCAAAGAGAAGGGGAGAGCAGGAGAGAGCGTAGAACGCGAACACACATACAACACGCATACAATACACGAAAGCGATGGTCGAAGGATCAAGTGGCATTGTGATCTCTTCAGACACAAAGTTGTCCATCGTGCAATCTCGTGATCCGAAGAAAGTGCGAGAATTATTCATTGTTACAACGATACAACATATGTCCATAATTAAATTGTCGAAATTTAACTACGTTATTTGAACATTTAACGGATATAACATTTTAGATATAACATTCTTTTTAAATCTCTCTCTCTCTTTCTAAGTAGCCTCACCATTAAATTAATAGATACACATGGGAAAGAAAAATAAATATTGATGAAGTAGAGAGTAGTTTGTACGTTTGTAACTGGAAAACTTATGTATTTCCAACTTTAGTATGAACGAACACAAGAAATACCGTTAGTATGAACGAACACACAAGAAAAACTAAAATTTCTTTACTGAAAGAAGATCAGACATTTTTCTCGTTGCTTTTGAACCTCGAGCAATGAGTAAACTGAGCAAAGGGACGGATTTCACTTTTGCATGCTGAAACGCTTACATAATATCCACCGCAGTACGCGACGCGTTTTGTTGCTCGATTTGCGGAAGCGTTGCAGCGATACACGAAGCTCTTTATTACCACGGACGCAAGCACGTGGGATACGCGCTTTTTTGAACAAATACGCGATTTCCCTCGGTTTCCAGTACTCGGCAGAATACTCAACGCGAGAAAAGAGATAAAGGGAGAAGAAGAGCCTTATGAGGTAAAAGGATTTACGCATTTACGCGATGCCTCGGTGTGACCTTAAGGTCGCAGCATCGAAAAATTGTTAAATTATTTAAGACTTCCCTAGGCACGTTGGTGCTTGTTGCCGGATGATTTATTTCGACTATCATGATGCATAGCCCCCAGTATCCAATATTGTAATACGTTTTGCATACGTGCACGTATCATTGTCGACGGTCGTAGCCTGGCGATTGAAACACTACCCGGGCTATATCTCAACAGTTGGTCGGTGTTATGAATACCTGCTCCGCGTAGCATTATGTTCCCAGTGGTAGAACAAGTCGGGTTCAGAAGAAAGGGTGTGCGGGAAGAAGATACTCGCTCGTGATCGTTGGATCAGAATTCTCGTGTTATTGCATTCGATGACGAGGCAAACAGATGTAAGTCCAATTCCTCTCTTAGCATACGTGTCCATCATTCGTCGTGCATGTCACCGCGACGAGAAAGTACGGATGATTTTTCTTATGTCGGCTATAATTTGCTCGTGACAATCCGTCACGATGTATCGTAAAGGACGAACGATCGGTCAGTTTATGAAGTAGCCGAACGAGCGCGTATTACTGCGGCAAATCGGGTGCAAACATTTCGCGTTATTAATTGCCGTTTTACGAGTGCGATTCGACGATATCGACGACGCGTACTGAGAAATCTGCCCTGGGCGCAATTAAATGGGTTCAGTATTAATTAATATTAAAATACGCTCTAATTATTAATATTAATTACTATCCTAGAGTTACCGTAAATGTTTTAACTGAAACGAGTTTCGCCTATTATCTTTCGTTCGACATTGTCCTGTAGCATGTATATGATTAAATAAATAAATTAACAGTATATCGTATATCGTTATCATTATATCATATTACATATTGTTAATATCATATAATAAACTGAATAATTAATATATTTTTAAAAATTAATTCTAAATTTCTTTTATTTTCTTATATTTTTCCTGATTCTCAAAGTTTTATTTGTAAAAATTAATTTTCTAAATTCATAAAGCTAAAAACTAATGTGTTAAAAAGTAAAAATAATATGTTTAGTATTTAGTTATAGAAGAAAATATTAAATGTTCTTCTTACATTTCGTATATCAATGTCAAACTTTTTTGACGTAACATGCACAGAATAGGATGTCGATTCAATGTTTCGCATTAAGACTTCACAATCGCGCATTAATAATATCTTCGTAAATCCAACAACTATTAAAGTACCTGACACATATCTTCTTATTCACCCACAATAATAAATAAGAATCGTTCGTTGCAATGATTTACGTGTGCGGTCGGTAATTTTTTTCATTCGTTCGAGAAAGTTCAGGTCGCGCGATGCGTGCGAAGTTGCACGAGGCACCCACACGATCGTTATCGTACGATTAATATGTTAATCGCGGCAGCGATGTCACATTAGTCACGATCGCCACAAGCGATTCGTCCCCACTTAACGGACGTTCGACGCTGCCGTGTTAGTAAGAACGTCAAATCCGCAAAGGCTTTTTTCATTTAACATCGCGCAAATCGTCTTGATCAAGATATCGCGTGCGCGAAGAGAGCATATGACTCATTTTCCGCGAGTGCTTCTCGTAGGTGAATGTCAAGCAGCGTGTATTTACCTTGACTCCCATTAAGAATCACCTGCACGTTGTCAAAGATGTGATCGTGGCTGTACTTGGCGGAAAAACAAGATTTCGGATCAGGATTAGATACATTCAGATGTCAATCGACGCTACTTTCGATCAGAACCGGATTTAGTTCTAAGAAGTAAGATAATTAAATCTATTTCGCATCTCAGAGATCGCTAATCTCAGATCACTAATAATATTTTCCAACATCTTGATATCACGCGATGAAATGACGAGAAAGCGTACTTCAATTAAAGTTTTTACTGCGAATTGTGAGCCGTGTAATTTTTTAACTTTCTGAAGGAAAATTTTAAAACAAGTTATCAATACGCTTTTTGGATTTTTTAACATCTACATCTTGCCCTACATGATGTATTTCCTACATGATTATCTGGAAACGAAATTCACATATTGAAGTACATCAATAATAATCTATCTGTCAGAGGAAGACTTTCTTATCAATTACTGCTAATAATAAGTATGCACCGTAGTGTGCAAGACAGAATTGAATCACTTATTTAATTGGGTGACAAACTAGAAATAGACTGAATCGTCCCGTCAGCATTACCCTTCTATTCGGAATTATTGGAGCGATGTAAAGTGAGAAATCGGCGATCCTCCTCCGTTAATCAGCAATTACCTCGCAACCATTTAAATCGCCTCGTCGACGGGCAGACACTTTTCATGTACGAGCATCCGTCCGCACAATTCGCCGACGAGCAATTTACGGCCGGGTCGTCCGTAAATTTACTTTCTTCTGCTATCGCGGCACGCAATTACGCGCCATCCATTTTGCCTGTCGCCCCGTCATCGAGCCTCTAACGCGTATCTCCTTAAAAGCGACTCCCGTGTGATTCGACGTCGTCGTCGACTCGCTCGTTCGCTCGTTCATTCGTTCGTTCAAGGAGCAAGGCGATTAGTAATTCAGATCGACACGGAGAGTAAGACGTTACGCGAGCAGAGTAATTACGGTCGCCGCCATCGGCGCGACTTCTGAGGAGCACCGCATAGATTTTTTCCGCGCCACCACGTTGGTTTAGCAAATAATTGTCGCTCGCGATCGCGCAGCGAGGCTAAATTCAACCCGAGATTCACTATAATGCAAAGTTAATTAGCCGTGTGGAATCTAAGGCATCCGGTCCGCGTACACGGGACATGCTAGCGCGCACGTGTGTGCCGTCCTTGTGAGGCCAAATGTGTGGTGGTGACATCCACTTGGCGCCAGTTCGCCCGTTCTGCACCATCCTAACCGATGACGTGTAAAGCACATTTTCAGAGTAACTAGGTACAGGTACACGTACGGCGGATAATGTATCTGGATAAAGGTATAGTTATGGTTTTTTTTTTTTAGAAACGCGACTATAAATAGGTGCAGTTGCACGCGAGTATTCAGACGCTGCAACACGATACGATTTAATTGTGTACATACTTTGTTGCAGAAGTAGCATATAAATGATCGCGAAAATGAGTCTGAACATTTTAATACGATTTTAATGCAAACATGTGGATCATACATTTTTTATCGAAAGGAATGACTGCCTTAAGTCTATACTATGAATACATTTCTCTGCAAATATATGGTCATGAATTAAAAGCAAAAATTCAACATCCGTATATATCACTCGTTATTTTGGGGGGAAAAATACGTAAATATTCTTCAAGTACCTATTTATTTATATTATTCACTTAAAAGAATCAAAGCACACGATGTAATATAAAGATACGATCAATATAATTGTAAGAACAAGATTCAAAGCAATATTCTTCGTTATTTTTCGATACAAAACTTTAGCAATTATGCTTCCTCAAGTATCTTGATATCTTGTCAGAGTCAAAAGAAGTCAAGAAGAATCTGCGAGTGCTTGTTCAAAACTACAGTTCTTGCAAGCACACGACGGGCAGTCGGGGGAAAGGCTTTCGCAAAACTGCGTGGTAATATACGATCCTAAGGTCTCTCGACCAAGAGCGTCTGGCGTTTATCTCTTTCCGATACGGAAGTCTAACCGGAGGAATTAATTGCCTGCCGTGGCACCTTACCGCAAGGTCCGAGCGTCTCCATGCAATATCTGTTCTCCGCGGAGCCATTAGCCGGGTGCATACTTTACGCGGGAAAGCATGTAAGAACCGTGAGCACAACGTAAGCCCGTCGACTGGCAAAACCTCATTTCACCGCTTCCACCTGGACGTTGTCGCGGAATGGAGATCGTTAACGAAACGCAGCGAGAGTTGCATATGCGTCGAGACCGCGCGAGCTCGCATAACGACCGGTATCTCGTTAGAATCTTCTTAACTACTTTCGAACTTGGTTAGCGTTACTGAAAAGCAGAGCGAATTTACGTTTTGAAGAGCATCAGCAATCACGATGCTGGCGCTGAAACATTGCTAAGCGACCTTGAAGAATTGTCGTGACTTTCATGCTTAACATTTTACATTTAAGATCACGTATATACGAAAAGATTATCCAAGTAAAAGTTTGAAATATTTCTACATGTGGATATAAATTATAATTTGACAAAATTATACAGTCTCCATCACATTTGCATCAACTCGATATCCTGAACATTTCTACCGTAACGCTGTCGAGGCGAAGTTCCTTCTTGTGAGACGCCTACGCGGGAGAAGCGATGTATTCGGTAGCGAAGCTCGTCGTGTGAAAGTGAAGCAAGTGGGCGAGCAGAGCGAAAAATTTCAGCAGAGAGAATTCTGCCGAGTGCGTAGAGAGAAGAATCCTTTACGCACACCATGAGCCAGGGGCATTAATTTACACGCGCAAAGGAAGCGGGAGTTGGGGGAGCGGAGTGTTATTAAGTCAGAGAATTACATTCAATGCACGCATATCGAATGCGAAGCGTGAGAATTTGTCTGAAGACCAAAGGAGATCGTTCAGCATCAAGGAGACATTGTTTCAACACTCGTTTTCCCCCCTCCTACCATCTCTCTCTCTCTATCTCTCTGCGCGTGTCCACAGTGTGCGAGACAATCGAAAAAAAAAAATAGCGCGCCGCGGTACGATTGAACTTTCACTTCGACGTTACAATTCGATTGTAAATACAATACATATACGCGGCGAGAAGAAACCCGCGAGTCGGCAAAATGCAGACGGATAGATAATCTCGACGGCGGGGTAATATAACGCGCCGTTGTTTATCGGTCATTTCGTTTCCCGTTTCATTCTTCCTGCGAGGATCAGCGCGTAGAACTCGTGGAAACTGGGAGTGATATATGTCGAGTTGCATGAGAACGACGCTGCTTGGCGCCAACAAGGTAGATACTTCGTGACACCAGGGCGCGAGTGCATGTGTCGAGCGATGACGGTGTTTGTGAAATTATACGGTATTGCGTTTTGTTGTGGTAAAAAGGCGATAAGCTGGACCAAGTGAGAGCGGTTCCGCGGCTCAAGGCAGATACGTAGATTCTCACAATCAGTGATACTGGCATTGATTGGAGATATCGTTTCTTGCACAATAATGATGGAGGTGATTCTTGCATCGAATTGTGTATATATATATTTTGTTAAATAAAAAAGACGAAGGAGAAAGGAAAGTATCGCGTTAATTAAATCGTTTAAACGGTGCTGTAACTGAAGCCATTTCATGACACTATCAATGACCAAGGATATTATCTTGTGCAATAATGATGTCGACCGATGTAAGTTCAAGTATTTGCACTTTACAGAGTTTGAATTTATGTGCCAATACATTAATTAAATCATCTTCCTAAATGAGTGTATGAAATTAAATAAAACTACCGTTACCGTGGATTGACATTTGCTGCATTTATAGATAATAATAAAGAGAAAAGAAATTGCTTAACCGATGGATTCGTTTTTACAAATCAGCGATCAATGTCGCACGAGATGAGAGCGAGTATAATATCGAGGGAAAGCTTTATATGTTGCGAATGTAGCTTTTATGATGAATTCTGGAATCGTAACTCATTTGACGATACGAAAACCGATTGGACCGTGAGCCATTCGCGCGCTGATTATTTACCAATCGGTCGCAATGGATTTTCACGAATTCGTTATTTATGTAAATTACATTTGTTTCACCCGCAGCACGCTAATTAAGCTCAATCGGATGCGCGTACCCATGGTTTATCACCCGTAGCGTTGCTTCCGCAAAATAGCCCCGATATAATTTAGTAGCAAGACAAAATCTTTAATTTAATAAAAAATTATAAAACAAACGAACTAATAGAAGATTTAGGCATTCTGGGACATACAGTATGCTTGTAATATTTAACTTTGATGTAGTCGTTTATTTTTTATTTTTAGACAATTTGACATGATTATGACGTTAGCAAAGAAATCAATTTATTTGAAACTACGAAAGAGATTCTTTATTGTTTAATATATAATAAAATGTATGTATCTCTAGGATATAATTTTCTAAAGTACTAGATTTCAATCTCTCTAATTTACTTTAATATACTTGTTAATGTTTATTTTTAATACTTGTTATTTTTAACATGCACTTGTATTTGTGCTCAAATAGAGAAATATATATATGCAATTCATGAAACAATTCTCATAGGTCATGGCCTCTTATATTAAAATAAAAAATAATTAGACTCACTCCGGTGCGATACGCAGCGACGGAATTGTAACTGCAGTAATTTGTAATATAAAAAATATCTACATTATAACAATTCTAAAATAATTAATATTTCTAAAAATTATCTCGCGTAGATGGAATTTTTCGTACATCTCTTTAAAGTAGACATTTCATTAAAATAATTATATAATTTCCCCTCCGAGAGAAAAGTTCTTTCATTAAGTATAACAATTTTCGTAAAACCTGACTAAAAATAGAAGTTTAATATTCATAATAAAACATTTATAAATCCAAAGTATCATTGTATATTTATCAAGTCACGCAAACGTTCATTATTAAAGTCCATTCATAAATTTAATTTATGGTCAATATTTTGTTAAATATTTTGAAAGAGAGGGAGGGGGAGAATTATTTAAATTAAAAATACTCAAAGTAAAGCAAGATAATGACGAGTGACAAAACGTCATATGATTTTGACGTTATTAACAATCAATGACGAAATTAATAATCAATATTACAAATAAAGTAAGTAGTGTAATTAAATAATAAATTGCTCACCGAAGGACTGTTCCACCGATGATGCATGATGCCTCCTCCGGCCTCAGCCTCTTCTTTTATTTCTCTGTGACTCCTTTACGGCACTCACACTACACCACATACACTACATGACACCTAAAAACACGGTTAAGTACGATCACGCACACCGATCACCAAACTACGATATCCGCGCACTTGGCACGGCACTGTCGAGATACAACGATGTTAATCACACGCAACGTACACTTTACTATGCCGCGAGAGAAGACAAAACGCGAAAAAAGTGCGAATATACCGAATCGCGACGCGTGTGACACCGTCCCGCAGTTTACGCGACAAATGTATCTAACATGGCGGCAGGGGAAGGATTTCATAAATCTGTGATCAACTTCAAGCAGGTTAAGATCAACTGGCGCTGCGGTGCTGTAACTTACTGCTCCTAACTACATTTTTCGTCCAATCACAATAAGCTTCACGGTTGTTCCGTACTCCCCTTGTGGCACGATAAAAAAAACTGCATTTTCGTCACACCTTGAATAATAAGCTGTACGTATTTTATGGCACTTATCTTCTATTACACGAGCGAAAAAATATACGAGTTAAAAAGTTAAAGGCAAATGCGGATTAATCACAACCAGGGTTGGGCAAGTATTATACATGCGGTATTAGACATGTATTATACATGGTATAATACAGTATAATATAGTATAATACAGTATAAATTACTGTATTATACTGTATATAGTATAAATTACTGTATTATACTGTATAATACAGTCAAAATATGTAAAAAACCTCTAGAAAATCATCACAACTTAAGCCGACGACACACGGTACGAGTTTTCGTAGATCGCATACGAGTTAGCCACTAAGCACGAGAGTGAGAGAGAGCGAAAGACGCTCGCTTTCTCTCGCTCTCATGCGTAGTGGCTAACTCATATGCGATCTACTACGAAAAATCGTACCGTGTGCCGTCGGCTTTACTGAACGCGTCGCGTAACGCTACTCGATTGTAAATCGATTCGTGTGCGCGACGTTTCGTTAACGATCGAAAAGTTAAAAAAATAATGCGGACAACTTCGTCCTGCCGATATCGCGCCGTACGACGCGAGCCAATTAAGACAATCATCATAAAGCATAACCGATCAAGGCGAAATTGTTCGAAAACATGTAATCGAAATTCAGTGTCGTACCAGCAATGCATTTCGCGAACGCATAAATTCTGCGAAATATACACGTGCTGTTAATAAATAATCGATGTATCACGGTTTTCCATTACTTGAATTACGATGTCTACTTCAAATTAATAAATCACGCGAAATATATGTCCCGATAAATAGCCGTCGGTTTGACATGCTTATGAATCGTTAATCGCGGGAGTTAAGTAATCGCACGGGTTTGCGAATCACTAATCGTCCATACGGAACGACGGTGCTTTCTCCTGGCACTCGTCGCTGTCGCGTCTTAAGGAATAATAACGTTGTAAGTACCGAGCGCCTCCTGCCCGTTCAATAGAATAACAACACGGCACGCCGTGGCGGCAGCCTATTCACAATAGCCCACGGTGGTGACAAAAACAAACCGCGCGCCAAGCGTCGTTTTTGTTGATATCTCGTAACCGCTACGATATACTTATAGTATAGGTAGTCGATGAAAAGTAAATGTACACTTTTTTTACTTGAAATATAACATTTTATTCTTTGCACGTCGAATCAATTTCGATGGACGCATTGCTTGCGCGCGCATTTTATTTATTTTGTTAGTCTTATTAATGTCGGAGGTAATAATTAACTATCGCTTGCTTTAAGTGTTCCATAATAGGAATATCGTTGATTGAGAATTCAACAAATATATTACGAATGTTAATTCTTCAACTGGCGCGCGCACGCTTTCAAATAGCGATCTCATCACTCTTCTATTAATTTATCTTATTGTTAGATAATTTTTTAATAAGAATGATTAGCTATCATTCTTTCGATGGACGCATTGCTTGCGCGTGCATTTTACTGGTTTGTTAGTCTTATTAACGTCGGAAGTAATAATTAACTATCGCTTGCTTTAAGTGTTCCATAATATAATAGGAATATCGTTGATTGAGAATTCAACAAATATTACGAATGTTAATTCTTCAACTGGCTTTCAAATAGCGATCTCATCACTCTTCTATTAATTTATCTTATTGTTAGATAATTTTTAAATAAGAATGATTAGCTAAGCATATCGTTCGGTAACATTATAAATATCTTTGCGCAATATCTGCTCTCTCTCTCTCTATAAATATTTGAATGAAATATTTTTATGTGTTAACACTTTTTTAAATAAATACTTCAACAACTGATAACGTTATGTCTAAACGCGAAATCGGGAGGAAGGAAATTTATGTTACACGTTTAAATAACATTTGAGCAGTACAAACATGACGGGCGCCGTTCTGAGAAGTCGCATTAACTTTTCCCTTTCCTCGTCTTCGTGGGCAGAAAAATGGGACGCTGTTCGGAAACAGGAGATGGATGGCTCGCGATATATCAATGAATACGAAGGCGCGAAACGTTTCGGATGCGGGTAGGGTAGCGCGGAGAAAGGAAGTAAAAATCGACCACGCAATCGAGAGAACGAATAACGGCGCGGCAGCCGTTCTTCACCGTTCGAGGAATGTCGAAGTGTCTCGGATCGGAAGTCGAGTGCGTCCAATCGTTAATCATGGCGGTCGCGCGAAAAGAAACTCCCATTCGAAATCGCGTCAGTCCGATTGTATGTAACGTTTTTGTCGGAGGTCATGTATACTGGCAGTCAGCGTTGCTGCCGTCATTCCCCCCCGCCCCCATCGGTATATATTGTATCAGCGTATTGTTGGCTCGCACACATTTTCGTTGTGGCAACCTATAAATCTTCGGCGTCTTTCCTCTTACAAGCCATTACCGAACACGTGAACTCGCGATACTTGTGCGCGAGACCGTAAGACGACGGAAAGTAAGAAGTCATTGACTGGCTCGAACGTGGCTGGAATTAATTTCATCTCTCGCCATGCCGTTGGCACTCACGCAACGACGGGGAATGAATCGCTCTGCACTTGTCTAGGAAGAGAGAAAGAAAATTGTCGCGAACTGTATGAGCAAGCTATACGGGAACGCTATGACGCTTCAATGTCTCTCTTGTTAGTTTACTCTTTGTTCGATTGTCGAAATTTTGAAAAGCGCGTTACGCTTCGCATTAGTGTGTCGTGCTTTAAAATGGTTTAGAAAGTTTGAGAAAATCAAGATCTTTTATCCAAATAGAAATAATCCGTGTACGTGGGGAACATTAGTGATCTTCAGATGATATTTATAACGGCACCGAATTTGACACTTTCATATCAAATGTTAAGATGTTCCGAATATCAAGCTTTAATGGCGAAACGAAAATTCGTTTTTAGTTTAATTTTAAACAAATTTTGCTTCAAGAGAGATCTGATTTGAAGCTTAGTTGCTAGAGTTACTTAATGATAAAAACTGCAAACGTTGCGATGGAATATGATGTTCTATTCAGCGTTTGCTGTTGAAACTTTAAACTGAATCCGCATTAAGAGAACGACAGTAATAACAGGTTATTTTGTAGAAGTAGCAATTTGCAATTGTTAGGATAAGTTTATACCGAGTGCTTTGGTGTAACCTGGCTAAAGAGAACGAAATCTCGGTTAATTACCATTGAGCCTTATGTATATTTTGTGCGACGAGCGTGCGGACATAACGGAAGCGACAGAGATTTGTGAAAGCAATGCGAGAGGAAGAGCAATTCTGGAGAAGCATAGGGAAAGAGATCGTGAGACAGAAGGATAGAAACGAACAGGAAGGGAGAGGGGACAGGCAGGAGACGCTGAAGCGGAGCCAGAGAGAGGAGATGACCGAACGAGATGCTCTTTGAGACACTGAGAGCTCCAATAAAGCCGGACCAATTACTGGCTACCGTCCTTTCCCATTCCCTATTGATTTGCATTCAAATAGATGTTATACTCTAAGTAGACGGATCCTAATGGATTATCAGTTCGAGTCATCGCGAGCTTCAAAGCTTTCCCCTTTCCTACTACATACAGAACTGCCTCCTTTCCAATCCTCGTATATCCACTGTTTCATCCATTTCCTAATGAAACCTCGGAGTGGCCCTTTTTCTAAACTTACCTAATGATCAGCTCGAAACTTATCCCGGCCGCCATGTACACACCGGTCAAAGTCGGAGAGGAATTACTCCTAGGACCGTGTAGGAGAGATCGCTGCTTGCCGGAGTATCCTCTTGGAGAAGTAGTTAATGGAGTTGGGAAGAACTCGAAATTGAATGCCCGCTTTAGCTGATCGCGTAATCTTCTTGCCGAAAAAGTTTCTTCAACAACGATTATTCTATCGAGTTTTAAATTTGCACGCTTAAACGACATACGAATTAACATCATTTCGCGTCACGTTTAACAACTATTATCGTTGCGTAATAACTAGATTACATCTCCAGTGAAAGAAAATCAGACAATTAATTGTAATTTCTAGATAATCGTCCTTCAATAGTTAATCTTTTTATATAAAACATATATATATATTTACATAATTTGGTTTGAAAGTTATAACACGCGTCCAACAAGAATTTGTCGCGACGGTAATAAATTTTAATGGAATCGTCGTACGCATATATGAAGGCATGGAATACAAGAACGGTCACGAACGAACGCGAGGGAGATACCCCTCGCGCGAATTTTCATATTTATATTCCGGCTTTTCGAGCATCGTACCGACGTGCTCACGTACGGCGCACTTGTCGACGCCATTCTGCAACGGCGGACCCGAGTAATGAGTTAAAATGAGTTTGGAATAATCGCAGAGCCAGGCCGGTTCCACGACGGCTAGAACGAGGAGGACGTGTCCCTCGGGCAGAGAAGGAATCGCAGATAACGTGAGAGAACAGGGAAGAGCAAGAGAGGAAGGAACAAGGTCCCTATGAGAATAAGGATGAGGTGAGTGAAGGGGCGGTGAGCGGCGGTCGTAGAAGGACTTTGTGGAGAGAGCGTGTATGTATGGTATGGGAGAGCTGGGAGCGCGTGTCCGGTATCTGGCTCGCTAATTAGCTGCAAGGTGGGATAAAGAGTGCCCGAGTCGAAAACATTAAAGCCAGCAGCGGGGTAGAAGTGTAATGGACGTTGACGTATGGCCTCTATAGCTACTGAGTAGCCGGGGGGTGATGCCGACGAAGAACTGCAACGACCTGCTGTATACTCGGGAGTGCTCCGAGTCCACGACGCAAGTTCGGAAAGTTAAATCGCACCGACGAACGCCTGCAGTGATCTCGCAAGAACCGATAAAATGACGCGGTAAAATCCGGAGCAAGATAATATCTCAACCGGGCATCTCGGCGCTGACAGACTTTTTACTTTGTAAATTAATTTTTTAAGAGAGAAAATATTCTAGTGATTATTTAGTACGTTGCAATATGCAAATTATTTCTCTTAGTTCGATCGCGAATGCATATTTACAAAGATTTCTATATTGCCACTCGAGAGAAGTCGAAGTTTAATTATACTACTTCTCAGGAACTTCAAAGATCGATATGTACGTGTCATGTTTGCATGGAGTTGTATACCACATTTCTGGGTATAATCATGTTTTGAAATTGTTGCAATATAACTTGGAAAAATAAATTATTAGTTGGTAGCTTGAGGTTGCAAGTCATACAACTTTCTCGTATAGTGACACGTCTTTCGATTCCTTCAGAAATGCTGTGGAGAAATACATATTCCGACTTCAGGCACTTGCGTCTAAAAGTGCAACGGACAATTATCCGTACAATCTTTATCAGGTAATATATTATCTGCAGCTTCCACTATCGCGTGAAAAGTCGAGTACAATGTAGCACAGCGTTTCGCGCATAATTTGTAAGCAAAGCCGAGAAAGCAGGCTGCACCATAAAGGTTACAGGACCTTGCTACATTGTTATCGAGATATGAATTATACATGGTTGTAATCGTAACTTTCGACACGGGGTGTAATATTGCCGGCGAAAATGTTAATGTAACGTAGCGGACATTCTTCTTGACGACCAAAGAGTTAGGTCGACGAGAAATCACGGCTTCGCCATGGCCAGAGGACGATGATTCTCATGGCGAACGCGAGGAAGAAATCGGATTTATTTCATAGAGCTCACAAGTTGCCATTAATTCACGCGGCGCATTGGCTCGACGGTATGCATAGACGATAGTTACGAGCGTTCGTACATCCTCACCGTGCGACGCCGTGCCGCTCTCGCATGGAAGTCTGCATGCGTGGGCGTGGGGGATCGCGCCGGGGTGATTGCTTTACGACGACATTATTTGCGCTAACTCATGGCACCATGCATAATAAAGTGCACGGGGTCAACGATAGGTAAAGCCGCTTCTCCTTCGACTTCTTCGTCGTCCTTGTAGTCGTATTACATTCTGTAGAATCCTCTTCGGGATTCTTCTCGTCGTCCGACGAGGCCGCATAGATGAGAGCGTTACCTCGTTGCTACGTTGGGGGGTTGTGTCGGGAGTTCAGGGAGAAAGGTGGATTCGAGGCCGCATGGTGTGGTTAAATCCTCGGCCGGACACACTTCATGCACAAACTAAAGCATAAAAAGGACTCTTTCTCCCCTCCTTCCTTTTCTTCCTGGCTTTCTCGTTCTCTGACCTTGCCGTCCGCGTTTCTGCACGAATGTCGAGAGACAGAAAAAACCGCGAGAGGACAGGAAGGACAGAGTCGAAGAGATGAGCAACGGAGAACTAAAAGGGATTCGGTCGGAGGCTGAAAGGGGAGGACGTGCGTTGGTTGGTTGAACGGGTAGGAAGGGGAGGTCAGACAAGTGTAGGTTCGGTCGGTCGGTCTGTCGATCTGTCGGTTGGCTGGGTTATACCATCTTTCATGTAATTACTGACATAAAATGCCAGAAGATTTTCGCCCTCTCCATTGCTCCTTGCTCGCTCGCGTAATCCCCCTTCGCTCCGTCGCTCTTTGATTCCCCTCTCCCTTTTCTCTCTCTCTTTCTCTCTCCGTCTCTCCTTCTTCACTATTCGCTTAATCGTATCTTCTCTCACCACCGTTTCTCACTCTTTCGCGTTTCTTTTCTCTTCCGCGGAGTAGAAAATTTTCAATTCCATTCATGTAAATTATTGTAGCGCACCGACTCTCGACATGTGCAACTTGTATTAATGACGTAGTAAAGGAGCAGACGAGCGGAGAGCTGCCCATTAGCGGATGAAAGCGGAGGGCTCTCAACGCATAGCCCGATAATAGCCCGACTTATACTCGCCGAGGTTGCGTAGTTTAGCCCGTGTTAACGTTACAGGTCCGCACTGCGTACCTCTGTCCTGCCTCTCTGCCTCCGCCTGATTGCTGATCCACGTCTGCTCTCTGCGCGATATCATTTGCTCGCCCGTTTTTCTATTCCACGATTTTTTCCTACTTTTAAACCCATCCACGCGCTCCATCACGGTTTGTGTCTCCTGCTTACATGAATTTTCTTACATCAACATCGCGAATTTGTTCCTGGATTGATTCAAACGCACTTGTTTAATTTTTAAAGTAAATATCTCATTAAAAATAAAAAATAAACATGATTTAAGGAATTCGCACATGTGTGAATATCTCTAGATATATATCTGAATAGATATCTAAAGATTGTATAGACTCGAGCTTGTGGTGATAATAACTTTAACATTAGTGAGAAATGTATAAAATATTTTCATTAAAATTTTAGACTTTTGAAAAATATTTCTAACTTTTATTCTAGCTTTATTCTAAGGATAAAAAATATTTTAAAAGGAACTTATTAGAATCCCACCAGTGTCGAGTGTCGTTGTAAAGTCTGGAACAGTATACGCGAGTTCGGACGTTAACGTCGAACAAAATTTCAAGCGCGATAAGCGAATGCGCGATGCGAGGAAGGAAGAAAGCGCGCTTTTAGGTTTCTTTGGAACACTGTATTACTACGAGAGGCTGCGGTTTCAGTAGCAATGACTGTATCATGGACACGCGGTAGTAGTAACGGTATTTCCTATATCGGTTTGAATTTATCCAATCGACTCGAATGCAGTGTGTGCACACGTGCACATGTTCCGGTAGGTAGATACGCGAGTGTCCAAGTTCTTTCGTCTCTCCCATGAAAATCAAGACGAGTGTATTCCCTGAGCACGTTAAGTCGAACTATTGGCATTATCGTGCCGCAGAAAAAGGAGTTCAATAACAGCGACATACTCGTTTTTGTTCGAATCCAACGTTCTTTCCCTTGGAATTGTACAATGTCGCGAAGTAGAGTTCAATAAGCATCCATCCATTATAAATATACATTGTGTTTTTAAGAACTTTTTATTTACTAAAATGTTTGAAAAGGTTTGAAAATTTTACCGTTCTTCAAGATATATACAAAAAAATTCAGAATTAGAAATAAAATAATTACAGTTCTACGAAATATAAAATTATATTATATAACGATATTATATGTATATATATATATATATAAATTCTTTTACCTTTCTTCAAGATAACTTTCTAAAGAAATTGAATTTAATTTTCGATGAGAAGTTCACATTGAAAAGCAAGAGGCCTTAGGCTTACGAATCTTCAAACAGTTCTGAGAAGTTCACTTTACATCAAGGAATACCCAGTATCCTATTTCGTATGAGCGTGTTCCGAAAGGCAATCTAAATCGACACAAGACCGATATCTTGAGACAGATAGCAAGACGTTCAGTATTGCCGATGTAACTACTGCGTTTGAGCAGTAGTCTGGAGCAATCTTCGCCGTTTGTGCTGCTGAGAACAGGAATAGATACTGGAGCGTGCGGCAAATGTTTCGCTGCTCGCGTAGCAGAATCCGCCAGGGGGTTGCCTCCTTACAAGGTCAGCAAGAAGATGATCTGGCCTGCACCACTCTGCGTACACGGGATTGTACACAAGACGAGACTTATCATTAATTCTCGATGCGATTCTTGTCGTGTAATTCTTGCGATCGTTAAAGTACGATTACATCCTATCCGTGTGATACTAATTTGTCGAATATGAAGCATCGTTAAATATCATGGCTCGTTGCTATAGTCCATCGATAAATCAAAACACTCCTTACATTGTACTTTATGACGATTTAAATTACAGGCAGACGTCGTATATTATATAATTGATAGTCGCTCTTTCCGAATATCCCTATTGATAGAATTGTAGTATAGAATTGCAGTATATATCATTCACTTTTTATCAATGGAATCGTAGCATTTGGTATCAGGTATAATATAAATATAATAATTTGAAATAATTTTAATAGTCGCACGACCTTTAACATCGACAACATGAAACTTGGCGAAGACAATCTTGCGATGAAGAAGGTGAAGTAATATAACTAAAGCAACGGGAGCGCGGAGATGAGAGGCGAGATATATTCCTGACTTTCCTTTACCGGCACGTCAGCTATCCTGCACTTTGTACTCCTGGTGACAGTCTGTGAGTTCTTCTACTTACACTCTACTCGATGTGCACCGCCACTTCGCGTATATTTCTTCTCTTAACCCTCCCTTCATTCCTCTGACTGCCCTCCTCTCGCGATCACCCGGAAAGATTCAAATCTCATTTCGTCAGACGCGAACATTCACGCGGCTTGTTAAGACTCTTTCCATCACGCGCGTATACAACGATTGCCAGGATTGGATTTTATTCCGCAAAAAATTGTACAGAAAGAATCAAATACTATAATCTCAGGATTTAAATTTGAATGCTATATATATCGCATTATTTCATGATGTTTATTGTTACAAATAAATATAAAAAAAAAGAAAAGGAAAGATTATTTCGTTTTAATATCGTGTAGCAGACTTATAATTGCAGTTACATTTGTTTACATTGTAATTGTAAATTATTTAATTTTATTTTAATCAAAATGGAAAATTAATTACTTCTTAAGAGAAATAAAATCCAATGTTAATTCAAAATTTGGGGAAAAAATTTTCTTTTGTATTATTGAATTTTTAAATTTATATTTTGATTCGAAGTTGAAAATTATAATTTATCATTATCTTTTTCCAAAGATGTGTCTCAAGAGATGTGAAATTATTTGAATTTTGAATGTGATTTTAATATATCAAGACAAAAATGTGAGTCATACATTTCTTATAATCAAATTTGATTTTTTATAATTATAAAAAGTCACTTTTATAATCAAGAATGTTATTTTCTTGATTTATTACAAGTATCACATTAATTCACTCTTTTCGGAACGTATAAAACTTAGAATTATAAAACGTACATGAAAAGCAATAATTAATTTACATAAATATCTTTACAATCTAAGTAAAATAAGTTTATTTTGTAAGCAAAAAGATATTAGGGTTAATGTGCGTTAATGAGCCACTCATCAAATTTAATTGGAAATGCGGAAACTAAAATATTCGATATATATTTATTTCAAAACGTTAAATAATACTAGGTAATAGCATCAAGGTTGTGTACCAACCGAAACTTTGTTTTCGACCTTGGTATTATTACTGAAACTTAATTTTTGATTGATACACAACCTTGTTATTATTCTGCGGCATATTATTATTGTGCGACCCTCGAACGATCTAATACGGCACGAGTCGCTTCGTGCGTCGTAATGTTATCAGTCGCGGTGCGCTAGCGATAAGTACAAGGAGAAAGCATGATCATTCTGTACGAACAATTAGTCATTCACAAAATCAAGCGATTGTTTAAATTCCGACTAACTATTTATAAATGGATCAAAGCGACGGTTATTTATATCATTCAGACATATTTCGCGTGATTTATTAACTCGAAAACATCAAACCGGAGAAAATGAAGATTATAAAATTTATAATATTTACTTTTATAATGTTAATAATATTATTATGTAACTTTCATAATATTTACGGACAATAGTTGTACTCTTTAACGATGCTTAAACTTAAATATTATACATCGCGCCTTGAATTTTTCGCAAATGTAATTTACTCAGCATTTTTAAGTTGGGAGAGCGGAGTAATATGCTTAACGAATTGCCATGTCGTAATTCAAGTAATGAAAAATCGTGATACATCGATCATTTATTAATAACATGGACATTTTGCTGAATTTACACGTCCGAAATGTATCGCGCGTATAATATTAAATTACGATTGCATATTTTCGGATTCTTAATTAGCTATCGAGTTGAATCGCCGTGCTAGAGTGAAGTTTTCGATGCTATTTTGATCATTAAAACGAAATAAATCGACTTACTTTGATACATTTGTTAAATTAACTTGAGAGATAATGTAGATATGCATAATTGCGCTTTTTCTTGCATTTGGTTTTATACGTCGCGTGTTTTTAAGTTCGCCACATATTTCTTCACCTAATTGTATATATAGTTATTGTATAATAACATAAGACAACAATTGCCACAATCGTATAACTTATTATTCAAAGAGCAGAAGTGCACGTAGATGCAATTAGGAGCAACAGGTATAGCGTCATGAAGATAGCTGCACTTAAATGTGTGAAATTAATCACAGATTTCCGAATTCCTGTTAAATTGCGTTAAATTGCGAAATGACATAAACATCGTACGCAGCTCACAATCGCGCTTTTTTCACGTTTCGTCATCTCTCGCAGTAAGCGTCGTGTGTGACCAATAAATCGTCGTTTCTCGAGTGCACGAAAATGCATGTAGGAGCGATAGGTATAGTATCGCCGCGCCGTGGCGACAATTGACACCTTAACACTTGTCCGTGGATTTATGAAATCCCCCGCCGCCATGTTGCATTTGTCGCGTTACGTTGCAAGACGACATGGATATCGTACGCATCGCGATTCGGTATAATCGCACTTTTTTCGCGTTTCATCTTCTCTCGCAATATAGTAAAGTTACGTTGCGTGTGATTGACATCGTCGTGTCTCGCCAGTGTGCCAAGTGCCGCGCAGATATCGTTTCTTTGGTGATCGGTGTGCGTGATCCTACTTAACGTTTCGTGAGTGTAGTGTAGTGTGTATGTGATGTAGTGCCGTAAAAACGTCGCAGTGCAAAAATAAGAGAGGAGGCGGAGGCCCGGGGAGGCATCATGCATCGGCGGAACAACCCTTGGGTGAGCAATTTATTATTTAATTGTACACTCGTGCTTGCGACATTTGATGTCATATTGACTAAATTATGACTAAAAATGTCATGTTTCGGTCAATATGACGTCAAATGACATCAAATTGACATTATTTTGACTTGCTGGTCTCGTTGGAAATTGTTCGTTTTCGCCCAAATCATATGGCGCGTGTCATTCCGGTCTCATCATTCATCGTGTTGCTTCATTTTGTGTAAATAGAATAATCTACAATATTTTTCATTTGATATTGTTTCGCATTGTTTGAGAATACAATTGTACGTAATGTGCATACAAAGATTCAGACGTGGACGAAATAGTAGTGATACTATGTATTTATTGAAACAAGTTGTTCATTCGTATTTGTTCACACTCGGAACATCTTCGTAAATTTGTGCATTTATTCGTATTCTTTTGGTCCGTTTTAAAATATTTTTTATTTAAGACATTGTCTCTCTTTTAAACATATAATAAAGTATTAATAAGTATTTAATTTATGAACGTATAATATCGTAACATCGTATAAACGTGTAAACGTATAATTTCAAGACACTTTAGATTTCCAAGGGATTGGATTATTTTGTATAACAGTAATTATATTAATTAATTATGTATTTTGATTTTCATAAAATCTTGTACAAATTTTAATACTTAATAAAAGAACTTTTTTGAAAAATTATACAATTATATGGTAAACTATCTGTGTAAAAAAGACGAACAAAAATGCAATGTGTACAAAATAATATTTTAAAATATTAATTATTTCGAACTCTACAATGTGGATATATTTGTATATTACAGATTAATGCAGTTTCAACTCCGCCGCTGCGTATCGGGTTGGTAAGTCAAATTGTTTTTTATTTTAAATTAAAATTCCTTTATACATATGAGACTCGTAATATAAATAAATAAATATATGTATATATTATACATGTTATATATATATTCTTTAAATATCTCTACTAATATTGTCGTGAAATACTTCAGAAAAATTTACTGCGTATTGATTTCGTGATATTCCACTTCGTAGAATAGGAGAGATAATTGGTTTTAGATCCCAAAAAATCAATATGCTCTTCAAACCGGTTTCCACGCTGCGAAATAAGCCGAACTGAGTTTGAAACCAAGTTTGATGCCTGCCAAATAACGAGTGTGCTGAATTGTTTCGTCGACACACTTCCCCATGTTCCACTTTCAATTCCTGACCGATCGCTCGTTATCCGAGCCCGTTGCGCGGATTATTGAAATACCTCGAACGATTATTTTCCAAAAGAAAATCAATACATTCTCGATGTTACGACTAGCCCGGCGACAAGTTGGCGAAAAGTATGACGCGAGGTAGTAACGGTATTCTGCTATACGACATTCTTTATGGAAGGTATCTCCGAACGCAGATCGTTATATCGCACATCGTTATCTATAGTCGTTAGGAATCGCGTATGATAGTTACATCAAGTTAATATAACGGGATTGAATCGGGCATGCCAATTGTTGAAATGGCGATGAGTTTGTTAACAGATTTATTGCACGTTCTTCAGCCCGACTGCCTTTTCTCGACGATTCACGATCCATGAAACAAAACCAGGGCATCGGCGAGCGGAAAGTTGTAGCGTTCTGGCGTAATCGCAAATTATACAATGCTTAATTATGAATGCTTACGAACTGATGTCGCTGGAGAATGAATCGCCGGAACATTCTCTAGGCTTGCTGAGAGAGCGTAGACGTACAAAGAATTTCTCTCGCGCGCCGCGTCGTTACAGGAAAGAATTGTAACGGTTCGCTGCACCGTTGTCTTCTCTCGCGTCGCGCAAATGCACCAATAAGGAAACGGTTCTCGATTCTCGCTCCGTCGTGAATACTTGTCCCATTTGAGAACTCGATCGGGATCTAACTTACGTAGGTGTCGGCCGTAGGGGAACGCGAGGTCGCATTTCGATCGATAGTATCGGGACGTTTACCTTTCTTTGTAGACGATACCTTTCGAACGTGCATATAAACGGTGGGAGCGCTTCCGGCACATTCCCGAACCGGCAGCAAAATTATTGATTGTCAGGCTCCGCTAATTCATCGCGTGTCATCTTCATTATGCGGTTGAAGCCTCTCGAGAGTTCCATTGACGCGTCGATTGGTGTCCCGTGTGAGATCGGTTGTTTGCTATCCGCGCTGCGATAACAGCAGATATATTCGAGTGAACGTGCGATTTCCCCGCGAGAAATTATTAACAATGACGTCGGCAAGTTGCCCGACGCGCGGCGTGGTTAGCCTTTTTTTTTCAAAACATTTGGACAAAGCCCTCCGCGTCTTCGTTGAACTCTGACCTGATTGCAAATGCGCGTTCCGTGAATTACAATATTGTGACTAGTCGTTTGCAGCCTACAATGAAAGTCGCGTTGAGCGATCCATTGATCGCACGTTATAATGACAAGTAGATGAGAAGACAAGTATTATCTTTTATCGCGCGGAATTGAATTTGATTTATGTAAGCGTTGGTATACGATAATAGCCTTTTTAAATCGGCGAAACACGCATCGAAGGGAGACGTGACTAATGCGATTGTCGTATATCGCGCGATTCACGGCGCGCCAATCGAAAAGCTGCTTCGGCAGGATGTAAAATTAGAGTCGTATACTAAAAGAAGCGAAGACGATGGAAGAGAGAGCTTACGGCGTCTTTGCGACGGGCGCTAGCTCGTCCGCTTGTTTCGCCCCAATAACATAATACATCACGCGCGTACCGGCAGACAATACAAGAGGATTACCTCACAATGGCCGATGATTTCTGTTCTCATTACCCTGCTTTTGTCGCGGGGCCGCCCCGATTGGCGCCGTTGTCATTAGAAAAGTAACGGAGTCCGCCCTTCGGCTCCGGGGCGCTCTCATATTATCCGAGCGCGTGGCAGCGAGGCAGGAGGAGAAGGCACAAAATTAGAAAGAATCGCGCTCGTAGCAGAAACTGTGGAAACTACATTATCGCGACACCTTTTTCTGTCGGATTGCCTACCCGGCCTCGTCATTCAGGTTAAAGAGGGACGAGCCCGTCTTTGAACGTGCTTTTTCATTTCGCGAAGAATCGTACTGGTAACATGATGTATTTTAGCACGTCCTTCGTTGCTGCACAGCTATATATGTATACATGTAAAGAGATATAGACATTCGAGGAAAAATAATAGAGCAATAAATCCGGATATAGTCTTAAAGTGCAGCTATCCATGCGAATCTCAATTTCCATCATTACCAGTAATGATGATCCACCGCGAACTTTCTTTTAGAACACATAACTGGTTTTACCCTTTTAGCGAGATTCACGCCGGATAAGGTCATCGGCTACGTACGATCTGTTCGAACACCTGCTCACTCGTCGGGGTCAACGTATCGTCGGGTTAGCGCCGTGATTGAACTTTTCACCGATCGTCCAATCGCCACGAGCGCATATCTCTTCCGTAATAATTGGCCGACCTGACGCGACGCGGTGATCACGTACTCACGCGCCGAATGGGGCTTCTCGCGTTCGCGCGTCGGTGATGTGTCCTACGATTAAGCGGCCATCGACCATGATTATCTCGAATGATTTATATCACGCGAGGGAACTCGCCATAGATATCCACGGTCGGAATACTATTGCCGGCAACCGAATTGCCGGCGGCAGGCTGCCACGTGTGCGCTGCCGCGGCGCAACCCCGCGGTGACCCCGACGGTCAGTGCAGCATCTCTTCTCCTTCGACGATGACCCCATCGCGCGAGGAACGTGTTGAACAAGTTATGCCAGTCCGGGATTCGCTGCTTGAAGCCATGCCTATCGTACACGACTCTCATGCCAGCTTCGCGCGATCTTCGGTATACGGATGTTTAGTGTCTACGTTGCATATTGCCAGCGCGATTCTTCCTATGACTTCTCCTTGCGCCTTGACCGAGAAGGCCACTGCGAGATCGACCGTGAAAAATCATCCGCCGTACGTGTGGAAATTGATTTCGCTCTAGTAGTAGCCACCGATGTCCTACCGATAAGTCAACGTGGTCAAAAATATCCGGATTCGCGGGGGAAGGGGGGTTACTGTGAATTTCCGTGCGAGAATTTTTGCAGTATCCTATTGACTATTCTCGAATAGGTCCCTTTTTTATTTGACACATCCATTTATACACATCCAATCGGATATAAATATCCGTCGATTTTCAGCGGAGATTGTGACGGAACGAATTACGCGCATTTCGCAACTCGTCGCGCTTTGCATGTATGCATTCTTCACTTTAATTTATCATTTCCTCGATATGACACATGTAAATAAAGAAAATCATTGTATATCGATTATCTTTATTAGCATTTATTTTTAACTTTAAAGCAAACTCTTTGCCAATTCTTCAAAATTAATAAAATATCATATATTCTAAGCATAAAGAGGGAAGATTATCTACAGAGGCTTTCAACAATTTCCTCTAATGTCTTAATTTTTAATTTTTATTTTTTTGTAAATAATTTTTAATTTTATATTTTTACGAATGAAAAAGTCTGCGCGGTTAAATAGATTTCTGGCGGAAAACGTTGATTCACAACGTTTAATTTCACTTCAATCCTCGGCCTTTTAGACGACGATTCGCGCTAGCGCTATAAATCATCATCGGTACGCGCGCGCACACATGGACACGCACGCACGGATGCGCGTCTAAGTGCACGCACGTTGCGCAGCGCGAAGATAATGGTTTGCGTTGCGGGTTAAGCAATGGCGAGGCGAACGAGGTCAACGGACGACCCTCGCCGTCACCGTGCACGGGGTGAGCGAAAGCCCCCTTCTCTCCCTCTCGTTCATCTTCCCCCCCCCTCCCGTACTATATGCGTTCCCTCGCAGATGCGTGCGTGATGCTGTTTCTGCACGTCGATCTATGCAGCAGTCCTTCACTCCCTGTGTCCCTCCCTCTAAGTTATACTCCTTCCGTTACGTTCTAGCCGCCGATACTCGCTGAGGTGCAATCGTCTTCTTGTCTCTCTCATTCGACTTTGGATTTCGAATACAGCGCAAGTCCGCCACCCCTCTCTCCGGCCGCTCATATTTCGTCTTCCACCGTTTCTTCCTCCTTCTCCTCTTTACCCTTCCTTTCTCGGTGTCGTGCACCCCGGGCCCCCTCCAGTCTCTATGCATATTTCATAGCACTACTTGCGTTGCACTTCCACCCTCGCGTACTCCGGCTGCCTTCGTGCTGCTTCCTGCGGCTCTATCGCGGTCGAGGGTCAATGAGCTTACCTGCTAGGTAGAAGCGGTTACTCGTAGAAATCACTTTCGACGATACAGCGGCACTGGGAATCGTGAACGATTTGTTCGTGACAGATGCTCGCTCAAGTTAGCCGCATGAATTAATAAGTGTCAACGTATGCTAAAGGTAGCAGATCGATATTTTCCATAGAATGGAGAACTCGCTTCTACCATAAAATGGATAACTCTCTTTGGCAAAAACCTAGAAGAAGGTTTTGCGACGACGGTGGCACAACGAGTGAAACAATTAAGATTAATGCATCATATGTTGACGTGAGCGACTTTAAAATAAATACGGTTGTCATATGGCGATTAGTGGGGTGTTCGCGACGGTCCTACTTGCCGGACGATGATCGATGGTGGCCATAAATAATGCAACACCCCTCGGAGCAATCCTGAGCTCCCAGGACACCCTTCGAACAGGAGAATTCTCGCTTCTCTCTCTATCTTTTGCCGTGGCTGTCGCCCCTTTACCATTCCGGACCACCCCAATGCCATTTCCGATATACCGCGCGCCGTGGCATTCATCGCTCCGTATCGGCGACCACCCTCGACCCTTAAAGCCATTTAATTTGGATCCGGGTTATTAATTATTAATTAGCGCCAGTCCTATTATATCTCTCTATCGCGGTGCAATGCCTCCCCGGGAGTGTAATGACATTATGCCATTAAATTGTCGAGGCTCGTTAGTATCTACAAGTGTAGTACCATGTTTTCAACACACAGGCACAGATTCTCGCGCACATTTCGCTTTCTCCGTTACGACATAATCTTAATTGCGCGTGAATTTCGCTAATCTTAATTTCATGCGTCAAGCTCAATAATAATCTTTTTTGCGCCGCCATATATTCTCGACTGCGAAATATCGCAGAAGTAGCTAACAGTATTTTACACATTATATCATATTTATTAAGAATAATTAAGATAAAATTTTAAGTTTTTATATATTATCGAGTAGATTTGTGTACATGAGTGAGATTGACGTTATTAAATCTGTAAGGATTAAATTCACGGAAGATGTTTAATCTATGATCACACATCTACGTAAAGTGAAACGATCAAGAAGCGTTAGAGCAATGTCATCTTGTACGAGTGATACCGGAAGCGCGTCAAGCTCCATCCATAATGACATACGATAAAGCGACGTCGGATCAGATCTGTGCGGAGGGATTTTGTTATCGTTAGCCCCGTGCGGCGAAAGATCACGGCGGAGCATTAGAAAGTGTAAAAACGCCGATCTATCGCGAAGCTACGGCAGTCACGACCTTTCGCACGCACGTTCTATCCGTCGACTATAATGGGCGCTCGTCCTTCTCCGGACCGCGCGCGGGTTCGCGCGCGAGATCGATTGTTCGTGGCCTGAGGTTCAAGTCTCAAGATAAAGTCGAGGTCGTTCAACCCATTACATACGATCGACGGGCACGATAAATCCTTGCCAGGACTTATGCGGACGCGCGCCGGTGGATCGGCAATCGATAGGAGAAAGTCCGGATGACAGGTATTGAGGAGACAATGACACGTAGATGGATCCGTCCGCCCGTTTACAATCATCGACGAATACATCGCAACGAATGATCGTGTATAGCTTTGTTAGGAAACGGCAATAATTTCACGCGTAATTAATGATCGATAAATGTCGATGCACATCTACGTTCGTATAACGACACGTATCCTGTTTAAGTGCAAGTGCATTGACTGTCCATGTGAAAAATATGTATCATTTTAAAATTAAATTTGATTATAGATGTTCTTTAAATATCTGTGAAATATCGATGTTATTCAGAAAACGTGAATTAATTTAGAAACTGTTTATTACATACTGCCATATATATATATATATATATATATTTATATGCTATAATTATATGCTATATTATATATATATATTTATATGCTATAATTATATGCTATATAGTAGATCAGAAAAATATCAAAATAGGAATATTTATATTTGCTTAAAAACAAGCATAAAATTTTTTATTGAATTCTTGGGCGGTCAAGTGTGACGATTTTGGAAGACGAATGATTTTTTAAACACACACGCGCGTTTTATCGTCGGACCAACAAGAAATCAGGTGATACCTCATACTGGAAAGTACAATGTAACGTAATACAGTTATCCGCTTTGGAGGGTCCCGTGGAAAAAGAACGAGTCGTAAGTAAGTAAATTTTGTAGGCTTCCTCTCCGATCTCAATGGAAGGACAGAAACGGATCTATTCTACTTTTCCCTTCATCGTATCGGCGTTTCTCTGACACTGGGATAAGAAACACACATTCATGGCATTGTGGCTTCGAAATGCCATGAAGGGTGAGCTTTCCGCTTGTTGCCATTGAGAGGTATTCGAAGCCCTTCTTGACAAATCGACGCTTGTCGGGAAACTCTATTCTTCAGGCCGGAATGTGCGCGTTGAGATTTATCGCGTTCCCGTTTGCCGAACATCTCCTGCATAAACAACGCCAATAATCGAAATTTATGCCTACGAGAATGTTTCCGCAGGAAACGATTCTTGTACGCAATATTACACGAGCGAACGTAATATATTTAAAATATTTCATTTTTACAGAATGGTTTCCGATTAACAACTTTTGATAACAAATGTAATCGCAATCGTAACAAATCTAATCTTTTATAAAAGTTTTAAAAAGTTAAAAACAAGAGAGATAGATTTATTATAATTTATCTTAAGGGATATATATATATATATAAAATATGCTCAAGTATATATACATATAATTCAAACTACTGAGATTTGGAGAGCATGAATCTATCACGAGAATGAGCTATTAGAAATCTGTAGCTACATGAGTAATATGGCGAAAAAAGGAAAAAAAGACTCCGTATTATTATAAGAGATGTAGAACTATGAAATGAAAAACTATTTCGTATCCTTATTTAGAAGGGGACACGTCCGGGTTGGCAAGGAAACGCCAAAGAAGCAGCGTTTCGTACTGTAAGTTATTGCCTCGGACTGCGGTGCATATAAATCCACGCTTATTGTTTTCCAGATCAGGAGAAAATATATGTGCGTTTATATACCTATCTATCTATACACGTACATACACGCACGCATATATACAGCAGAAGACTATTCACTCCGACGACGACGACGGGCGACGAGGAAGAAGCGCCTAGTGGAAGGTCGCGCCTTTATGCGCGTCCACTTTGTGCTGTCTGGCCGCGAATGGGAAACGAAGGAATCGGCGGAATGAGATCCTTGGATACAGAGCCAACGCCGGACGTGGCCAAGCAAAATATGGCGCCGCGGGATAATCCAGCGAGCGCAAAAAGAACTCAAGAGTCTGTGCAATGTATCTGCATTACTCCGCAGTACTTGCCGAGTCATGCTAAAATAAGCGTTTTCGTGCGTGCAAAGGCCTATTAGAATTAAGAAAATTTTAACACAGCAAAAACCGGTATATTTCTTCACTTTCTATTCCTCTTTCAAATCCTTATAAGTAACTACTTCAATTATTGACTGTTATTATTAAAAATTGAAAACGGGATTGATAAGAAGTAACAAATGTGGAACTCCCTCTAGCAAAAATTGCTCCTTTGAAATTTGCCAATAGTCAGGAAGACAAGAAAGAACAAAGATAAATAAAAGCGCATAATTATATACATTTTCTTCAACGTTATAGATTTATTTTAAAGAAAAGCGTTATACTTAAGAAAAAAATTTAAGATGATAACGGAATTATAATTTACACTATATTGATAAGAAGAGAAACAAATGTAGAATGACGTGAGTTCCTCCTTCTTGTTTCTATCTTATTAGTTGTGTACACCCACGCGTTGACTACACTGCAACACGCGGTAAAGCATGATCGGAGGCGCGTGTAGTCCTTAACGCATCTAATCGTCCGTAGATATATGTTAATTGCCTACGTGTGTCATGCGAGGCGTGATTTACCGATTTATCGAATCGGCGCAATGGCGTGAGTCAAGTGTAAAAAATCAAGAAACGTGTTTAGATCGACACGTCGAGTCACACGAATGTACTCTATAAACGGCTATCAAAGATGAAATAATTATGAAATTCACGACCTACTCGTTTCCTTGATGTTATACGAGTGACTAGTTCGGATTTACTTTTTTCTGCGGTGCAAAAGAATATTTTGGAAGCATACTCATTTCTTTGATAACGCTGTTATGAAAAATTCTCCAATAATTACATAGTATACCGCATTATTATCTATCAAAGCAAATCAGAAATAAGATAATTTTTATGTAGTATAAGAGTGCAAGATAATTACACCTTATCTGATGCGATTCTTGCAAATTAAGAATCAAAACATTATATACTATGTGATGTTTTGAATTAAGACAGAATAAATTATCGTCTAATTACATTAATTACCGTGTGCGCAAAACAACAAGATGCACGCGAGCCAGATGCAAGAAAATAACCCGCATTGCTTTTATAAACTTATCCGAAGCTAACTTTCGAGGACATTCGGATATTTTTGAAGAAAATCACTATCGAGCTGACGATCAATTAATTCATCAAGTTATCATGAATCACACTGTATAATGTGTCTATTAATTCTATAAAATAAGTCTCTCTAAAATATCAACTTACATAAGATTCACTATTATCGATGATCAAGTTCTTTTTCTTGAAATAATAATACCACTATGTTAATTATAAGACTAGATGACTCGATTGTAAAAAAAAAGATCGAGCAGATGATTAGCTGACGAGTTGCAAATAAACCGGGTAATAAATGTACATGTGCCATCTTGGCCTTGCCTGCGGGTGACATCCCGAAAGTATCGAAAGCGTAAATCATTTTGCCGAGTCGTAACCAGGAAGACGCGCGCATCACCGTGTGGCATTTAGACACGTTCTCCTAGAATGCGCTCCTCGCGCGTATTTTTTTGCGATAGGCTCGCACGTTACACGCACACGGACCTGTCGCCGCGCGCGTTTCACGCTTAATTACGTTCCAGTAATTCCTGGATCGCCTGGTTTGCTGGTAGCCCGTTCGCGGACGGATTATAATTTATGATATTAAATATAGAGGCGCGCATAAACGAACGCTCGCTCGCTCGCTCGCCACGCGAGCAGAGGCGCAGCAGTGAATGGCAGCTGGTAGTCGATCTGGAGATTTATTCTTCGGTACTGGCTCTTGTCATGGTGGTCTTGGTTTCGCGCACGGTTTTACGGTTGCCTCGACACAGACGACCACGCGAATTCAATCATCGAGCGTACAATTCACGTGTTGCGCCCGATATCACGCTTTCACGGAGAAATGTATCGGCTATAATTATTACGCCATTTCGGATTTATATCAATACGAGTTTATGGAGCGTGTTTATGTCGCTCATTATGATTGAAGCATATTTTTAACTGTATTTTTATACATTTAAACTGCATTTTATTATTACCTACTAGATTCATATTTTTTGACACATGAAAATGATTTATACGATACATAAATTAATAAAATAAAAATTGAAAGAAATATGAAAGTAAATATACTTTGAAATATAACATCTTAAACGTACACATTAATGCGTACATGTGTAACGCATGGCTTGTGTGCGTCAGAATGTATCTGTAGAGGATATATGGAACGTTAAATCTTTTACGTAGGACGCGTACGAGATATCCTGGCTCCGCACCGGGGCCGAGGATGTTAAAGGGACGGCATGTGTAGGGTGTGCGTAATGTGCTTCTGAAGGCTCCAAGTTGTTCACGTGGGCCGCTCGAGATATCGAGACAATCCTGAATGCACGCGATTCCATTTACTAGGCGGATAACCAAGCTAGCTACTGATTTGGCACGTGTACCCTAATAAGGAGTCACAAAGGACATCGACGAGTGAAACAGCACGCTTTCAACTGAACGTAAAGCTATTTATTTGCAAAGTACGAGTTTAAAGCAGGTGCAACCGATATTCCAGCATTTTGCTGCTGAGCAAGGGATGGGGTAATACAATTTATTCCGAGTTAACGAGATGCGATGCAGAAGCATTTTCAGAAACGACAAGCTACGCGCATGTCAGTCTCCCAAACGTTATCCCGGATTCTCGTATCGAGAGTAATTAAAGTAAAGACCGACTATATTGGACGGAATTTAATAAAACGCGCAGCGACACGGTAGGTTTTTGCTGCCACGTCCACGGTAACTTCGCAGGAATTTCGAATAGCATACATATTAGCTGTAAATGCATTTCCCTCGCGATGGAGCCGGACTAAAGTCGTAATACCGACTTTATTTCCACTGCGCCCTCGAGAGTGAAACGTCCTCTGCTTCACTTTGAGATGAACATTTCGTATGGTAAGCTCCGCGAATACCGCAAACTGACGGACTGCGTCTTAATGCGGCTTATTAGAGTAGGTAGTCCGCGAAACGCTGTGCGTAACGTAAAGTACTCGTTGACCGCTACACACACATGTATACATGCTTAACGTATGCACACATACTCAAGACAATCCGTGCACAATTCGAACGAGATGACGGGTTGCTTGATTGCCTTATCTGCCTAATGAAACGCCTCGCTAACTAGCCCCGTCGCAGCGCATATGTCTTATGCAGATATTGTTGATATATTGTTGATTCTTTTTGCAATGGCACTTTTAGCTTGTTCGAATTTACATAATTCTCGTAATGATAAAGAGAAGATATGCGGTTTAATGTACTTTTCCGAAAATTATAATATTTTTCGCAAGATGTGTTTTTACATTATTAAGTTTTCATTTGATCACGATTGAGCCATGCGTTTGTATAGGCACTACATATAAGACATGTCATTTAATCACAAATTATATATATCGAAAAGAAAAAAAAGATTAATAATTATATATATAATTTTCTAGCTTTTCAGCTTTTTATGTAAAAAGTTGCTAGAATATTTTATATTACCAATCATATGTGAAACACATTATTTTTATGTAGAATCTATCTACTGTTTAGATATAAAAATCAGTAGCTAGATTGCAGATTAATGCCGCGTGTCTTGCAAAAAGTCTTATTGCGGTAATCGATATTCTGTTCAAGTAGACGATCGTAAGATTACAGTTTGAGCTTACGCGCTCGGCGAGGCTCAACCGTGCGATTTGACGAGCATAACGTGCCGCCGTGCCTAATAACGTCTTCAGGCCTTCGTAACAGCCTTGCGAAGCCATTCGACTGGTGGTCGACCATTGAGCTTAAAGGGAACGAGCCGCGAGCTAAGGGACCGTGCAAATATAAATCACGCGCCTACGACTGGCAGCCGTAATTTTCTTCAATTTCCACGCGATCGTCTTCCGCAACGTTATGTTCTCGTTGTAATGGAGCCATCCTGTTTCCCGTATCATTTCTTTTTATCCTATCTTTATCTCTGATAGTTTAAAACAATCTGAACTCTAGGAAAAATCTTACACATATAGATCACAATATTTTATTACTTTTATGTAAATATATATATATTAATACTACGATCTAAAAAATTTAAGTAAGGATTTAATTTATTTTGTCCTTAAAATAAGTGTAAAAAAGAATTTGTCTTATTTGTCACATCATCGACATTTTATTTCGCGTGAAACAGAACAAGACACGACAACTTCCCATACACGTAGTCAAGTAGTTCTCACGAACGACGTGGGGATCATAAATGATTGAGCGCGCGGTGTCACGGTGTATCGTAAAACGCTCGATGTTGTTGCGCGTTGGTACTGTCCATAGGGACATGGTAAAAAGACTATCCTGTAACCCAGCGTTAATGTAGGTGAGAGGTTAAATACGTTTCCGCTTCATAGTTTGCTAGTGACTCCGATGTGCGCTTTGTCCTTCGTCCTGCCGTTTTCCCTCGGTGCGGTCAGGTGATAGAAACTTAACGAGCTTTAGCTTTCTTTCTTTTCTTCAGCATGTATTCTCTGTATTCTCTTGTTGCCAGCTTTAAGACTCCTTAATCAGCTGTTGGTCATTAATTTCTGGTCAGTAGCGTTCGTTCTTGTGTCTTATCGACTAGCTAGTTACATGGATAATTACCTGAAATAATGTTTCGTATTTTTTCTTTGTCAACAATTTTGATTAACTCTCTTAGAACGGAAGAATCACCTCTGATGATTGATTTTAATTTTCTAAATATTGTAAAAATTCTTATTAAAAGTTACATGTATGATATAAAACGTTAAATAAAAATTGTAATATAATGTCATATATATTGAAATAAATTAGTAATTCTCTTAATAAGTCAGTAGCTCAAAAAATACTCCTCTCTTCTCTCGCGGCTTTGTAACTTACATGCGTCACCGATGTCCGTACACGCGCGGATGATTACATACGTGTAGGAGAGTCGACGAGATGTAGGAGCAGTTTGCTTCTGTTCGGAGGCAATCGGTGTGCTTTCTTAACATAAACGCGCTGCATCATTACTGGTGGTCGACTGGCGTGCCCGCCGGCGCTCTTTGTGCCGAGTGTAATTTTATTGCTATCGGCGTGCGCCCGCCAATACAAGTCGAGTCGAGTTGAGTAGAGTCAAATCACTAACGAGTCGAGTAGAGTAGAGTCAAATCACTAACTGACAGTTTCTGTGACCCTCGTTACACCCAAACCGTCGACGGAAAATGGATGTCTTTTCAATTAATTTGTGGCAATATTAATTGCATTAATAATATATAAATATAAATTTGGATTTTGAAATATAGATTTAAAAAATGTATAGATGCATAGAATTTATCATTATCAATAGAGAGAAATATAGAAATATTTTTTCATTTTGAATGTTTAGAACGTTAACGTTTAATTATCCTTCTGTTTTATTGTATTCTGTATTATATATTGCGTACTATTAATAAGTATTAATTTTTATTCGGATTTTTATAATTATAAAGTATGACATTTGAGATTGTCAGCTAGATAAAGCCAAAATAAGTAATGTAGAAGATTATTAAGTTGCAAGATTTTTCTGTTATAAATTTAATATTATTAATTTATTAATTTTGCAAGTAGAATCTGAAACAAATTTCACCGGTATCAAAATCTATGGAAAATGAAAAAAAAATATATATTTTTTTTTAATTTTTCAGTATTTATATTTATATTAGTATTTTTATCTCATCAAACTATTTGAATCAAATGATACGATTTATATCTTGAATGATAGAAAGAAAGATATTTATTTAGTACGAATAAGATAAACAACAAAACAAAATTTCTAAATTATAGCACAATCATATAGATCAATTTTGTTGAGCTGTCCGAAATATTTGTTTCTGTCGTAGAAGGTCACAATAGAAGCAGAGAAAAAAGATAGACTAGGGAGAAAAGAACATCAAGGTTGACGATAGAAAAAGAGAGATCTTTTTATTAGTGTCACACAGAGGAGCGTATTGAAGCTTTTGGTTATTGAAATCAGAAGGGTAGTTTGTGGACAGGTGGTGGTTGGGTGAGTGGGTGGTGGTTGGTTCGGCGGCTGGGTGGTTAGCTGGTTGGTTAGTCGGAGCGAGCGAGCGAACGCAGCCCCTTGTGCAAGTTCCCTTTACCTTGATGACAAAGAACCGAACCTCACTCAATGGAACGGACGAATGGTTATGGAAACAGCATTTAATTTGCATAGAAGGAGCCTCTTTGTCGACTCGCTGAAAGTCGGAGTTCTCCTCGCTCGTTCGGGCCTCGCTTCCCTCCTCGCGCTCTATTTCGCATCCCTCCGCTTCGCGATGAAAAGGGCATTGTCCTTTATCTATCATCTACTCGATCGTATATTTTATTCAGATTACGCGTCCAAAACAGTGAATCTCTTTATGATTGCCCATCGCCGCCCATTGTGACGACGCAAAGACCGACGACGACGCTTACGTAAGGCGGATTCGACGGACGAGCGGAGTACTTTAATTAAGGGCGCGCGTGTATAAGTAGATACGGGAAGACCAACTGGGATCTCGAGGGTACTTCTCGCTCTATCGAAGTCGAAGGACTTCTAGAACGGTATGTGGTTTCTTTTCCTGTGATCATGGACCGAGTAGGAAAATCGTAAAATGTCTGCATCATTAAATAAAACGGAAAGTAAAGAGAAAAAGATGAGAGACTCTTGACGGTGTGAGGATTTTGAGTGTTAATTAATAAGATTGATTGGAACGGTCGATGAAAAAATGACACGCGTATTGCGCTTATTAACGAGATTACTCTCTCGTTAGATTCCTTATATCTATTCCTTATACAATGTTACAGATCGATATTACCGTATCAAATATGCATGCAATCCATCCATCCACGTGTAGGAGTGAAGTGAGTGGAAGGTAATCTGCGGTGCACTCATGCGTGAAAGGCTGTTTTATTCCAGTATAATAAAAGCGTTTCTGGATCGCATCAATCAAGAAACTTCCAAGGACTTTTTTATTTTGCCCTTTTTAACATTTTACATATTTTTCATAATATTATTGCAAAATTTAATAAAAAAATAAAGTACGGATTTATTTTTCATAGGAATTACATGAAAATATAAAAAAGCTTAAGCATTATGATTTTCTTTTTATTTTAGTTAATCAAAATTTCTTCTTTTACGCTCATTATTCGCGGATGTAACGTCCAGTCTCAGAAAGTAAGCGTGCAAAGAGATATTTTTCTCGAATGATAGGGAGGATCGGGAACGAGTGAAAGAAAATATCGTGATATTCCATAGAGAGAATTGACGATTGTTTGTACAGGGTAATCAGGCGACATCAAACGAGCCGATCATCAAGTGGAATTGTTTACGTAGCTACGGCTCCCGCGGGGGATGCGCAGGACAGCCTGGGTGGGCTCGGCACTCCCCTCCCTCCCCCATCTTTGTCGCAACAATAATGTTAATTTATCTCCCTGTTTCTTTCTCTTTCTCTTTCTCTCTCGTCAGCATCAACCACGGTTCCCGTCTTCATCGTCGGCGACAATTTGCCGAGCACACAAAAAGAGTTGACAACTTGAAAGGGAAATCGAGCCTATTGACAGAGGAAGGGCACGCGGAACGGCCAACGTGCGCGCCTCCTCCTGTTCGGTCGAGCATAATGCGTCCCGTTGGACGAGGAGAGCCCCTCGATACCGTTTTCGTTCGGTCGGTGGAGCACAACATTATCACATGGATCCACGGCCTTCTGACCCTCGTCCTTCGGTCTTACATCTCACTCCCTCATACGTCGTTGCTGTTTTTCCCTTTCTCGTGTCGTCCGCCTGTTTGTCCGTCTCTTAATTCCAGGATGCTTTTGGGATTTGCTCATTGGAAACATAAATCGTATGCACGAGGAACGACAATCTCGAGTAAACAAGCCATTAAAAGGACCGTCATTTTTCTTGATCTTTGGGCTTTTATTTTTGCAATGTTTTATTTGTCTACGATACAAGTATTCTTTCTGCGAATTTACTGTTTTTTAAATTCGTTCTTGAACTTTCTTCTAATTATCTTGCTTGTTTCTCTTTAGACAAATTTCGCTCATTAACGTTATTTTATTTCATTTTTTTCTTTTTTCTCTCTCGATTTACTTTCGTTCGCTTTTTCTACCGTATCGCTTAGACTGTAAATTATACGAATCTTGCTTGAATGATGATATCAACAGGCTATTGAGGCTATATCTAGAGCTCTGATCAATCACGATCCGCTTTTGTTCCATCGTACTTTCTAATCCGCTTTTGTACCTTCGTTTTACCACTGTGCTATGATCCTGCATTCATTATTCAGCATTTTCTTCTCTTCTCGTTACCATCAAAGCGTTGCCTCCATTCTTACTCATTACAAAAGATTGTATTTTACAATCCACTCTTTCGACGTGTCATTTAATACATATTGTATATTTTAAATTTTTTTGCAAGCATAAACGAGCTTAAAAATGCTAGTTTCATAGCTTTATACTTGCTTAATAAGCCTGAAAATTGTTAAAAAGCGCAAATATAGTCAGATTTTTTAAAATAATTAGTTGATTACAAAATTTAATATATTGTAGAAAGAAATATTATATAAAATCATGAAATAAAACTAAGCCTTTTTAATATATTTATATATATATAATAATATAATATAAATAATATATATATATATATATATATATATATATAAAAAAAGCCTTTTTTTAATATATTATATATTTTCGCATATTATATTATATGCAAAAAAAGGATTGTCTATCTATTCTATTAATATACACGACAAAACATATAAATTGAGAAACAACTTTATGGTGTGACCCCCCAAACAGAAGGATTATCCAATTAAATCTGGTAGAGAACCTGCGAATTACGTGGTTGAACAACTTACTGATTTTCATGGTTGCTTCGCCGTTTACCACCACCGTTCATCGATCGTTGTCGTGATCGTTTGTGAGGATGTTTGTATTCCGTTTTCCGTTTGAGGACGAAAACTACGAGGCTAACTACGACTGATTCGGCGGCGCCATGCGATGCCGCGCCGCATGTCCGCAAAGCTAGAGACACAGCAGGCGGAAGTAGAAAGAGAGAAAAGGGTAGAGGGTAGAGGGGGATGGAAAGGGGGTTCGTCGTTCAGTAACTCTGGAACAGAGTTAGTTGATGAGTCTGTGGGTGGTTACCGTCGTTTGTCGAGGAGAAGAGCGACGAGCAACACGGAACAAGAGGGAAGCTGAGAGGAGAAACGGGAAATGACGGAGAAGGAGGAGGAGAGCCAGGCGGAGAGAAGAACAGGACAGAGACGAGCGTGGAAGAGAAAGAGAGAACAGAGAGGGAAAGAGAGAGAGAATACTTTTCCTGCGTCTATATAGATATTTTCATGGGCGTTCACCGCTTCTCAAACCAGTGGCGGTGCCCGGGCCACCCTTCCCAGCTTCTTCAAGCGTTCCCTTAGCGAGTTACCTCTTCGTTACCGTCTCTTTAGTATCACATGAACCAATAAACATCTTCTTTGATGTACGGCGCATTAATTAGTAAACGACAAAATTGTATTTAAACAATGCCGGAAGACTCCGCGCAAGAGAACGCCAGAAAAGAGGGAGAGAGTAGGAGTTACAGGGAGAAGGCGGGCGGAGATCGGCAAAGTAAGCGTACAAACAAACGGCGGATGCTTCGTCGTTACCGAGGTCGTTTGGCACGATGATTCGCAGTACCAGCCCGTTCCGTGAGAGACTGTTGGGAGGGGTGGAGTGTCGGGGATGGTCGGCGGGAGAAGGTACTGATAGATCTTGTTAATTCATGAGCCCGCCTCTCGCCGTGCCTGAATAATTGTTGAGCATAATGTTGCACCCTCCTGTTGATATTCAAATTAAAGGCTTCGCTTTCTGGGACGGGAGTAATTAGCGGCTTGTATCTTGCAGCGAGGTTACTTGTGAGATTGACCTATTTGACACTGCTATCTTTAGTCTGCACCAAGGTTCCATAGAACGCTCTATTGTGGGCAAATTAGGGAGTAATCGTCTTTTTTTACATAACATAATATCGATATACTAATTGCGAATCATCGAGAAAGGCATAATGCGGATGTAATCTCACTTCAAGGCATTCGAACGTAATTTTGGGAGTTTGTATGATGGCATATATGCAAAGCGCGGCAAGTATCTGAATGGTCGAATAATAACGGAAGATTGCTGATTCGTCAAAGGGTGTGTTCTGCGTGAGGACTCATTTATAAATAGCCGCGCCGGCCCACCCCAGTGCAGAGAGAGAGACCAACCTGATTGCGAACATCCCACGTCTATTTGTATAGCTTAACCGAAGCGAATCGCAGGCCGAATATCCCTTTAAAGGATTACATCTGTACGGCGCTTAGTAACGGACGCATCCGATTCATTTGTATCTGTCAGAGGATAAGGGGGACTGTTTAAATCAATCAAACGCGCGTATGGTTTCGCGGTTGTATATCCGCAGGTATTAATCGGCATTGCGCATGCGGAGTACTTTTTTTAAATGATTTACAGTAAATACGTGGGCATCCAATCGAAGATTAATTATACGTTTATACAGCTAAATATTAGTGAGAATTGGATCACACGAGCACTTTTTAATTACATTCTCCTTCTACCGAAGCAAATCTTGTAACGTTTTCAATATACCCATAAAATTAGTATAAAAGAAAACGAGAGGATATCAATAAGAAAGGATCATATTCCTTAAAGTAAAGAGAATGCCAAGTGAATAAAGAGGAAAAAATTTGAAATCTCATTGAAGGACGAATTGCATTTCCAATGTATTCGTATACTTTGGTATATGCAAACGACATCGGTGTCTTCAATGTCGTTTCTCGACGACGTCTTAGTTGATGCCGAGGAACTGTTTCCAAACTTCCGTAAGGCGCACTCCGTTCCCGTCTTCCTGCCTCTCTTCCTTCCTTCCTTCGTCACTCGAAATTTCGCAAGTTCCTCATCGCGGCAACTGTCGGGCCCACTGTCAACACTGATATTAATTAGTCGAATTCCGCCGTCTGTCGACGCGGCGGGTCGATTCTTCCGTGCGATAGAAGGCGTGCGCTATCGTACGCCGCGAGCAGACGCGCATACAGCGAGGGTGCACGCCGCTTGCGCTGAAACGCGCCCATTGGTTATTACGTTGGAGTCAACGACTCGATATGTGTACACGCAGATTGCAGAAACTCGCGGAAACTTATGCGAATACGCGGTCGTTACCCAGAAGGCACGAAACGGAAGCGTATTCCCGAGGTTCGGGCTGTTTGTTCTATACGTAAGATCCGCACCGTACTGTGTATCTTGGCCCGCCGATATCTCCTCAGTCTGGAATATTTAGCCAGATGAGGAGACTCGAACAAACGCCTCTAAGGCTTTCTATTAAGGTCGACTCTTTGATGTGAGCTACCATGAAGCGCTTTGGTCCCTCTCCGTACCTTCCGCGCTCTCGCTCTGCCGATCTTTCTCGTATTCTATCGTTCCGTCTCTCTCTCTCTACCTCCGACAGCCACGCGACAGAATATTCATCGACAGACGAAGAAATATTCCTTGTGTGTGGATCGATTTACGCAGATATCATTTTACGCTCGACCATGATTCGCCAGCCAATTTACCTTGTTTGTTTTCAGTGATTTAAAACTGTAGATATAAAACTCTCTATCTTGTTTTCTTATTGCGAGATGTTATCTTCGCATAAAATATAATTTATGGAACATAGTTCATGCATATATTTACGTAGATTTATAGAAAAATACATATTACAGTCGCTATTTTCAAGTTTTATAAGATTCTTTTCCATTCTGCGAAAGATTTTATATGATGTGATGGAATCTACAATTATTTACTAAGAGATACTGCCGATACTCAACTAACAAGTCGCGCTTGGCTGTCATTCATCCCTTAATTTGCACACCCCTTATCCCTCAGTTTCTCGTTTACCAGACATCTGCCACTACCAGGAAGATCATACTTTCTTACGGGAAAGCATGCCGATGCGGGATAATCTATCCGCTCGTGCTCGACCGCTACGTTAAGGCAGGCACTTTAAATTCCGCCCAACCAACGACGTCTTAATAAGTGCGGTTACGCGGGTACTTTTCTCGGTACTTTTTTCCCCGTCTCTGCGGTCGCGCGCACAGGTAAGAGTATATTGCATGCACCTAAGCGGCCGCGGATACGCGTATACGCCGTGCGTGTTTTCAAGGCGCATTGTGGTCGCTGAAATGGCCTTTGTGGCCGACCAGGCATGCCAACGGTTTTCTATCAGCCGAACTCAGTTAACATTGACGCTTCGGACGGCCAAGCATCCCCCAAGCACGCATGCACACATACGCGACCGCAGGTTAATGTATCTAGCAATACGTTGATACTTTACACTCCACAAATTCCGTGTCTATTGCGCGTTTATGGGGCGTATGAGTTAGCGTCACAACGAACGGGGGGCTCTATTCGAGGTTGTTTGCGGACTCGTTAAGGACTAACCAGGAACGCGCGTAAGATGGAAATTGCATAAATCGCTCTCGCCGGTCTTTTGACTATTTTTCATCCGTTTAATGCGACTCAGACTTCGAAGCAGGTTCCGCTAATCATCATTCTTTTTTATACAGGAATGTTATGTACGACAGTGCTATTATCGTGCACAGACAGACAGAAATGTAATTAATTATTCATGCAAATGTCTAAACTGAATTTAATTGCTTGAATTCTTTTTTCTGTAGTTTTCTTGCCTGTTTACAACGTTGAATTTTTTCATGCACAACTTTCTCTCATTTAATATCACAGCGGGAAAAACTACTTCGGTCCTCGAATCGTTCTTCGATCCATTGGACTTTGATTACTCGATTATTTTTAGTTTGAGATACAGTCGTGTGATATAAATATGGAAATATGCAGATAATGTCATCACTTCTTTTTTTTCAATAACACGTACGATGCTTAAAGAACAGCCGTGACATGGGACCGATGACCAAGCATGAAGTCAGCATGCTTAGAGTAGGTACCAGTCGTCTTCCGCCACGTGGCTACTGCCCATTACACAATACATTTTACACTGTCGACGTGACCATCTCTGACCATTGCAAAGATGTCACGCGAGATTTCCCGTAAATCAGAAATACCAGCACGTGCCGGTCACGTCGGCGCGTGGTCACCGTAATTCTCTACGGAAATTCGCTCTTCTCGGCTTAGGATCAGCGGTTACGCATCGAGTATAGCGTCATGATTTACGTTTACGTGATAGTCATAGAGAAATCGCGTTGAAAAAGCAACAATGGACACTTGGCTTACGGAGATCTCATCTCGCGCAGTGAGAGTGATGGCTCGCCCCGGGCGCTGCCGGATGCTGGAGCCATGCGGTGTATGCCAACAGTAGGCTAACTACGATAGAAAGTAGGTCCCTTCTCGCTTCTCTCGTTGAACGCCTGAAACGGGCCGTGAATCTAGACGAGGGGCTTCGATAGAGAGAATACGTGTACGAGAAGAGTCCGGCCTAAAGGACGTTGCACCTCGCTCGTTCGCTCGCTCGCTCGCGGCCGGGAAACGAGTGCGGCTCGATTAAAACGCACGTTCGAGAATAGGATGTCTAATGAGGCTTTGCGTAACGCGAAAATGGGCTCGCCGGCACCCCGTTTACGGTAGCACGGTATAACGTCGCTCGTAAAAGCCTGGTGACGCGCGCTTCCTTTCTCAGTACGCGCTTCCAAGTTGCCAATCCAGAAGACCTGTGTTGCCTTCTTTCTCGCGCGCGCCTCTCGTAATGGTGCGACCTTTTTTAGAGTTTCGGGTCAATTTATGCCGAGACTCGGCATAAACTGTCTTGTTAGTAAACTCTCTTTTCGAGCACGAACTCGCGCATTAACGGTGCCTAGCCTCGCTGATTGTACTCAAATGTCTCCGACACATTCCTGAGATTCCATTGAACGAATTTCTATCTTTACTTTGAAATACAGACGAGAGGAAAAGTTAGAGGTAACGGGACACCTCTTCAGGTCCTCTAGACATCGGTTATGCACTTTCAGAATTAGCATGAAACGCGGAAGTCTACAATAGCTGGACGAAATAATAAGAAACGCGTTCTGCAGTTCGTTAATTTTGCACGAGTATATTTGCGCAGCAATCATAGATTTATAACATTGAGACGTAACAGCGAAATCGTTCTCTTTTCATGAGAATACCGATGTCATCCGAGTAGGGCCATTTGTATCGACCGCGTGACGCCACAATGGAAGGATACAGGCTCTCATTAACTAACAAAGCGTTCGACAATAAATCTAACTCTCCGCTGTTAATTTGGTTCCGCGCCTTTTTGCGCTTGATACATTGGAATATGACATACCGGGCGTTACATAAACACGTTTTCATTACGGACGCGGTGAGGCCGCGGCTACAATAAGATATATTGAAACATGATACGCCGTACCGTAAATATTCCGGGTGTGATTTAAGCGGGAGTCCCGTGCGCGGGAGAATTCACGCCGTACGTCACAACCATTTGTCTCCACCGTCTGCAGGTATATACGAGCTTTCTATCTTGATTTCTATGCCCCGACGAACAGTCGTGAGTTTCTTGTACGATATGCGCCTTGTCCTATACTACTCCGCCCAAGGAAAGGCTCTTTTGCGTGTCACGAAGTCGCGTGTAATTTAATACGCATGTAAATCTCTGCGCGCCAGACGTTCCTTACTTCGGGAGAAAAATACAGCATTATCGGCCGAAATCGAAAGAATCGTCGTTTTCCCAAGAGCGACGAATGCAAACTTGTGATTTTGTGTCCTAACGTTGCTGTTGCACACTGAATCCGTGATGTTGGAACTGTCCTGCATCTTCATCGTATATCCGTCCAAGTTTTTATTATATCCAAATCCTTACTTAGACATTATTATTCATGCCAATTATTATTATCATCTATTTTTATACTCGCGTTGTTTCTTTAGTTTTCGTCACTTTATTTATCAACCAATATCGATTAATGCTCTTTTGTTGTCTCTTGTTCTCGGATATTTTACACGAAAAGAAAATATTTTCTGAATTCTTGATTTTCCTGCCAAAATCATGTTGCAAGTCTGCAACTCATATTATTAGGTGCATGTGCGTATGTACCACTGAACGATTTGACTATCCTTGCTTCATCCACCGCAACCTAGAAAACAAACATGGCATTCTCGTGTATATACACACATCGCGGCTTGAAACTGGGCGAGGTACATCAAATATCCATACAAAAAGTAGGCAGGCACTGTTTAAACGTTCACAAAGCAAACTAAATAATGTTAAATAGCGGGGCGTCGTGGCCTCTGCTCACCGTGTTTGTTATAACATTTACTTTCGTGCGCAACTGTTAGCTGGCTTTACTGCCGACCGTGGAAATGTGCCTGCCAGATATCCTTCGCGCTCTCTTACGACTCCTTTCCGACATTGAAATAACTTTACTACGAAAAGCTATTTAGATGAAAAGCGGCAATTACGTTCCTGTTGTTTCCTTTTAAGCTAATACCACGCGTTTTAAAATTTTAAACGACTGACAATATAGTATGTAAATTAAAGTTTCAACTAATATAATTTGCTTATAATCAAACCGTGTATTATATTTATTACATATTCACGTCTCGTACAATACATATCGATTAATTTTTTATTGATGGATCATAAATACAGATAACGTTTATTGTAAAGATATTTCTAGTTACATTTGTAATAGTAATAAGTTCGACGACTTTACGATAGACATCGCGTTCTTTCACCTAGTCGAACACGCGATCAAGTTTGTAGAAAATCCAAACCTTATAAGAACGTTATCACGAGATGTAGGAAGATACTGGGGAGCAAAGAAACGTATATGGTCGTGGCGAGACTGGTGGTGATGCAACGCTACTGTTATGCGAATCCTCTCGCGCAACTCTGCACAACAAACTGCGCTCGTCGGAAACAGCTTCTCTTCATTTGACACGGTCCTTCGCTTGAAGTGCTTAGTGTAAAATAGAATAAGATTACAATCGCGCACAAAGGAGGGGAAACGCTTGTCCGTTACGTTGACAGTAATTTAGAAACTTCAGTACCGTCATCTCCTATTAAGCAGTTGAGAGGACATTATCTTAAGAACAGGCTGACCTGATTAGAGAGAGGTCCGTTTCAGAACTTTCCTCCGTGAATGGGTCTACAAAGAATTTGTGACGGCATCGACGCGCGCTTCTCTTTCTCGCGACGGTGAACGATGCGTATCACGGCGCACGTATACGTTTATGCGGCGGCAAAGAAAGCGCGTGGAGTGCATCACTCGTCGCACGAGTAGACGGCACATAGTATTTCAGCCTCTTGGCAACCCACACCTCCTCCGCGCGGAGAGAAGACGCGTTCCTATTGAGGGACGTTAAAATCTTTTCGGCTAAAGACAGACGCGGTCCGAATATCAATCAATCGACGCCCCTTTACAACCGCTCCTGTGCGGCCGCGCGAACGTAAACCCACCCAGTTTAAGAGAATTGTTACAGTAAAATCACCACATGGCCACATGGAGTGCGGATCGAGGACGCCGCGCGCGCGCCTGGTCTTTTGAAGTGCGACGAGGGAAAATAGGAAACGGGCACTTTCTCTACGGGCACTCGAATATTACTGTCAGTCGCCTTTAAACGGCCGGCAGATGCGCGGAAGCCGTTTTATCCTGCTGAAAGTGTAAACCGCGATATAGACGGTCTTGCATCCTGGTTTAATATACACAATATTATTTTCACGCCGCCACAACCTTCGAAATTCTCGTATTCTCGTATTTTCGTATGCGAGATGCTTTTGGTTAACTTTTTATGCTGAGCTACACGAATCAAATCAGTCATTGAATATACCGTTTAGTGAAATTAGCATAGTGTAGGAATTTTATTTAAAAAACTTTATATCTCGAAAATATCTCTTCTTCCAAGAAATACGCGAGCCAGAAATACCATTCGTCAATATTTAATTATCACACAACTTTGAGAGTCGTTTAAGTTAAAATTAGTGGGCAAATGGGATAATGGATTGATTTGCCAGATTGTATTCTTAGCAATGATTTGTGAGACTACTTTACACAGTGTACTGGAGAATTAAATAACGGAGATGAGTGCATCCCACAAGAAATATGCTATGAGATTAAATAAAAATATACGCGCACTGCCCGTGTATTTATTTGCATTGCGCGATCTCTCTTTCATCTACGTGCACTACCGAAGTTGACGATCGCGCGAAATTTCAGAAGGGAATCGCAGGAAGTCGTAATTCATACGTTATTTCGTTAACGTTTATTAGTTCGGCTTTTTAATGAAAACTCTTAACGGAACAAGAAGATTCTGTTGATTCTCGCGATGTAAGATCTCATACGTGCTTGTTATATAAGATTGTTATTTATTCTCGCATCTTCATTTTTAATTGTAACTGTTTCCTCTTTTCCGCTTTTTGTTTTTGTATCTGCCAAAAGAAAGAATGTTTTACCTCGCTATATGCGTGTTGTCGATTCATTACGCTTTTGCGAAGATAACGATCACACGAATTGCGCGCATTACAGTATTATCAAAAATCAGTAAAATTAAGCATGTACGATCTTTCATTCACCATCTATGGCAACAACCGCTCGCCGTATGCGGAATTTCGAAAAGTGAATCGCACTGTCGTTATTAGGATTAATAAGCCAGACAAGCTCAACGAGATGAATTGCATAAGATTAATACCTGCACCATAACCGGTGCAGGAGAGATTACCGATCTAGTCGGGCACTACCTCGGTAGCTGTGCTCGTGCAAGCGAAAAGTTATTCGCTTATGAAAAAGAAACATAACAGTAAGAAGGAAATCGATCGAGATACGGCGATTTGCATTTTCCCGTTGATACCGTAGAACAAACTTGGTTGCGTAAACAAGTTTAAAAAAATTGTAATGATAAATTATAAAGCATAAAATGATAAAATATAAATCATAAATTGAAATCGATTTTTTCTCGAGAAATAATTGTTAGAAAAATATTATGAATTTCTCTAATATTTTTAATATGTATCCTATACATATTCGTAATATTTAATCAAAATGTTTAATATTTATTATTTCAAGTATTTAATTTAAATAATTAAATTTTAAATATATATAATTTTAATTATATGATAGGTATATGAGCATCATAAATTTATGAGAAATTTATAGCTTGTGATACTAAGAATAATTTTTTGCATTTTTTTTATTTAACCTTCTATTATTATCTTCTTATAGCATTAGACATTTTACTTCAAAAACAAGAGATTTTTTAAGAAACTTCTCTCTTTTTCTGTTTCTTTATCAAAAAGTGCAAACTGTGGTTCCGTACGAATATCACGACAAAACAAGAAAGGGGAACAAAAAGAAGTTTTCCGAGTCGACACCATACACATCGAGATTTTATTTTAATAGTTTAATCGAAGGAGCAACATTCCAATTAACCGGGTTCCCCCGGCGGTCGGTATTTATAACGACCACTATAAAACTAACTCGTTCAAGCGGACGCCAATGATGGTATGTACAATATATTTGTACATATGTGTGCGTGTATCTGTGGACGCCTGCAGAAAAATTTCGCACGTAATAAAACAACCGCACCGGATAGACGGCCGCGTGTCCGAACCGCGCGCGCAGGTACACACGCGTACGGGGGAAAAACTTTGTATTCGCGCTCGATGCACACATCGGATACCGACCAACAACAATTATCTCTAATGGACCGCGATGCTATAAATCGACATACACGCAGTAGCGGCCGCCCCGATGAAATCGACCGTTCGAACGCTCGTGCTCACGAACACCAGGATGGCAGAAAATAGAAACCACTTCTGCTGTATTCTCCGTCGTTGTCTGAATACCATGCGTACTCTGTTTGGTTCAGTTCGGTTCCTCTCTGTGCACGAGAATCCGGAGATGGAATCCACCGGATTGTGTAAGTAGCGGCACCTGACTGCAATGTTGATGATTCCACGGAGGGAAAGAGTGATAGGGATAGAAAGAGAGAAATAAGAAGAGATCAGATGCAGAAAGAGAAAAAGAGAGAGAAGGGACGAAGAGGTAGATAGTTAGATGTACATAAGGAAACAAACGGGAGAGATTATTCGACGAAAAGGAGAGGGGAAAAAGGAGATCGGTCTGTCATATCCGTACCCGACGAACGGGAGTTGAGTCTCGTAAATAAATATACTATCCGTTCACGCAAAACACGGACTGAAAGGATACTAGTACGGAAATTGTTGTAATAATGCTCTAATGACCGTGGGCGTGTTGACCGGTTGAAATTGCTCAACGGATATCGCCATTTATTGTTGACACTATTGAATCGTTATTATATATATGATCTCCGATATTTTGTGGGAATTTCAGAGAGAATAGTTAAAATGTATTATAGAAAGCAGGGCATATTTTTTAGAAGAGATGTCTCTTAGAGAGATTCAATTAAAGAAGAAAAAAGAACAAGAGAGAAGGAGAGGTGAAGAAGGAGAGAGGAGGGAGGGAGAGAGAGAGAGGCTAATGGAAAGAAATTTATTACAAAACTATTATATCATGTCGACTTTTATTACTATCACATGTAGTCGACTATTAATCATATTCCAACGTATCCCTATCCCTTACCCTAACGTAGCAATAATGATTGCATTCATAAATTCTAAATGTATCTAAGCATGCTTAAATACAAACAATTTATGTCATTCAAAGATGGCGAAGCTATATGTTTCTATTCTTCATTTTACAATTAAAGAATGCATAGAAGTAAAGAGAGTTTAAAATTTTGATAACAACATCATTTAATCTTGTAATATATGTATATATGTAGATCTTTAGATTAGAAAATATTATATATTATATTATATATTATATATTAAAATAAAGAAAAGTTTCATCTAATCAATGCCTGCTTTTTAGTTGTGTGGGCGAAGTAGTGCTAGAAAATAGGTCATCGCTGTTCATAATTCAGTTACGCATAATAGATGTGATCGAGATTAAAAGTGACATATGGGAACGATCTACTTTTTTCAGGCCGACAGAGCTGCCAATCTACTTTGTCGGATCAGTACAAAGCTGTTCATTAAAAAAAATTCTAAGAATTACTTATGAGATATCTGAAGCTAGATATTGAATCTTTCTATAATACAATGAGACTGATTTAATTTTGTTAACGTTGACCGCTTGTAAAGTCTTAAGAAAAAACGCATATATTTAATTTAATAATCAATATTTTTTTATAACGTTTTTTATGATTTTTTTTAGTAACTTGTTAAATATATTACGTAAATATTCGTAAAAATCTTTATTAAGAGACGAATTTTTTAAAATATAATAATAATAAAATAAGTTTAATATAAAAGTATTTTTTTTCTTAAGTTAACTTACAAATATATAATTGTTCTTTCGTGATTGCGTTTTTTTCAACATCCATAAATACATAATAATATTATATGTCTATAAAAATAGACTTCCTCCTAAATTTCGCAAATGGTTCAAAATTATGAAAAACCGCAAAATACGTGTTCCAAGCCAAGCATTTCGAGGAGCTATTCTTTTAAAAAAATTGAAAGAGATACCTTCAAGGGGTGGCTCCGGGGAGGCTCCAACTAAAAAATTTCAAATGGTACTCCTTGTATTGTGATATATTTAAAAAGGCATAAAAGAAGAAAATTTTTGGCGAAAACTAAAGGTCGATACATTGACCAATTCGGGAGTTATTTAGGGTCAAAGTTCGCGAAAAAGATCGATTTTTAAAATATTTTGTTATTCTTATTTCTAAATAAACTGGAAAATTCTAAATAAACTGTTTTTTGTTTTTTTTTAAATATTTTTTGTGGTATTCAAAACGAGCACCGTTCACTTCCTATTAGTAAAAAAAGCAAAAGAAACAAAAAGTTTATTTACTAGTTTTTTTTGTCATAAAATTAATATAATTTGTGATAATAAAATAAAGAAAACTTAAAACTACAATACATCTTTAGTTTCTTTATTAAAAAGAAAAATGTAAAATTTTTCAATGGGTCAGTATCGACAGGTTAACATATCGACGCAAGTATCGACGGGTACCCCTTGGGGGTATATCCTTTCCAATTTTCTTAAAAGAGTAGCTCCTCAAAATGATCAAAAATATATTTTGCGTTTTTTATAATTTTGAGTCATTTGCGAAATATAGGGGGAGGGAGCAACAGACTTTATAGACACATTTATCATATTATCATTCGAAATGCAGTTTTCCATAGAATGTTCACGTTGTATGACATAACAATTACAAACCGTAGTGTTCAACGAGAACGACCGAAGGCCACAGAATAGCCGAATGAAGAGATCGAGCGATACGATCTCGCGACTATCATAAACGCCTCCTATAGCGTTCTCCAACGTCGCGCGTGCGTTATTCATGAAATGGGCTCGCGTATCAAGCACCGTGCGCATCATAAGTCTCGCGCAATTATAGTTTCCGTATTTTCTCAAGGGCCCAGAGGATCGGCTGGTAATGAATCACGCGGACAGTATAATGCTTGTATGCGCGAGCATTGTAATGCACGGTGTAAAAAGCTGCACACAGAAAGCGTACACGCGTACAGGCTTTAAGTTTTGCGGTCGTTTCTGCTGGTAATAAATAACGCACTCACACAGCCGGTCAGCGAAAGAGGAAAGATGGAGAGAGTGAAATATATACATAGATAAGATGGAGAAGCGGGAAGCAGATTGGTGGAAGAGAGAACGAAGAGGACGAAAAGGAAGAATAAACGGAAGAGATGGAATGAACAGAAGAAGAAGGATGAAACTACAAGTGAGATTGGTATAGTTTGACAGATAACAGTGAGATAAATAAGTAACGAATTTTCAAAAATAAACATATAAAGCATGTATTTATCATTTATTTATTTCCTAAGTTGGAATATTATATATAGTAATTTTTCATGTATCTTAATTTTTAAAATGTGATATAATACTGATATTATGAAGTCATCTTTCGCATCCAGTAATTAATATTTAAAAAGATTTTTGCTTATTAGTGACTTTTCTTAAGGCCTTATTTGTTAAATCCGTTACCGAAGTAAATGGCGGATAAGGAAGAGATTTATGTAGGGAATAGATTTATGTACAGAATTGTGATAACACTGTTATCTATATTTGAGGGAGAGAAAGAAAGTATGCGTGATGCAGTCTCCTTTACAATGCCTGGGAGAGCGAGCGGATTTTACATTATTCGCGGCCGACCGCCAACGTCTCAGCTTCCACTAATGTGTGATAATAGACGTACGTGCATACGCGCATTCGCCAGCGCGCGGTTACTTCGTAAATCCGGATGAGATGGACGGACCGCGATGGAGGCGCTCGAGCTCTCGTCTCGAAAGATGCCCACATCGTTAGAGCGTGCGAGAATGCAGAATGCCTTGTTTCCTGAAGGCAATTTCTTGCTGATATAAGTTGCCGGCATGCGTATCGCGCTCGAAACCAGCACTCCTCGGAAGCTACAGAGCCGTGAGAGCTGTGCTATGCTGCGAAAATTGAAGTATACCGAAGTATATCATCTTTATGTCGGAGTGCAAATCAAAGTTTTACGATTAACTTATCAAGACTGCTTCTTCTATGTATAGCTGTACATAATCCAGACATCGTCTGCTATCGAATCATTGTTGTCGAGAAAAGAACATAAAAAAGATAAAGCGTGATATTTCCTAAGACTACGACAAAAGTAAATGAAACTAATCTTGATCTCGTCACGGCGGCTTGGTCAGAAGATACGAAGGAGATTTGTTATTCGGAAAAATGTCCCCGGCGGTATACCTGGCGTCAAGAATAAGAGTAGGTGCCTTACGCAACCGCGACGAGTGGTGCGTATCGCCGCGCGCTTATCGGACTATGATTCGAGTTTCACTCGGAGCCGAATTGAAAAAAGACTATGGATACACTATGTTAGAAAGCCGATCTGTAATCAAAATGTTTAAACATCATGCAACGAAGGCGACAATACGCCTTGGAAAACTCTGCTGGTTATTCGAATCTTGCGTATTCTCTGGCAGGTAGGAAAATTAATTATTGCTAAATGCAGATCGCACCGACACTAATGTCACTTTAGATTTTCTCCCTCTAATCATACGCATATACCGTGACGAGCGTGAGGTTAAGAATAACGGTAATTTCTTGTAAATATAGCGAGATAAACTTAAACGTGTTTGTATAATTACATAATTGCATATCATTGGAGATGGACAGAAAAGAGAATTTCCTGTAACAGAAATGTCAAGAGAACATTTATGTATTATGATATGCTTGTATTTAACCACGTATGATGTAGATATTAGGTAAAAAGATTCTTCTGGCTAATATCTGCTGTCTAAAAAATCGGTAAAAATTGATTTTAATAATACAATAACACATTTTTGCTGTAATATGTTCGAAAAATTATAAGAAATCTTGTGATGCTTACTGAATGAGTAACTGAAATGTGAGCCGACGATAAAATTCTTTGAAGTTATAAACAAGGACATAAAATGATGAGGAAACACGAAAGTAGTCACTCTGTAGTAAGCCAACACCATATGCTACAAACTCGTAATTTTAATTGGTCTGATCTAAACTTTTACATAGTGAAAAATACAGTAGAAAGAGAGAAATTACAGAAATGTTCTTTATAAAAAAACATACTGACATAATCAACCTACAGAAAGATATTTAAAAATTTAAATTCTGTGTTCAACAGATTAATCAAGTCCACATAGGTCATTTACTCTCGTGTTTATATTCTTTCGGTTTCCTTTAATTACCGATCAGTGTCATACGTTCCTTGTATTAGAATACAGGTTAAAACAAGGTTTTTAATTTCCGATACTTTTGCGTCTGCAATTTTAATATGAGGAGTAGACAAAAGTTTATTTTAACACACGAAACATGTGAGTGCACGTTGATTTCTCACAATTTATTTATATGTATATATGATATATTATATTTTTATGAATATATGAGTGCATGTGTTGGTTTCTTATAGTTTTTTCTTTTGTTTATATATTTTTATATTACTATTTATTCAATTATTGTAATTCTAGTGTTTGAGTTGAATTGTTGGTACAATCTTATCGACTTGCATGGTTTCTGCAATAACCACTTCAAATTCATACTGTTGCTTGAAAAGAGCCTGAATGCAAGGTTGAAACGTTATAACTTTTTAATCGAATAAAATTTGTCAGTTGGGTCGACGAAAAGAAGTTTTATTTTGTTAATTATCAATGAGAAAATTCAGCTACAATAAGCGAAAATTTGTATTTATAAACGAGGATTTTATTATAAAAGATTATTCATTTTTCTCTCCTATAAACAAGATGATTCTTCATGCTATTTTAATTAATTTAAATCAGTATAATCTTTGGAATAATGAAAGCTTTTTGATTTCAAGCTTTTATCATACATGCAAAGCGCGACGAAAGATCATATCTCATTTTCCATACAAATTCCGGTTCTCGTAACATGTTAAACGCTATGCGTTATGTATTATACGCTCAAATATAAGAGAGATTCTCATTCTGCCGACGATCCGAGGATAGCAGTGATTACACCGCGTGGGGAATATCACATTTCGTTTTTGTGCAAGTCGCAAGGTACAGGCTCGTATCTCTTCCACCTGCGCGCGGGTTTAACCGCCAGAGAACGCATGCGAGGATCTTCCGAGGAAGAGAAGAAAAGACGGTCCCTAAGACTGTCCCCCAACCGCACCAGCCGCGACTGGATAGAAAGAAGCGGTCGAGAACCACGCACGAAGCAATCGTGGAGGAGGGTCGTCCCATTGTTGTTTGTCTTACTGAATATTTTAATTGGACGTAGGCCCCGTCGCGTTATTTATCGTCTAACAATGCTCGGGAGACTGGCAATTAATTACGTTGTTTTGCGTTACTTTATATAAAGATAGCAGATCGATAGGAGTTAACCTGAGAGCAACAATGGTATACAATGTGCAATTAGCGGCGGCGAGCCCTCCCCCGGAGAACAATGCGGAGTCGTTGGACGGCGCCCGTACGTTTGCGTGCCACTGTAGTATTATCACCAGTGGACTTTATGCGCACGCTCGTGTACGATTCCGTGCACGGGACGCGTGTTTCAGACCGATACGTTAGGGCGTCGCACTACAGGACTTCTTTCGCCATCAACGGAGTTTCAGTGTTTCGTTTTATCCCCGCAGTTCGAGGTCGTTACGGGAGCACTGTGCGGCATAAATTGACGTCTGACGATTAGGTATATGGTAAAAGAAGACATAAGAAAGAAAAAGGAAAGTCTCTCCTGATATATCGGTGAGCCCGAAAGCATAGCGGCGCCGAAACATTCATAATCTGTAATTTTAATTTTACAAAAACATTACAGACGCCCAATTGAAGTGTGTTGTGTAATCTATATTAGTAACGTAAGCTTGGAATTCACCTTGATGCATTCGCGATTCTCGCATCCTGTGAACAATCTTGAATAATTCTAATGGAAAATAGATCTTATCGTTGCTTAAAACGGCAAGCTTCACCCTTAAAAGGAACTCTAGGAAATGCGTAGGTATCAGAAACAACCATCCGCACGATGTAATACCGTAATCAGCGATGTAGCGCATTGATGCGCCGACTCTTCCCGATTCGTCAAGAAAAAGAGGGGGAGGAGGGAAAGAAAGGGAGGGGAGGGAAAAGAGAGAGAGATTTGATAATATAAGAGAGTCTACGATTCCAGCGTGTGCGTCGTGTAGTACAATCGTGTCTAGTAGCCGCAGACGCGATTCCACGAGCCGCGGATCACGAGTAACGAGCTGCTGCCCGCTGAGAGGGACACGTTTCCCTTCCTCGTTCTTCTCTGGATAACTCGTCGCCTCTCTGTCTTTCCACGTATCCCGGTGCATCATGCCCGCGATCCATCCGGATGCGTCGACGATTGTCCGTTTAGTTGTTATGCACCCTTCCTATCACTGTAATTCGCCTCTCCGAAACACGATGGTTGTGCCTATCCGAGCGCCGGAAGTGTGGCTTTGTCGTTTAAACGCTACGTCCTTTCGAGGTGATGCGTTCAGTGAGACGGAACGAAAGATACGACTGGTCAATGTAACGAGAAAGAAATAAAAAAAATATTTATTTCGTTACGAGCACGTATAAAATCTAATTATGGGCGGAAAGAGCGAGATGGGGTGGCTCTTACAGCGCGATCAGCTTCGTTCGACGGCTTGTTTTATATTATTATTTTTCCGATAAAATTAAGCCACTCGTTTCCTCGTGGAAATTGCTTTCTGTGCGATAAAGAAATGTACGGCGAACATGATTAGAATTGGTAGCTACGGTTATACATACATTTAACAAAGTCATTTAGGAAGTAATATTACTAAATACTTTTTTGTACAGTATATTTAAAATGTTAAAATTCTAATAGTTTCTACTTTTTTATACATATTTTTATACAATATATACTAAATATTTAATATTTACATATATAGGTATAACTATTAATTTATATATATATATATATATATATATATATATATAAATAGTATGTAATTGAAACGGGTAAGATTAATTTACCTAAAATCTAAAATTGTTTCATAAAAAAAATATAAACTTTTGTACAAAAGCATAGTTTTTGCATAACTCTGAAAAAATTGAGAAAGTTTTTCAAAACTTTAATAAATCTAACAATATTAATTATATTAACTGCTTAGCGAAGAACTTGAAGTGAAAGCTATTCCATAATTCTAATGTACAATACGCAGAAAAGATACATGGCAGAGTAGTGATTTATGTTGTACGCGAATTAATATTTCCGTTAATTAATAAATCTGTCACTACACATTTTACTATTTATTACCCAAGGACTTGATTTATTGCCGGATTTAACATACAACGTGTCAGCAATTACAATGCCTACGCACAAGGAAGGTCAGTTTTCATTCTTGCTGAGGAGGGTTAGTGTTAGTGGATTATAGGGGATTGGTCGAGCAGCCCGGGGGCTAACGTCAATGTCACTGGGTTTCTGTGCGAAAATGCCCCAATAAATGCAATTACGTACAAATCAATGACAGGGAATTTAGTATTGATCGCTCAGATGAACATTCGTGATAGCCATTATAACATCTGAGATACATTATATAAGAATAGTAAGATAGAAAGCATATTAGGTTACTATATAAGTACATTGCTTTTATTTTTCCACATAATAAGAATTTATTTTTTAATTTATTTTAATTAATATTAATTATTGTAGAAAAATACAAATTAAAAGATACAAAAATGACTACTGTATACTTTAAGTATCTTTATTTATTATAATAATTATGCCATGTTAATAATATATTAATAATTACATACATATTTTTAATTGTTTCGATCAAACATACACGAAGATCTGAATTAATTTAAAAAAGTCATCGTACAAGAAACTTTCTAAACAATCTGGCATTCTCGGCGTTTAAAATATCGAAGAGGGAAGGGTCACGATCTTTGTTCTCGTAATGAGACTTTCAGTTGTGGGTAAGCGTGCCTCGCAGGGATAAAGGAAAGCAGCATATCCGACGCACAATCGTTGCCCAATTAACTTCGTCATCGGAGGGTTGCCACTAACCGCAACAATAACCGTCGTGGAGGGTGGCTGGCGCCCTCCGCGCGAAGATGCAAGGGTGATGAGATCGTCCTCCTTTCCCTCAGTGGCGTGACACTTTATCAGCACCACCGGTAGCATTGTCGTTTATACACAGGGTGTGTATACCGCGCGTTGACTACCGATCTCTCATTCCGTTCACTCTCTTTCTTTTTCGGCGGTCTCTCTTTATTTATTTTTTCCAAGTCTTCTCTAACCATCATTAGTCGCGGCCGCGTGCACGCGACGATGACATATTATACACGTACCAGCGTACGTGTTCTTTAGAAATTTCTTGTTTTGATTCTATAAGGATGGGGAGATAGAGGGGGAAGGAAGGGGGAGAGAGAGAGAAGGGAAAGAGGGAGCCGGTAGAGACGAAAGCACGAGGAGAGAGAGAGAGAGAGAGAGAGAGAGAGAGAGAGAGAGAGAGAATATAGTTTTTCTAGTACTTTCTATTCTTTATCATTTTGGCACAGTTATTGTTGTTAATATTTGTAATTTTTGTAATTTTCGCATAAAGATTGACAGTGATTAATATAGTAAGTAGCACGGAAAATAAAGTTGTGTATTTGAAAGTATTTCAAATTTTCTGGAAAATAATAAGCTTATCAACAAACATACCTAAAAGATCCTACTTATATGTATATATTTATATGTTATCAATATACATATATGCTATTACCATATGATATATATTGATACAATAAAATTCACATAAAAGAAATAACTTTCTAATAGATTGCACTTAACAATTGGTAGAGAAGACTTTAATTAATTAATTAAAATCAGCACAAAAAATATAATTTAGAAATTAATATACACGTTTGTAATATTTTGGAAAAGTCGGCAGTAAGTAGCAATTACTAGTAATCAATAGAATCAATAGAGTCAATAGAAATTTGTTATTCTGATGATATTATTTATTGATGGAATAAATTTCAATATTTTTAGTTTGTTGAATGTGTACAATTAAATTGAAGTAGGGGAAGAAGTATGAATGATTAACATATTGGGACATATTTAACTATTTAAATAAGGACATATTTAAACACAAAACAGACTAACTATCATCGAATGTGCAGTTATTAATGATAGGAAAAAGTGGTTTATCGAAGAGCAATGTAAAGTTGCAGTTGATTAACTCATTAGGTTCAGTAGCTGATATACTGATGGACAGTGTACTATCTAATAAATCGTTAAAAAATTTAAATATTAAATTTAAAATTTGTCATTGAAAAACTTTGTGATACATTTCTTATTTAAATTATTTCTAATGACTGTTAATCACTGTTACAAGTATATGAATACCAATCACTATGAGTTATCACTATGAATTTGTTATTTTATTTTGAGCAGGATATATTTTATTTCTCCAGTATAACTGTGTATTCCTTGTAACATAGAATCTTGCTTAATTTTTGCAAAAAGAACGAGTTCTACAAGTGTCAGTCCTTCCTATCAAGAGACAGCTTATATATTTAAATTATATTATATATTAAAATTGATACTCTAAATCAATCACTGTACTTCTTTCCCTATAGATATGTACATATCGAGTTATGGTACGCTGTAAACCAGTTTTCTTTATTTGCCTTATCTCTGTATTATTGATATATTATAATCTATATACTATATAATATGTACATATGATTCAAGTTTAAAGCAGCATATCTTCTTTTGGAGTGGTCAAACTGGTTTATCGGTAATTAAGTTTGTTATTTGGAAAAAAGATTCTCATTTATTGTAATTGTTTTTGTAGTCATATTTATTTATTGTCACGAAAATATGTGTGTGAACGCAAGGATCGGTCACACGAGAGACGCCACTTGACGCGTTTGTACGCGCGAGCAACGACAGCTTAGATTTGCATCGAAATAGTACGGCTTAGCGCCGGGTGTATCCTTGCTCTCGCGCTCTCTCCGGGAGTTTCGGCGGTAATTGCAATAATTGTCACGGTCTCTATTGTTCGGGCTGGCGCCGAGCGGAGTACTTCGAGGAGCGACCGGCGTCCGTCGTCCCTGCATATAGAACAAGTGGTCGCTTGATTCTCGGCTGATTGTTCCATTCTGAGAGCTGCTCCATCCACCACATCTCGCTCCCACACGTTTTCTCTACACCCCAGAAACACACACGTATGCCTGGCTCGCACGCCTCACGTTGCCCACCCACAACTCCTACGAAGCCACCCCTAAAGCAGTCGGTGAGCCACGAGAGTTGGCACGTTCGTCCGTCCATCCATCCACCTATCCATCCATCCGTTGGTTTCATCCTCTCGTACCGTCGTACGTGTACGGGCAAAACACGAAGGCGACCGTCCGAGATAAACGAGAGGGACAGATAAAGACACTAGTGTCTGTGCGCGCGTCTGGGAGTTAGCGTCTCGCTCCTCTCTTCAGGCTTGGACAAGCATACCCTCTCCTCACACACACCGAAAATGAAACAATCACTGATTCCTTTATACGTGATTACCCGTATTGTTTCAAGCTATCGTCAGATGACGGATCAAGGATTTACGATGTTATCGAGTATTATCCGCGCGTCTACTCTGCATGTGTCGAGATTCATCAGTTGCGTGACAAAAAGCAGTAAATTAACCAAATAAATATTACGTACGGTAATATTAATTGAAATACTGCTCTTATGTAAAACTATAATTGATGACATAAAGTAAAGTCACAGTTTTTTTTCTCCAAGAGAGAAGGCTGGCAAATGTAAGATTCATTGCGCGTGTTTGCTGTTATATTCATTTTAAAAAATGTAGTCTCTCTCTCTCTCTCTAATTGTAGCAACGACGATGAGCGAGATACTCTATTATAATGTAAATATATGGTCATAACGCAAGGTTTGACGTGTTTCTCGAGAGCGCACCATTTCCTCCCAACGCTTTTGCGAGCACAGAAGAGCCGGTGTCCTCGCTACCGCCCTCTTCATCGGGTCTCCTGTCCCCTCTTCGCCGGTGCTGTCGCGACGTCGCCATTATGTACAACGCGGCAGGAAATAAAAATAAAAGCAATTAAATATCTTAATTAAGGCTATTAATCAAGCTGTCGAGACGTGCAGCTACTGTGCGCCCTGATTCAGGAATGGCAGCGTCGTGCAACTTCTTGCGGCCGTGTTACCGCTGCTCCCTGACGCTCTCGGCCAATCCGATCGCGGTGCTACATATTATATTCCGCGCACACCGATCGATGGATTTCGCGGAATGTGACATATGGTGAGATATGGCGGCGGGCCAAGGAACATCGATCACCCGCGGGTGAGTTTACCATGTTAGGAGAGGCACAGAGAACACGCCGCGGCCATTCCATTTCGACGATTTTCCGCGTGAAAAATATCTGACGAGGATAAAGGAACGGGGATAAAGTAATTATCACTGGCATGTCAATGTATGAAAATGCGGTTTGATGCTGTACATACTTTTCTGGCGATTGCCGTGGGACATAATTCCGCTTTTGGATGTGCCTCGAGCTCTTCATTAAGGCCTATTTAGTAGGAGCAATTTTTATAATATGTTGTTACTCTGTGGATTTATCTCTTACATGGTCATTGCTGATACTTATGGTATCTATGACTTATTTCAAACACATCGATTTGCCTGCACCACGTATTTTTTTTTATATCGGATCGACATATTTCGTACATATTTCGCTCCGTAAACTTCTTTATTAAGGTAACACGTTGCTTTACTTACTGGCCAAACATGTTGCGGAAACATGTTTGGTTGTGCTGTTCTTGATAGTTAGCTGAAAAAGCATGCTCATCTCGGTGCCTACACGAGCTCTTTTACTGAGATTAATATTAGGATAATTATGAAAAAAGGCTCCCTCGTTGCACCATGTATTTTTACAGAGAGAGATCTGTTTCTATAGCTAAAACTAAATGCGTACATACGTAAATATTATTCGTGAAACATGAGGTTCGTTTATTCGCACGCAACGTGAATAATTTAAGGAGCTCATGCACACGAAATGCACTTAAATGAAATAACGAAAATTTAATCAATTGCTTTATTTATGATTATTTATTATGACGTTATTATTGATTGAATATTTATTCGAAATTACGTCAAATTTTATCGCTCGCGTGTAGAGATAGGTTATGTTATATAGGTTTGTATAAAAAAACTATCATATTTTACAGTACATGATTGACTGTTTGATTTTTAACACTATCGTTCAATTAGCGACCAAAGGTCAGCATGTTTGTAAAAGTCACTTTTATAGCTAGTTTCCAAATGATGATATAATATTCTGCAATTAGAATTTGTATAATCATACTGATCGAGAGAATATCACGTATCACGTATCGTTTTTATTGATAGCCACTTAGGTCACAAATATAAAAGACGAACGCGACCCCGTTACAAGTGAACCGCCGTTATAATGTATCTCTTTCGTGTAATTTCATATCATATAAGATGCCAATATTTATCAGCGTTGAGCTAACAAATACGTTGCAGATGGTGAGCGATGATCAAGCTTCCACTCGTTAATCATCGCTCATTACTCTCCGTTTTCCATCTTCAATCTTATTCGCCCACCTTGATACCTTCAAGATGTAATAGTAAATGTTGTGGGATGCAGTCGTGAATCGCAAAGTGACATAATACAATGAGTTAAGTAAGCCATACGACAATAAATTATCGTTGAAGATGTCTTGAGAGTAACGTGCTGAATTTTGTTAACGTGGACAATTAATTGTAAATTGCGAAGAGCAATATAGTACGGTGCGTTTTCTTGTTAAGCTGTAAATTATAACTATAAACGACAACTACTAATATCCACTTTATCCGTCCGTCATACACATTAATTGTGGTGACATAAAGATACTCTGACATTAAGAACATCTTGTGCGAAACATGAAAATGTAAGAACGGATGGGTTCGTAGATTAACGAAGTATATTAATAGAGAACGATTTACGTTGGCGTTCGTAATTTTACTTAGATACAGGTAATCGGATACGTGCTGAGAGTGATGGATACTTATTTCAGCCAGTTACTTCTCAATCGTTGAGTCTCAATATCGCACCGGCTTCAGAGACGGATAATTCCTCGTCGCCGCGTAATCGATGTGCATTTGTAATAGCACGTCTAATCAATGCATATATACACATACATGCATACATACAATACTTTGTAATATACACATATATACTACAAGTATTATAAATATTATATGATGTATTTTTTTTACATAATGTTTATGATATTTCAACGCGTATATATGTATGCATAGATTAATTTATTAATTAAACAATTTTATCAGCAATTGACAGTATTATCTTAAAGTGTAACGTAATTTCGTCAATCGTTTTTTATTTTATTTTTATTAGGTTGCGTTTTATTTATAAATTTTCGAATAAAGAGTGATGGCAAATTTGGTCTATTTTTTGGACCTTGAATTTTAAACTTTTTTTTATGCCAAATAGTAATATTAGATGAAACATTAATCCCAATAAAATTTCAAGATGAGCACAGTTTCAGAGATACAAGGGGATGAAAGTGATTTCCAGTCAGGGTGTATTGCATAAGGAAGAATGCGTGCCTGAAGTTTATGTAATATTGAGGGTATTTTCTGTCGAATGGATCATCTACGATTTATTGTTCAGAGAATGAACGATCTACTATTCATCGCTATTTCATTTATGGGGGTGGTGCTTTATAAAGCACCTTGAAAATACGTCTAAATAAATCCTATTAATCACTGACGAAGTCTTTGAAGCAATTCAATTACCGAGGAAATACTCAAATTGAAAGATAGATCTGTGAGAGGCAAAAGGGCTCACAGTAAAAAAGCACCCCGATCTGAGAGGCAAGGGGACTCACAGTAAAAAAGCACCCCGATCTGTGAGAGGCGTTGTCAAGTTTCACTTCAATTCCATCTCTCTCGGGGAATTTTCATGCTAGACGAAAACAAAGGTCATATTTGAATCCGGCGTAAAAGAATCCATAAAAAACGATATGTTTCACTTCGTTATATATATTTTATTCCTTGGTATGGATACTTGAAGGATTTCGTGTACTTTCATGGATTGAGAAACCATCACTTTCACCCTTTCATATCTCCGGAACCGTACCTATACTTATCTTAAAATTTCTTTGGGATTAATATCCCATCATATAGTACTATTTAGCATAAAAAAAAGAAAATTCGAGGTCCAAAAAATGAGTAAAAAAACAAGTCTTTTTGCCATCACTCTTTGCGTTTACAGCCACATTTGAGATGCCAGCTTAACTAGTACGATACAAAATTATCAGTTGCAGGACATTATTTATTGCACACGACAAGATATACGGTGATAAGTCTAAATATAAAAAGAGATGACTACAATATTGCATTTTCCTTGTAATCTGTTGAACGTTCGAGCTGTTAATTAGCGTGCCGTAATTACTTATTGCATGCTGTAGCATCTCTGTGTATCATCATATTAAACGATTTTGAGTGCAGGATAACTGTTCTTTCCCATGGCGCCGACTATGTTTTACGATGCTGTAGATAAAATCAGTGATAACTTACCAGCAAGATTTAAACCTCTCACTATGGTCACGAGTGCCCTTGACTCGATTTACAATTAGATATCGGTGAAAGTGCAACGAAAGGGCATGGCGCTTAGCAACGATATACTTTCATCATTTGTATTATGAATGACATTCATTCACGCCCCTTCGTGTGGCTGGTGTATGTTTATTTTCTGCATGGCTGCTCGCTATGTACAATATTCGTTACTAACGAACGTATATGCAACATTTACTCATACAAATAGGGATATATTCAATATTGCAATTTATGTATAACGCGTCGAATATGCACTTTTCGTTAAAGAATCGTTAAAGAATTTCTCAAAATGATATATATTTAAACATGAAAATACCTAATATTTTAATTTATCATTATCATCTACACAGATGAATTGTAATTGATCGAAGAACATATTTTTTTATCATATTTGTACAATTTTGTATCGTTCTTCTAGTGTCTGCTATTATATTTTCAACATTCAATATAGATATAGTTACGGTAACTATATTTAGACAACCGTGCGAACTATGATAACGTCCTGGAATTTGGAATGTCGTCTGTCTAGCGCGGAGTATTATACGCTCATGAGCGACTGTTTCATCCGAAGACACGTCGGTTAGAGGGTGTTGTAGAGTGTGAGAGACGATTGGATGTCGAGGGGAAGAGAAAGCGAGGGTAGCCTGGAGGAAAGGTGGTTTATAAGACGGTTGCACGGGTAGTGCGCGCGAAACGGTAGCGCATGACGGTGTGCTATGTTGTGATGTAATTAGGTTGTCTGGAACACTCACGTCACGTCACACGGTGCGTTGCAAGCAAGGCGAACGAAGACATAATGCGGCGTCTATAGCCGAAGCCAGCAACCTCCAGCTTCCTTCTCCTTGCCCCCGAACACTCCTTCGACCGACGTCTCCGAGCAACCATCTATCGCCTTTTCGCCCTCCGACACCCATTCACACAACCTTCATCTTCCGCGCGAACCCCACTCTCATCGAGGTTAATAATGTCTGCAATAATTAGACCGCCTGTCCCAAATATGCTCCATGCTGCGATTACCAGCTTGTATAATACGCAGTGACAGAAAAGGACTCAAACCTTATCAAGAGAAATGCTTTTTTTTTCTCATAAATCGATATTTTTATCTGAATGTAATTAATTATGATTATTATAGTAGAAAAATAATTTTAACACTTATAGAGAAAGTTACTGGGTAAACATCTGTTGTATTCTAATGATAAACTGTGGAGTGAATGCAGTTTCTTTTGATGCATACGAATTGCTGGGTAACCACTTACAAAGGACGAGTAAATGAAGGGTTGTCCTTCGACTTTTTGTTTTCCTACGTGGTAACGTAATCACGAGGTGCCCCGAGCCTCGCGTAAATAATACGTTCCGCGGGCAGCTGCGAATTATGAGACTCTTCCCGGTATTGATAGTAATTGATCGTGATATTGCGCTTCGAGCCACCGAAAATATGCGAAAACTATAGTTCACCCACCGTTCAATATACACAATTTGCATGAAGTAGTAAAGCTTTCAAAGTAAAACTATGAATTATAAAAATATGACGTTATACTCGACAGCCTGTTCAAGTTTAGTAGCAACAAACTTTAAACAAGAAAATAATTAAAAATGAAAGAAAATAAGTATATAAAATAATCGGAAATTCCAGGATTTAAGATGGAAACTTGACTTGATTTATCTTTATATCAGTTTGAATGCACGTGCACGTTAGTCTACTTTGGAAAAAGAAATAAAATGAAATTCTGTGTTCGATCATCGACATGTCTCCGAACAAGTAATCAAGTATCGTCTTTACCACGAGAAATGAGATTGCCTTGAATCTTCTATAGTGATCGATCGAGCGAGTTCTCTCTGCAAGCGAGATTGGCTGCGAAAATAAAATACACCTTATATGCAAATTTATCGCATCGTAAATGTTATGACAGGTTTGCATTGCAACAATATCGTAAACGACGACGATTGTGGAAACTGAAACCCTACATGATCGCATATCTGCGGCACTTAAAGCATCCGGGATTCTGCAATTAAACGGAATTAATGCCGGTGATGCGGGGAGAACGGGGAAACTTAACAACGGCAGAGCAAAAACCGCAATAATCATTATTATCATTCTTATTTATGTCTAACTATTCTAGCGAAGGTAAACGGTACACGTATCTCCGTTGTTATTATAGTAGCTTCGAAAATGCTGCGACCAGTGAAAGCCGAAAAGATCTGTAAATTGTTATTAGTTTCCATTCCTATATAGCCAGGATAATTCGCCATGAAAATAAATTCGAACTTTTGCTTCCATTATCTTTACTACTCAGGGCTTCGCAATGTTTTCTAATTGAATTGCTTGTTAAGTGCATTTGACATTAAATCTTACGCATCGTAAAAACGAACATGGAGACCTTCGGCTAATAATAATTTACACACAACGCCAGAAGTGGTACTTGTGCTATGCGTCACGAGTCTCGAGTAACTGTAAAAGACATTGCTTGACAAAAATTTAAATTATTGTATATACTATCAAACTTTTTTTGATAATTTTGCTAAAATTTTATCAGATTGATTTGCACACACGATGCGGATTATTAATTCTACATGACAAATGCGCATAAATATTGAAAATTTATTATTTACCAGATATACATATAAGATATACGCAATATGTATGTATATACATCGTGCATAAATTAATAGGCGATATTATACGTGTTGAGGAAAGCATGGATAAGTGATTGCTGGCAACGGCTAATAGTACACTTGTACATGGTATCACGGCGGTGATAAGTGGGAACAGCGATTTTTATTTGTATCCTAACGCGAGAGTTGATAAATCATTCCTTCGCGCAGCGAAAATCGCGATCAGTGCAACCGCATGTGCCCTCTCGCGCGATCTCATAAATCACCAGCAGCCTATTACCGTGCTCCGCTTTGGCGCATTAAGCGCATTGCAAGCGGTGTGCAACCCTTGCGCTCCAGCTTTAATTTCCCGGGCCCCCGCATTCGTTCCGTCAGGAAGGGAGACGCTCACGTTTATTGTTTTAGCCACTAACAGTTCAGCATAACGCGATTGTCGACACGAGACGCGCAAAAGTAAGAATCCGTCCTTTGTCTCGTGAATATCGTCGTCGTCGTCGTCGTCGTCGACGCACAGAGATGTAAACGACGGAACACCAATTCCGCGCGTTTGCGGATTTAATATTGTTTATTTAACCCAATATCCCCACCGGCGTTACACAATCAGGCGTCATTACGACTCAGAGGAACGGCAGGGTCGCGCTTGCCAGTCGTAATGGCGGAGCTGCGAGGCATAGTGTTCCTGGCGTGGTAATTGTATTTCCATGCTCGGTAGGTCGGCAACTACCGAGACTACTTTGGCTTGGCTGCCTGGTTGATGGTTGGCAGACTGGCTGACTGACTGACTGAACGAACGAACGGCACCACCGTGTGAGCTCTGATTGACTACTAGTTGCAAGAGAATGGCTCACACCACGCGACAATAACGCGCCCCTTCGACCCACCACCGCGCAGGTTTCCCTCTCTCATTTCCTCGCACGTATGCTTTCCTTTCCTCTACATTTCCTGTCCTTCTCAGTTCCTTGTATAGGAAACCCAACTTTCCCTCCTTCTCTCTGTTTCACTCTCGCAACAGCGTTTTCGTCATTGTCACCGTTGTACCACCCTAGACGCGACCTCGCGCTGTTTCGCGTCGAAAACAATATCCGCAACGATATTGCGTAGGCTTGATAATTCCCGCTCGGGAAATGCGATTGTTGCCGCTCTTTCGCTCGCACCCTTCCTCGGGCCCCCTCCACGATCCGACACATGTAGAAGTGTTGCCGCTGCTACGGGGTGACGAAGCTCGCCCCAGGAAGTTGTCGTCGGACGTCGTTACGCACCTACGCGTCGAGAATCGGAGGATTCCAAATGAGGGGTGCGAGAAACAGGTTATTGAGTAAACTAGGACAATGTCGTTTCAGCAATAGTAATTGAACAATAAATCGATGGCTCGTGTTAGGTTTCCGTTGACGTTCTAACATATAAGCGTTTATTCTGTTGATTCTAAGACGAAGCATTACAAGCTCGCGAAGCTATATAGCGAATGACTTAAATGAGTATAGGCCGAAGTAACTTTTGTTCCTTACCACGCGTTCCTTCGTGTGTTCTTTTGCTAATCTGAACTTTCTTTTGTCCGCTTCTATTTCTTTGTTGCGAGAAGATTATCATTAATGCGCAACATAATGACGGAGGCGATCAGTAGCGATAGAAAGAAATGTTGGCGGGGAGGTGAACCTTATGCGAGCAGCTGTGAGACAATACTGGTGGAATGAATGAATACGTTGATGAATTCGCACAATGGACGAGCAGAAGAGGCAGCAACCCTGGCTGACACAATGGGGCGACAAAAACACGGCTGTTCTCTGACGCGGAGACCAAGTCGGAGCGAGTCGTATAAGTGGGAGCGAAAGAGAGAGAAAAAGAGAGGAAAAGAGAGAAACTGTGCGAGAGGGGGTGTCAAGGGGAAAAGAGTGAGACTGGATGAGAGACGGAGAAAACGTCGGCAGCAGGCCAACGAACCTGCATTATTTGCGAGAAGAAGCGCAACTCTTTCACGCCGGCCGTTTTCGGTGTGGCAGTTCGGACTGGTAGGGTCGGTAATGACGTTGGGTTCGATCGACAACAAAATTGCTGGACCGATGATATCGGAGGCACGACTGCTTGTCGTCGGCGGCGCAACTTTGCACGCGTGCATTAGCGACGTGATGGCGATGAAAGACGAGGAGATACACTGTCATTAGACCTGTTCTCAAAGCACTGCAGGTATTTGCTTTCAACCGGATTTCGAAAGGTTTTGGTAACAATGATGTGTTTTTATTCCGTGAAATCATGCTCTGATCTCTCAATGCAGCAGCTTGTTCATAATTCAAATAATTACTAAGCAAATTGCGGCAGAAAATATATATTTGTAAGTTTAGAGAAAAAAAAATTAGAATAATATTACAATTCTTTAAATATAATCTATAAAAATCTTATAAAAATTTATGTGGTTCTTTTCTCTATATATGAGCCGCGGTAAATACATACTTATATTTTAAAGAAACTTTTTTTACATTTAAAAAGAAACTTACATGTAGTGCGATTTACGACATCCATATTAAATCGCGTTGAATTAAATTTTGTAATCACGGAATTTAATGAGAAAATTCCGCTGATCGATTCGCGAATATTTCTAGGATATCACAATACCCGCTTGTTAAGATCAATCAACAGCCACCGGTTTATCATCGTATCTGACTATTAACCCGTTCGTGCTACAGGATATAATTATTCCGACAGACTAAGACGAGAGTAACGCAGTGAGAAAGCGACGATTTATAATCGGTCGTAAAAGACATCTTTCTGTGGTGCGGCGATTAACGTTTTATACCGCTCGTAGGCTCATTTAGCCAAAGAACTCGTAGCCATTACAATTCCGAACAAATAATGCGTGTGTCGCAACTGTATAATTATGAATACCATTTTCGACGATACCGTTAGCGAAGATAGCCGTTTATGCCTTTCATAAAGATTCCTGGATTCGTCGAGCCGGCCGAGCGAGAGAAAAGGACAAGAAGACAGGAAAAAAGGCTACTGAACGAAGCTATTGTACTTGGCGTTGTGTAAGAATACCGCTCCCTAGGCTCTAACTAGCAAACTTGTGTATGAACGAGGAGAAAAGTACTGCTGGAGGGCGAGAGACGGTTCACGGCTAAGCTAATAGAATATTAAACGAACGCGCTGGACAGCTGAGGTACTATTTATATTTCTGAGACGTCCTACCTAATATGTCCATTTGTCTAGCAATTAAAACTGATGATTGATAGAGCGCGGCAACGTACCAGATAACGCTGTTTGAAACGGTAAAAAATAAATTAGAATCATTCTCGACAGTCTAATATATTTGTCTTTTGAGGAAACGTATTTATTACACTTTCGACAGGTTCGTACGCTTTCTCTATCTTGTTAATAAAATTGTATTTGACACATTTGAGCACACAAGTATCAACGTGAAAGACACAGCTTTTTTATTCTGGGTTTCACAATAAGACGCAATAAAGACTAACAATAGAAAGTAATAAGAAAGTGTATGACATTCGCACATAATATTAATGAGCTATAAGTACCAAGTCCTAGCTAGGACTAAACACGGCGAAATTATATTTTAGTTTGTTAATAAAAAATAATGTCGACGTTAATACGATGCATTTCGTTTAGAAGGGAAAATAAGATCTATTTACTTCCGCAGTTATCTTGCATAATGTATTCGGCATACGGAAATAAATCCAGAGCGATACTTTAGGTCTTTCGCGAGCACCACACACGATATTGTAGCGATGCTCACAATTCTATAGCGATGATTCGATAAATAATGCGAGTCTTCCCCTCGCTCTCACCCTAGTCGAACATCCTCTCCTTTTCTGCCCCCTTCTCCTCTCCTCGTATCAAACCCATCAATATTATATTCACCCGTTCCCGTGCGCTCGGAGAAAATCGCATTAATTTTCGCTAATGGTTCAACTTTAACAATTTGCATGGGATTACAGAAATCCTTTGCTGATGGCACTCGCCGCCTATGCAAATAAATGCTTTTCCGCCGCGGCTGGCAAGCTTGTCGCCGTCGATACGAAATGCTGATCGAATTTCCTTTCGATATTAGGGCAACTTACTTCGAACTGCCACGTAAGCAGAGAGACGTCTACACGATTGGAAGATTATAAACGCGAGAAGCGTACGTAAATATTCCATGAGTCTTTCCGGTTTTACTACAGAAAATTAACGGTCGTGCGCGATAAATTAGCAGTTACGATAAAAGGTTACCGCGATTAATTAAGAACTCACGAAGAGCTGTAATCATTCGATCGTCCTCAATAAAATTGGTAGAGAGAAATTTCTCCTCGTATGCAATAAACGTCCTCGTGTGCGCGATCCGATCCGCGCTGGAGTTCGCACGAGCGGGCAAATTGAGTGGAAGTAGTAGGGCTTTTGTGGGAAATGCTGTGTCGCCCAAGCACAGGTCTGCCTGTCAACAAAGGCCACTTCGGACACTATACACCACCACTTCACCGTTACCGTACATACCGTCCGTCAATGTTTGTCAATTAGTCCTCCGCCGTGGGATTCGTCCATTCGCGTGAATTACGCTGTCACTGACTGTGTTAAATAATTTGTACTTCGCCATGCCGATAAGATCTTTCCTGAATGTGTACGGTTTGCGTTATGGAAATTATGAGAAGAAGAATACCTCTTGTCCTACATATATAAATGATGTATACGTAAGTGGCAAAACGGGTACGTACATCGGCCCACCAATGCGCTCATTATCGGTTATTAAGCATATATTAAAAGTGCTTGATATTGTAATTATCCCGGTTATAAATTGGTTGTCACTTTTTTCTCACTTAAGGTCGCGCATGATGAATACGTAGATCGTTACGGGTCCCGTTACACCTTTACCCTTATACATCGACTTCCCCACCTTTCCCTGCACTCCCGCACCTTTGCTCACCTCGTACACTATACATTAGTCTGTATGAGAGAATGAGCAGCAAAATTTCTCATGTATATAGCCTGCGAAAATATAGCGTTGGGTGTGGAACTTTAATAAAACATATATAAATATAAATTAATTAACATTCTACATTTTGCGGTAACGTTTTATCGTTTATAATTCGCTATTAAAAAGTATATCATATACGCTTTTAAATTTTACTAACTTAATATTCAAAATTAAAAAGTTTATCAAAAGGTGTAGAAATTACCGATAATAGTTAACACTACTTAACATTATTTAGTTGAAACCAGCGGTCAGTACCAAGGATTAACTTAATATATGCACATGCAGCTTCTCGCTGGATATTCCGCATACCCAAGGTGCAAGGCAATATCGTTTGTGTTATGGAAGATTAATAGTTTTCCACCGCTTTGGGAATGCGCATGGCTTATTTTCGTGCGCGCTCAGTAAATATGCGCGCGGTCAGCTTTAATCGAGTGTATCCGCGAATATACGCTATATCTACGTAGGCATATTCACGACACCGCGCGGCAGTCCGCTGGTCAATCCCAACACGAGGCACATTGCGCTCGGTCCAGCAACCCGCGTCGGATCCAACTTTCGAGCCGCTTTTTTCTTTTCCGCCCGCGAATTACTCCGGGTTCGCCCTGACGGCGACTTAACGGCGGACCGTTATGATAAGCTTTAATGCACGCCTGTCCGTTCGTCTCGTACGTATATACGTGTACAGCCAACCCGATCCGTGACGTAACAATAAAACATTGTTAACGCTGATTGCCCTGCGGTCGCTATACCGTTCACCCGCTGGAATTTCTTGTTGCCGCGCCAGGAGAGAGAAAGAGAGAGCGAAAGAGAATGTACACGCATGGAAAAGCCGACGATGATGACGATAATGATGATGATGACGCCGATCCTGGAATGGACTCTGCACGCGTGCTAGGACACATATGCTGGAACGTAGTATAAAATATACGCACGTTGGATGTTTCGTGCTCATGTACTTCGGATGGATTCTATTATCCAAATAGCATAAGTTACACAAATGACGCTATAAGATCGAAGCTCCCTCGAATAGATGATCTGTAGATTTATATCGGATAGCATATTAAGTCAGGTAAAAAAATCGAATAAATGGCTATTATCCGTTATTTCGACTGAAAGATCTCGTTATATATTGGACAATTCGATTATTTTATTAAGATTATTGTGCTGTGACTCATTAATGAATTTGCGAGCGTATAATGGCAATTCGCTCCGTGCTCGCGAAAAGACACGATCACATCCGACACACGTCGTAATCCAATTTAAACCGACACGACCAACAAATTTTCCCCGAATTATACGGGGAATCTCGTTACACGCCGCAAATCTGCCGGTGCGTCTTCGCGGTCGCGCGTAAATATCGAGTTCTCTGAAGATCGCGCGCGCATTTGGCGATTTATTTTGCTCGCATACCCGTCCACATCGTCATTATCAGCACCGTCATCGGCCACCGTGTGATTCTGTGAAACCATTTGTGTTTCGCGGCCGACAATACACCGGCGCATCTTCCATATAACAAGGCTCGTTGTATATTGCGCGCAGGAACGATACCTCGCCGACGGATAATCGTTATGGGCGATCTGACGTGTCTTCATCGGATCTTCTCTTGATGCGATTCCTCGGAAACGATTACGTGCCTTTGGATCACGGGCGAGGATGGTACTTGTCTCGACGTCTCTCTCTCTGTCTCTTCGTATAACTGACTATCGACAACCGAATTTGTCACTGTATCTCCTCGTCGTTGAAAGATACGCAACTTTTTGCTTCTGACGCATTGCTTCAAATAACCACCAATCTTTTATTTGCGAAACGAAACAAAATATCTGCGGTCATCCTCCGATTACTATTCTAATAAACTATTACTCGAGGAGATTGACGTAGACTTTTGATCGTCAGGCTTTCATATCGGAAAATCGCTGCAGCGATCATTCAAGGTAGCTGTTTCCTTGGCGAATTCACATGTACCCATATAGACGCGTACGCGAGCGCGGTATATATTATATATATATCTATTACATACGTATCACATAGTGATATAAAGCAGGTAATACGCTATCATATTCTTCGTATATAGGACCTGCATAACGTCTGGTGGCGTTGATCGAAGAGGATCAGAAATGAGATGGGGAATCGCAATCGCAGACGGCGAGAGAGGTGAGAGAGGTTCGCGGAAAGGTGGGAAAGGGGATGAGAAGCCGCGCGGAGAGCGACATGCTAAAGGGAGAGACCGATGGCAGGGGTGAAGCAGGGAGGGCGGTGGTGCGAGGACTAAGGAGAGGGCAACAAAACGTACGAAACACGACTGGGACGTAAAACGAGGACCGAGATAAGCCGTGCCTCCATCAGACTGCTATTTCTCCCGTGACAATAAAAATTATAGGCTATCTGGACTGGAAAACAACAGGTCGAGCGGGCTGCCTCCGGATCGTGGTTTGCATTCATTAAGACTCGACACGCAAGCAGTGGCTCTGAGATGCTCTCTCTTTCGCTCCTTCTTCCTCTCTTCATCTTCCTGCCCCGTTTCGCGCTCTCTTTTTCCCCGTCGCATGTCTCTTCACCGTCTCTGTTTCTACCTCATCCTCTCATCCCCTCATCGTTGTGCTCTCGAGACCGGGTACCCCCCATTCGGCGCCCCTGAGGGACCCCTCCCGCTCTTTTGCCCCACGATGCCCCTTCGCAACATCTTCGCGGCCGGTTGCTTGGCCGCTGGTCTGACTCTCTTTCAACCTGAAGTCCCAACTTGCATCAAGCCACTACAACCGGCCATCCATTACCACTTTACATATTACATTATAAATTACCAGTCTCGCTCATGGACTACCAATCTCGCCCATCCTCCTTCGTGCCACCCTCGATCTTGTCCCCGTCAACCCTTCCGAGGACCGATTTCGCGTATCTTCGACCACGCACGAAATCGGCGAATTTATCAAACAAGAGATTGAATTCAGTGTTCAATTTACGGATGACTTATATTTCGAAAACTAAACTTTCAACAAAAGAAATAAATTTTGCGGTAACTAGTGTTTCCGTTATTAAGAAAGAGGTCACTTACGTATAGCAGAAAGCTAGAAGTTCGATCTCGGGGGGCGAAATTATTTGATTACATATATTCAACAATATATCGAACAATCCCTGCGTCAAACTTTTGAAGGGCCGGCTCGTTATCGTCGCTTTCATGCGGACAAGCCGGGGCAATTCAGTACAAATAAGCCGGACTTTGTAACCGCGAACAAGCTGTAATTTGAAGCAGCGGTCCTCAAACGGCCAGTGGCATCCAGCCGGTTAAACATTTCTTTGAGCAATGGAAATCTATTAAGAAAATAACCGCCTACTTACACCTGCAACGACCAGTGATGGGATACTGCGATAATGTGTACGTACGCACGTGCACATTAATAAATCAATATGTTTGCCGAGTCAGAGGTCGGCAGCCATCGGGTCGGGTCGCTCGAAGACGCGGGACCAACGGCGTTGATTGCATTACAAATCTTCGCAGGTGCGAGCAACCGTTAATTTAGCGATTAACCATTTTTCCCGACGCGATTCCGCGGTAGATCCGCGTGATTCAGACTTAACGATTCATAAACATGAATCCGGATGGATGCGCCCGCGCGATAAAGTTTCGCAGATTACATATGCGTTTTTTAACGACATAAAGAGACCTACCTCTTTGAGACGACAAACACGCATCGACGGATATTTAAGGCAACCGACAGTGATGGTCGCGACAGTGGGGACCATTACCACTTTGCATATAACATGTTTTAAATTAACTGCTCCCGGCGCCTTCCTTTCGCGTGAAAAGGCGCACAAAGTCGGTGGACTCGTCAAAGCCTCGAAGGGCGGCCACTCGTTACATTGCGTGACACACTCGTGCCAAGCCCCCTTTCGTCCTCGCGTGTATATATTTGAGACTTTGTAATATGGTAGCTGAGATAGGCGGCAAATTATATGGATTCGCGAGAGAGATATTAAACGCACGAGTGGTGCTCCCGAAATTATCTCATAAAAATTAATAAACCACAGTATTCTCTTAGGCAGTAAAGTAATATTGTTTCATTACGCGTAATTGCACGGTCATTATATATACCGAGTTGCCGCAAACCACATGCGTCGTATTCCTTTGAAATTTCTTAACTACGATGCAATTGACAGTGTACATGAGTACGCGTTTACTACCACAAGTACAAAATTATTCCGATACCAATAGAATATCTTCTTTGAGAGAAATTAGAAGCTAAGTTTGATATACGAAAGCTAAAAATTACGGGACTTACAATTTTATTCTTTTAGAGTATCTGTAAAATTTACGATAATCTGCAGTGTAATTAGGGGAATAGAAAACCGCATTTAATGACTATTTATAATATATGCAATGCCGAGTATAAGCAATGAGTCCACCACCCGCGATCAAAATAGAGAAAGGAGATTCGCATGCTCTGTAACGCAGGCACATAATTATACATAAAGTATCATTAAGTTGCCATAATTCTTACGTTATTGCATTATTTAGAGGGATGCCTCGCTGCGGGAGATGCGACATCTTATCCACGATGCATAATTACGCTAGGAACGTCTTATATGTTCGTTTGTACTCAACCACCTATTATAATGCGATACATAGACTAGGCATGTATTTTCGAGTCGTGTCACGCGAGAAATAGACGCGATTACTACGGCAACAAGGAAACTTGGCCGAGCTGAAACATCCGAGCGTCTAGTTCATCGACAGGGGGAGTTTTTCGTTCGAGGTCGTTAGCACCTCGAAAAACCACGAGAGACGTGGGGAAACGGTTATTACGGATCGGTGGTGTGCTCGCGAAGTTAAGCCGGTGTAAGTTGACACTTTTACAACAGCTAGACTGGTACGACCGCTTCGTCGTATTGGCGCGCTCACAAGCACAGGTGCCGGAGTCGTACTGGCCGGATTTCAAGTGTAGGTACCCAAGTATAAGTATAGGAGATACATACGTTGGTAGATAGGTACTCGGTCGCGTATAGTGGACGCCTAGGTATCGGCGACTCGTCTCGGATGTGCTCGTCGTTTGAATCCCGCTTTTCGCAATATACGTGGACGACGTTTTGTTCGTCCCCAGCGGCTACAAGCGCTCTTAACTGACTGCGAATTAAAATTCCGGAATATAAGCGATTGCTTACGACGATTAATCGCACCCCTGCTGCTACGCGCGCCGCACACACACACACTCTCTCTCTCCCTCTATTTTTCTGCCTGTGTTTTTTCATTGGCTCTGTGCGCACACCATCCTGCCATCGACCGGTAGAGAGAGAGAGAAAGAGAGAGAGATGATCCTTTATTTTCAGTATCAGGCGATTCTTCGGAGCGTTTTCGAGCGGGGTCCGGGACATATATCGGCGTACGTTCGCTACATCAGGTTTCGATAAATCTCGCCGCGTCTCTTTTACCGTGGACCTCGATCACGCAGCGTCGCTCGCGTTCCGACTCGCGAGAAACCGGACACGAGAAATACAAACGTCCATTGGACCGGCTTCTACGGTAATTCGTGTGCATCAAGCGTTGGAATAAATCGGGCAATCGAGGAGGGGGAAGGGGTAAAAATTTGTTTTCATACCTTCTTTCGTGCGTGACTCATTTACGTTACGTTTCATCCTATGTTTACGAAGGAGGGGAGGTTTGTTTAATTACATTGTTTAACAAAACGTATTTCATGCAAACATTGCAAAGATCATAGTTCATCGAAAGAGACATTACTAGTTGATTATGTTAAGACAAGTTTTCCTCGCCGGACTATTTCAAGTATGTCATCAGACACCCTTCTCTGCAACCAGCCGCGACATACGGCCGGCAATGCTTGAATTGTGCGACGCCTCGAAGAGCTATATGCGGCAGCGACGAGATTTAACGCCGTGCGACTCTCGGAAATGGAACGGCGAGATGAGATGAGGTACGCACGGCCTGACCTCCGCCACGGCTATCTTCGATTTATCTAAATCAGCGGCGCAAGGGGAGGATGCTGCGGCCGGGCGCAAGGGCTCGTATAATGCGTGTTACACATAATAAAGCAGGAACGCAGACGCGGCCTCGGTGTCGGGCCCGAGATACGGCTTGCGTTTGCCACCGCGTGTGCATATACGCACGGACGGATACACGATTGTATGCGTGCACACGCGGCAAGGAAAGGGGAAGAGCCGAAGCCGACGTGGTGGTTGCCTCGCACAACGGGCGCGCGGTACCCCGGCACAAAAAGTACATTGCATTTATAAGTCATTTATTATGAATTACACGATGGTATATTTAAAATGGGAGGCATGTCTTGTACGTGGATATATGGGATATCGAGATTATAACGCATGTGGCGGAGAGAGGGAGCGGAACGAGAGAGATCCGAGACTACAAGAGGCTGTGGATTCGCGCGCAACGGCACGATATCGTGTAGGTGTTCTCTCGCGTGCGTATATCCTACCTGCGCTCACGCACACATGATTATATAATACATGCACACGCGTCTACAAATTGATATAGCCGGCCGCATGCCGGCTCCCGAATAAAGCTCACAGATCGATTTTATACGTGTATCTATTAAAGTGAATACACTTTTCAAAATATAAACCATATAGATCTATACATATACATCATATATGATCTATATATGTAAAATGCGTGCATGCACCATATATATACATGTGTGTATATTATTGTGTTTATTACAAACGTGAAAAATGCATAAAGATTGTGTTTCGCACATGCACTTTCTCTTCGCTACAGATTCTTCGATGATTTAATGCAATAAATATTTTCTGATGATTGATAATCGCGATTATTGTTAGATATAACATAGTTGGTAGATTAGACGTGTGCGACGAACATCTTTTCTCATCTCGTGGCGGTGTTAACGATGCTGTGCCGTTTGTCGCCAGAAAGTCAGTTTCGAGTCAATTAATCTTAGCAGTTGGCTGATGCATCAATGAAAAAACCGTTCGACACGGATAATTAATCGTGCGCATGCCTTCTGACGTCGCTTACGGTATGATTGCTTTTCTGCAATAAGTATGCGCTACGTCGACATCGGTGACGTTGTTAACGTGCCTATCGCAACATGTTAATCGTAAGTGTACGGCTTGTGCGTATATGAATGTGTGAATGTGTATTCACGCGTATCGTGCACAGTCGTGTGGTACCGGCAGTATAATTTTCAACAATGTTTTCAACAATGTGTAAAAAGTACCACGCCTTGATTGTTCCTTGATTGTTTAAGTGTGACGCGAAACGTCATAACTATACACGGTATCGATAGAAATCTGTTCATTAGATCCGTCGAGTGCCGCGTGAAAGGTTATCGACACTTATGATCGGAGAGAGATCAGCGCGTGTATCAATGTATAAGTCGCATTTGAGATCTATAATACAAGTAGTTACGTAAGTTAACGGAACTGTCTGACAAATTGTCCGTCGCTTTGCGTTGCACGGTAGTCTTTGAATGATCTCGGTACCATACTTGGTCATGCTTATCGCTTTCTAAGTATCTCTGTTGACTTGTCCTTGTTGTTTATATGAGCCATCATATCAAATCATTGTCAGCTTTACGCATGATTAAGGATGAAAATATTAAAGGAGTCAATTTCACACACTATATGATGGCGTTTTAGCCTATCGATATTTCCACTTTTCAATCGACTTATGGAAAGCGAAACAGATGTTATTTATCAAGATGTTGGATACAGACTACAATGTCTATCATACATCGTATCATCTTCAGATTGTGTAATGACGAGATACGTGGATAGCGTACACACAAACATCCGCGAAAGAAGAGAGACCATGGGTGTGTTGTGTACCGGGCTAAGGGGTAAATGGCCTTCCAACAGCCTAGACGTGCCTTGACCCGACAGAGAAGGAGGACCGTCGAGAGATGCTGAAGAAGAAGAGGGGCGAGTTATGCGCCTGTAATAAGAGAGAAGGTAGCACGAGCGAAAGAAACGGAGTGAGAGAGAGATAGTTTAGAGAACAGGTGCGCGACCATTGACCGCCGGCTTCGGCTGCCCACTGAATTATCATATACGTTTCTTGCGCCGGCGAATCGAGCGATTTAATCGCATCGATTACCGGCGAACCGTGTGCCTAGGGTGAGGTCAATTAAGATGGGTTACCGGATAATAATACGTTCGGGGGTGCGTGAGCTTTGCGGTTTAGAATCCTCGCGGATTAGCCAGACGTGGTGCAATCCCGGGTGTGACCCTAGGGAGATCGCTTCGTCGCGATAAATGTGTGCAAACAACGACAACCACGTGCGACGATGTGTGCGACGATGCAAACGATGGCGGCAATTCGTTGCTATGACAGAAGCATTTACGACGATGCATCCAGCGGACGATGCGGCCCGTGACACGATGAGGCAAGTCGAGTCTGCTGCGCCGCGCAGGCCATACGGAGTTGTTAATTACTACGAGCACTATTAATTGCCGAGGGTATGCACTATCGTTGTAAATTAATAGGAACTCTTAACGGCGATGTAGATTTTTTTTACGTTACGTTCACGCGTCGCGCTACAGTAGGTACGCCATCAGTGTGGTCTATGTGGCCTATACGTGCGCTTCCTGGAAGATTGAGCCTTAATAGCAAGAGATCTAGCATAATGGCCGAGATCTCCTTGGATGGAATGCAAGGCTCGTCGTTTTGCGCTCTTTTATATCGGCGTACATGATAATGCGCCGCCTCCGATATAATCGAGATATACTATCGATAATTGTGCTCGCCTCCGTAATTCCGCACCGATCCGAGACAATCTCGAGCGGGTTTATCATTATGTGGAACATTCTCCTAAATATAACGTTTCACTATCGTAAGTAAACGTTTTTCGAGCTACGCCCTCCCACTATAGATAAATTATATAGAACTTTCAGAACGGTAGCGCGTAACCATCCGGATGCGGTAGCAAACATAATTGTAATGAAAGTACAGTTCAAGCCCGGAGCATTAGCAACAATGTTTCTTTCACGTATATTTCGGCTTGATAATGTTGAAACCGGTTGCATAAAAAATGAGAATAAGACACACCTGTGACGTCAGAATGCCGAGAGATAAGATCCTAGAAACTAGACTCTGTACACAATTGTAGCAAAAAAAAATATAGATTGTTCAATTGATATGGAAACCGCAGGTGAGGTATTAATTTCACAGCTGGGTATAGCGTATAATCGCGATGGCTACTGCAATATCAAATGATAATAGCGTTATTTTGATATGTTCGTTTATTTCCTTCATGACACATGGTATACTGGAAAGACTCGTTAAAGTCGCGCACTTTCTCTTAGTTAATAAATTAAATTATGAGAATTTTCTTACGAAAGAGCTGTCCGAACAAGAATTACAATAATGTTCTTTTAATAATTATTATAAGCTGTTATACATGTTGTTTGACATTTTACAATGATGTAAATTAAATTATGAAATTTCAAAGGGAGAATTATTTTGAGAATGTTACGACCCTTCTTGCAACACTTATGAAAGTGGATATAAGTCCCCCATATCATCTGCAGATTAGCACATTATTTTCGTTATCATTATATAAAATCGCTTATGTCCCCGCCGGGCAAAATTCCAATCATAAGAATCATGTAATATCTCGAACCCTCTAAAGCAGTTATCGCAATCCTACGATCTATTAGTCCATTCAAAGTGATTGTGTTTTTTAGAGCGTATAGTGTCCCTTCACCTCCGGTTTCCTGAGGGCATCAGCTGAGAGCACCTGTCTTTTAGCGTGGAAGTCGATTGCCAACAAGTTTCTTTAAAAGCGAATAAGAATGGATTATCAACGATTGACACGCACGATTGCTCGAACAATTATATTTAGATTTCATTATTCTCATGAATAAATGCAGAAGAGATCTCTGTGTTCGTTTCTATATGTTATTAATAGGTTAAGTTGATGCTATGAGAACAGGTGATTTTATTGATCGGCATAGCGCAGGTGTGATCGCAATTATCGGCAACATTATCGAGAACTGTACAAGGCTTGTTCTCAGTTAAAGGCCACTTTTAATAAATGCTTGTGAACTAAATTGACAGGCATGATTCCGCGACTAATGACGGCCGCATGTAAGTCGCGAAGCGAGCTCATTCCGAGAGCTGGTCTCGCTCTTTACATGCATACGAAATAACATTCGCGCGTCGTAACAATACGCGTCCGGCACGGTCGCGTCGTGCGTGCAGTCACGGCGTAAGGCGTCGGTGTGTGAATCCATACGTGGTCGCTGGTCGCCACGGTGCCAACGTGCGTGGGCTGACAGGCTGACAAGCTGACAGCAAGCCGGGCTCCGACCACCCGACACCTCACTGTCAAGCAGACCGGGACTCTCTCGTAGCTTCTCTGCTCTCGTCTCTTGTCTCCTGCCGTCCCCTTGTCCTTCTCTCTCTTTCTCTCACATTCTTGTTTCCTTTCTCTCCCATCTTTCCACTGTTTTCTTTCTTTACTCGTCTTCCGTGTCCTCGGCCGGCTGTTCTATCTCGTTCTCCAACCTGAGAGGACTTCATGGTTAAAAGGTCCTTCGTCTCGTGACTGATGCGATTAGGCCTCCGCGAGCGGGATAAAAATACTACCGTCCAGCTGTCGATTCTGTCTGTTTCACGCACGTGGGATTGCTTGCTAGGGATATTGATAGTTCGTCATGGCGCGCTTTATTTAATTGATAGGCGATTAATGAGATCGTAATATGTAACTGTTTGGCTTATACGCGTGTGATATGAATAACATTAATACGACGTAATTTTCAGTTTGTCTTGACGCGATCAAGTTAGTAATAGTTGTGTGAGATATAATAAAACTATCCATTAATAGCTATTTATGAGTGATTAATGAGCAGTTATGATACGTGTACGTGTAACGGTTAAGAATAGCATAACACGACGCCACAGATTAGTTGGGAAGATATAAAATAAAAAGGTAAATTGTACATAATGAAGGATTTGATTTTTTTATGATTCGGTATAATTATAGGTATATAAAGTAATTATAGTTGTATGTCATCAAAGGACGTGCTGAAAAGACGTCAACACATTCAAGATAGTTTTGTCGTCTCGTCGAGCCGTACATCCAGAATGTATCGGCCAGTGGTATGCAAGGACTATCCTGGTATTGCCTTGTTGCCGACTGGCTTTTGAAGCGTTTTGCCGGAGATAAGCTTCGCAATCCCGCGAGAGGGGCCGGCGTACAATTATTAAGAACCGGTAGAATCCACGCTTGTTCTCGGACTGAGCGTCTTATAGAACTTAAGTACCTATTCGTTGTTGTCGTCCGCGAGTACGTCTCTTGCAATAAGATGCGTTTCGTGCTCGACGATAAATTTCTACGCAACGACGGACGGTTTGCTTGAGGATTCTACTTCCTGGCCGAGGAGTAACCCTCACCGTGTGTGCGCCATCATTGCCATTCACCTTCGTCTCACTAAGGAGATATAAGACACCATTTCTGAGTTCGTCGTGCTGGTCAGTATCTACTTCGTACGTTCTCACTCTTGACGATCCGCGATGCACAATGAGATAACGTGAACGTCACGTAAACGCCCCAAGTAACGGCTAATGCATCTAATGGAATCGATGCTCTAGGATATACTTTCCAAAGTTTTATATGACGTTGATTTCACGCTCCAGGCGTTCATAGATTACGTAAGATTCTCATGAAAGTAAATTTATCGCATTTTTCATACTGGTGTGGACCGTTTAGCTTTAGTCAAGTTGCTTGAAAATAATTTATTTTTAAAAATTTGAAAAAGATATTTTTTTTTAAATACATATCTTCAAAAAGAACATCTTATAAGTGTCAATATCATGCAGAAGATATGTTCTTTTTTTAATAGCGCAAACAATGCACGATGTAGATTTGTAATGTTATTTGACAATCGTGAGAGATATCAAATTGGGAAATATTGGACGTTTCATTAAATATCGGTTGGTGAGATTAAACCTGAACAGAGACAATTATCTTGTGTACGACGACAATGCCAAGATAATCAAATCGAGGATAGGAAAAGATCAGCGAGAGAGTGTATATTATACACAGCGATAGATTTCTGCAATCTTTTTCGTTTCTATCTGCAAACGGCAGCAGTAGTAATGTCTTACAATTCAACAACGTCAAGAATGCAGATAACATCTTGACTAACACACAACAATACACCGTCGAACATACAATGTTCGCAGTAAATGTTCTCCCGTCTATCGTAAATAAATCCGCGACCTTTCATTTTATTTTAAAGACGTTTTATATTTCCATTCAAATACGTAATTCTTAATAAATCTGCATTGGTTTTGATTTATAGTTAAATTAACACATTATTAAGTTATTGTAAGTGATCACGTAATAATTAGATAGTGTCGACTGAAGAAACGAGAAAGTTGTTGATAACTTTACTCGTTACTTTACTATGTGTAATTAACTAATTATTAAGCTTCTGTGTGTTACAGTTGTAAGATTCGAAAGTCCTTAATTTTCGGGAAACGTAGGCGTCTCCGCAACACTGTCACGCGCGGACACAGCGTGCGAAAAGATCGTCCCGCAGTGCGGCACGTCATCGGTACGAGGCATTGTTCCCCGGACGCAATACATCAATTCCGCGGCGGTCGCGAGCAGTTCACCCGCGCTGGCACCGTCCAACCAGCCCACGCCGGCGTGCTCGCGTATCCAGCCGCGCTGTTCCGTTTCATTCTTTCGCGCGGAGCGAGCTGCAAATGTTTCTCGGGCCGTTATAGATACTTACATAAAGAGGGAATGATGTATGCCGCTCGATGGGTAATATAATGTAGGCGGCTAACGAGAAAGGGCTCGGCGCGGCCCGCGCCGCCTGTTGTATAATACCGCGTGCCAGCAAGGGTAGATCTGTAAATCCGTAGCCTTCAACTAAATCAGCGCGAATAACGACGCCCGTCGTCGCCCTCGCCAGTGGTACACACTTTCTGCAGTGCGGACGCATAGCCGTGAGGCGAGGCTTTCTCACCTTCGTGATTCCGCGACGCCTCGGAAAGGGAGAGAGCATGAGGGTTTGGGTTAACCGGCAAAAGCATCGTCATTGTCGCTGGATCGTCTTCGGAGAGAAAAAAGAGAAGATCAGAGACACACCGATATGCGACGACGAATCGAAACCAGCGTGCTATCCGTTGACTCGCTCGCTCACTCGTTTGCTCTCTCGCGCAATTCCAATGTTTTATGCTTGCACCTATGCATGCATAACGAGCTCCAAAGTCGTAACTCTCTGCTTAAACCGTCCAGCTTCATGACCGTAGGAAATAACCAGTTAACAATCGCTTATGTAGGAAGAGTGGTGCCTGTTTCTCCGATTTTGATCGTCGTACTGTGCCGTAATTGCCAATGTTAATCTTCGTATCGCGCAGAGAACTCAGGTTTCTATTCTACGTTCCCCTACGAAAACGATGCGCTGAAAATCGTCGAGACGTGAATCCAATGAACTGTCTCTTGATCACGAGGCGGATACTACTTACCATAAATTTGAGGATGCACGAATCTCTCAGATGTTTCTCTGTCAGTTAATCATATGTACACCTTTTGTTTTTAATCGTATCCAATTAGTTAGATGGCTAGATTCATGCGCTTTACTGCCTATTGACAACGCATGAACATTAGCAATTCTAAACGATGTCCCGGCGGTCATTAGCGGCAAATGTATAAGTAATAATTACATGTTGAGGAACAATCGCGCAACGTGAAGAGGAATCCTACCTACGGTCGTCACTGACGAAGCAGTGCGCGACTTCGTACGCAGCCCATCATTCTCTCTTCTTCCTTTCTCTCTCTCCCTTTCTCGTCTTCCTTTCTGGAGACTGCTGTGCGGACCGCGACTCTCCTCCGAGCACTAAATAAAGTAAAAGTTTAATGGCGCACATCCGTTGTTCCGATAGATATCTTAATGCGACCGGATTTTCAAGTCCCTTGAGATAAGTACGCGCCGATGAGACCCGACGGCGTAAGGGCCGTTAAGCGACGTTGCATCCCGCGTTTTTTGGGTGCCACTGGGACGCGCCTCTAATGACCGCCCCATAACAATGTCGATCGGCGAAGTGGTTATTAGGCGGGATTCCGTGTTCGCCGGAGATCTCATCCGATAACACTCTTCGATTCAGTGTATTATTTCTCTTATCGAAAACTGGTTGTATGCGCCGCACTAAAAGTTGAATGGGCGCGATGCGGTACGTCCAATTAAAAGGGGACTGCGGGATGATCTTTGCTTTAACGCAGACTTTGTAACGATATCTCGATCGACATACATGTTTCACTTGAATGGGAGGAATAATACACTTGTAAGAACGTCACGCACACGGCACGCTGCTTTCTGAATTCTAATAATCGCACGAGCTCGTCCCTCGCACGCGCATCGACGCGCATTAACTTGCATTAACTGCAAGGTGCTGCCTGTATCTCGTGGCAAGCGCGGCATATATTGTCGCGGATTTATATTCATTCGATGAGGATCGGTTCTCCCTCAAAGTATAGGCCCTCGAGAACTAGAGCGCTCCTCTACATATCGAGATCCGTTGCATGGAAACTCTGTAATTTCGCCGCCGGATCCTTACTTCAGATACAAGCGCTATGAAATAATAATGGCGCCGCCGAGGCAATTACGACCCGAGGCTCTAGACTTTGTTGCCTGTCGCATATCCTGCTACCTGTCGTAAGAACTCGAGAATTACCTCTTTGGCTACGCGTTGTTGGTTCAACGACACTTTCGTCATTGCTGTCGTCTTTTTAATCCAACCTTGGCGAGACGCTACGACTGCGCCATGACTATGTTCGTTCGAATTGGTTTCAAATATTACGATAATGCTGCCACGCTGCAAGTCTCCTTATTCGAATATGACATCGAGGGCTTTAATAGTAACATTAAAGCAAGTGCATTCCGTTTTCTCTTTTTACATTTGTTTTTTATTTATTTTATATCAAAGGTAAGGTTCACGTCGCGTGAAGCGTAATCGTTGAAGTGTAACCCACGCTATATCCCGTGTTTATTATATGCGCCTTGCTGTATAGTTTAGAAAGCTGATGATAATTAAGAAACATCATTCTTCACATGAATTTAAAAAATGTGACAACTTTTCGATTATGAATGTAACCTGCCGCTTTATCAGTAGCGAATATTAACCGAAAGATTGAAACCTTGTCGGAGCTTGTTACGATCGAGATTAATCACGCATTGTACAATGCGCTGTGGGCGTCAACAAGGAAAGAAGCCTTCGGTCATTATCAAACATGAACAGTATGGCACGTATTATCGTGCTCTGTTTATTCAAACATTATACAATCGTAATTGAATATTTTATGCATCCTGTCTATTAATGGTAAATAGCAGATATTTATCTACTCGTACACATTTTTATCGTTAATGCACGCAAAAAACAAAGTTACAAGATAAAGATAATATCGAATGTTCTTTTATCGTTAAGATAAGATTGTATAAGAAGATAACCACTTTAAAACAATATGATCGACCGATGTGATCCCTCGGGATACAGCGATTAGCGGCGTTTAGCCAAACGAGAAGGCCCGGATTTTAGGGCGCGGGTTTAAGAGAGTTTCGGAGGAGTAAATATCTGTGGGTCAGTAAGGGCCACAGTCCCTCGAACAGTCGCTATACTGGCCGCGCGGCATGGCAGGTGAGTTATATTCGTTACCGTGCGATGGGCAGACCCGGACCCGAGGAGTGCCCGGAGGAAACGAGTTATCCTGCTTTATTCCAGTTTAAACGGTCCGTCAAAGTCACCATTACCATTCCGCAGCGCGCGAACCATTTATTTATGCGGTGCCCAGACGCGCCGCTTATTTATAGCCGTCAATTAATTATCGCTGAATAATGAGCGCGCACATCCGCGGAATACATTAGTCGAATCGCCATTCTTACCGACGTTTACTCGCGTCTCGGGGGCGGATGATTCTCCTTCCCCCCTTCCCCCCCAGTCTATCCTCCCACTTCAATGATCGTCTGCTCGGTAGAGCTCTTCGTCCATCGTTCATCTTTCTCAGAGACGCGTGCCTATACATGAGACCATACCAGATCCGCTTAACACTGGTTAGATTTGGACGAAAAGGAAGAAATATACCGATAAATTAATAGCGTAAATTAATTAGTATGAAATTGATTGAAATTAAAATTTATTTGTTTATAAGGACACTATGATGTGCATATTGATTTCCACATACCAATGCTATGCGATTGATTGATGAATTAACATAGTCAAAGTCATTAACGAAGGCGAATAAGTGAAAAAGCGCTTGAAGATGGATCATCGGGCGGAGAGTAGATTTGTCAATGTTGGCGCCTGCGAACTGCTGTGAATTTTACGATGTACTGTTAACGGCTGTATTGTTCCTTTTGGTGATAATCTGATCGAGATAATAGTATTTTTGTATTTATTTGAAATATATAATGGACGGTTTATCACTATCGAGCATTATCTGCTAATTGTCGAATTACAATGTTTTTAAATACAGTTTCGATAAAAAATAATCCCGACAAACTCGTAATCTTTGGTGACTTTATCAGACTTCTTGAAATGCTACATCGCTAATTGAGGACAAGCTCAAGAAATTAAACCCCAGAAGGATACTTCATTGCCTATTTTGCATAACGAGGGAATACAAGTTTACGTTGTTGGTAACAGCAACAGGTCGCGTCTTAACGCCGTGCGATTGTAATTTCTGAGTGAATTCCAGAGAAACGGAGGAATAGCGCTGATCACCACGTCCTCGGGGAAACGATGCGCTATCGCCCGTACAAAACATTACTCATCGATTTTGCCGATGTGCCGTGGTGAACACGGCATTCATATGTACGTACGGGAATACGACGGAATAATAATAAACGGGGATAAATACCTAACGAAGGACGCGAAGGTTGCATGGCTATGGCCCATTCATATGAAACGAACGAATCCACGGAGGGAATAGAAGGGTACGTTCTCCGGCGAACGGCGCGGACAATAAATGACATTGGACCGTGGTTCTCGCGACGATACGACGGCACGATCGCCGGTTTCTGCCCGGTTTGTCCTCCCCTCCTTCTTCCACGGCTTCTCCTTCCTTCTTCAACGATGCGGCCTTACCCTCCGCGCCTTCACGTCCTTTTTCTTCTCCTCCTCTTCTCCCCTCCTTTTCTTCCTCGTCCGAGCGTAGGCAGGTTGGCGTACGAGCCGCGGTCAACTCGCCAGCTCCTCTCTCTACTCTAATGAGCTTGCTATTATTTGCTTTATTGAATGCAATTAGAGCTTACTCCGTGTCTTTGCCCCCACTTCTCGGACCCCGCGCTACCACGTCGTCCTTTCGACTTCCCGGACAAACGTGGTGGTTCGCGCACGGACGCGCTCACATACACACGCGCGAGGTCCTCGATCTTCGCCGCGACTCTTTTGCGTTCACGCGGACTCTGCAACAGGTACACGAACACGCATGCAACACGTGGACGTGCACGGACGTGCGTGTAACGCGAGGTATCGCGCCGGGGGGACAGCGGGGGCATAGCAATCAGCCACAGACATGCATCCGCACACTACTGTGTAATTTCTAGAACAAAAACCCTGCCGTAATTGTGCTCATTATCTTCGGGGCTCCAGAAACAAAGCGAACGAGAAAGGGAAAGGAGCGGCCACGCGGCGTCGGATATCGCGAATCGGGCGAACTTCCGTTCCGCGAAGGCCTTACATTCTCCCTCTCCCCCCTATGATCGAGATTTCTTTCGCGACGTAATGACATTCCTGGTGTGATTTGTTTCCATGCAATAAGCGTAGAGTTTATTTTGCGTTGCTTGAATTAGAATACTCTCAAGAAAAAGGATATTTGAAAAAGTCAATTGGTTAATTATCCTTATGCTGCAATGCTTTAATTATATAAAACAATAGTAGGGAATATTATTAATTAATTCATACTCTACGTGAAGAATAAAAATATCAGCATGAATCGTGCGAAAGATTTGTTTCAATTCACGGGTACTGCGCGAACAATTCGCCGAATAAAAACGAAAATCTTATCTTTCGGGTTAATACATATACATTGTTACAAAAGTTCAGATGTAATGATCACTTGTTATTCAAGGATACATCGTAATATTATTTTTATCGTTAATTTTCTCATAAAGGTTGAAATATAAATATTTATATAAATTGAAAGAATAATATCTTATTAAATTTCCTTACACAGTTCTTTTTATAAGAATTCATTTAGTAACAATTTATTAAAAAAATTGTTTGCTAGCGTTTCTAATGATATTCATATTATACGCGCGAATGAGTTAAGCAAAATTTATGTTTCTTCTGTTATTTTAATGATGTTAAAATTTAAATTGCTTCTGGCATTGCATAAAACCTTGAATCTCATCGGATATTCGGTAGATCAGACGGTACCAGAATATTCCTTTTTGACAACCATGCGGCACCAAAGGGCCCGCGAAAATACGAAATAAATTGCTCGAAAAAGTACTCAGTTTAAAAGCGAATCACCCAGATTATCCTAAGCGACTTTTAATGACTCAAAACCAACGGCACAGCAGGTATTTCTGCTATGTCGAAAAAGGTTTAACTTTACCCGGAAATATCTTTAAACTTGAATTCGGTTAATAATAAAGCGCTCCTCGGAATTCGAATAAGTGTTATTTTTTGACATAAAATCTGAATCTCACATGTTCTTTACGAGATAAATAAAAAAAGATCACGAAATTTAACTTGATAAGCTTAAGAGTTCTTTTGGCTTTTTAACATGCTACTCGATTGTAAAATTATCGACAATTGTAATCGTGCCCTTTCTTTAAAAAGAAATCGCTCATCAAAACATCGTAAAAAAGATATGAAATGGATTAACCAGCCACATCTTTGTTCAAGTCATCGCATGTTACTTGGAAATCCAATTTTCCTCGGTTTTCTCGGTAATCCGCGATATCCTTAATGTTCTCGCGACGTGCGTATACGGGATAGATGCGTTCGCGCCTAGACTTACACGCAGCGTCGTGCATCGGTCGGAGGTAGGTGTAATTCGCGCGTGTTGCACCGCGTATGCGTGTATGCAACGCGATGGGGGGGCAAAGCAGTCACTGGGCGGGTTTGCGAGAGGGGTGCACGGGGAGGAGGACTCTCGAGGTGGTGTAATCTACGTACCGAGTAGGTAGGATGGGCGCTGGATACACCGGGTACGTATAGGTATAATGACTGGCACTTCTATGCATTATCATACCGCTGGGGCTGGCTCCGTTGGTGCCGGGACCGTGTGCGGTGCGGTGTACGCCTGGGATCAGCCGTGGTCGGGGAGATGAATAATTTCAGGACGGGCACGCAATTACGTGCGCGTACGTCTCGCGTACCAAGTAGCCGGTCGACGGACCACGCACGCACGCACACGCCAACACGAAGGTGCGCACCGACGACGCCGTGGCGCGCCCGCGTAACCCGTCCCCTCCCGTCCAAGCCCGTCTCCCCGCGTCCCCCTGGGTTCGCTCATCCTGGACGATCCACAATCTTGGTATCATTTATATTTCACTGCGGGCAATTATTTCGGGCCCCGGCCGTGCCCATCGGGTGTCCGATAAGTTCGAACTGCGCGCCGAAGCTACCGCTCGCGGTGATGCTGCGCGCCGCCGCCGATCTTGGCAACGATACGAGTGGACCGTATCTTGGTCGACAGGTCCCATCGACAAGTGACGCACTCGTCGGCTCTATCTTGGAATTTTTGCGGCAGGTAGCTCTCGGGAGAGAAGATAGAGACGTTTTTTTACGAATCGCGTGGCGGCAGTTGATCGGTCGGACCTTAACGCCCGAGAGCGCATAATCCATAAAATCTCTTTTTCCTTCTCTATCCTTTCTAGGGAAGTCTAAAATTGAAGAAGCATGCCGGATGATCGATCGCGAGGACTCGGAAATAAGCGGCCGAGTTGTTGCGAGAGACGAAATATTAGGATCTTCTGTGCGCGCGTGCTCTGGCGCGCAGTATTGCATTGCATAAGCGGTAATAACTTCGACTCTCTGCTGGCGCGCGCTGCTCACCTTAACATCGGGATATTAATTATCGGTCTACGCGACAGTTTCGCCCGATCTGCTAATAGCGGGCGCGCGAGCGAGCGATCTCGAGCGGCGCGTCTCGCTCTCGGTTTTAAACGGATACGACCATGCGCTCGGGTACGCGGACGGGGCCGATAGTCAAAGTTCGTTAATTTCCGGTAGTAAAGTTATATCCGGCGGCGGACTCGAATGCAATTAAACGTTAGATGTTATCGCGGGGACGAGTCAAAGTGCCATCCACTCGGCTAAAACGAGAGGGACACTTTGAATATCAACTCGCTCGTGAGCGACGAGAGGAGGGATGTAATCCGTCCTTGGCGGAGGGGAAGAATACTTGCACGGTTCCTTTAATGATTTTATATCGTCGGTCTCTATACATGGAGCGTCTCTCGAGGGTTTTCTTCATTATAAGTTTCAGAGGGCGACGTCTGGTATGCGTCTTGGAAAAGGCGGAGGCGGTGGAGAAGAGATCCGGAGGAAGGAAGGTCCTAAGACACTTTTACGTGAACGCGATTATCCGCGCTCGTTTTCAAGTGGTTGTGCGTCAATTTCACTTGGCGCTCGTACAGCATGCACGACTTACCAACATGTCCTTTAACGAATTGCCAAGAAAGGGGATCCTCGGTTACAGCCTTGTTGACACTCCGCAACGGAATTGAATGAAAGTTCTTCATGTAAAAACATGTATCTCTCGTCGAATTGCGCTTTTAAAAACATTTCCAGAGTCTTTCAAATAATGTTATAATAAATTTGTTATAAGAGAGTTAATTACAATTATTATATATTCTTATATTTATATTTTTATTATCATAAGTCATCTCGCTGTGTCTCTCGTTAAATTTAATGATTAACAATTGTTTGTTTCGCAAATTTTCAAAAATCGTGAGCGACAATCACTTTTTACACGATCGTTCGTATGTTTCGCGAAGAATGTTCTCTTTCCGGAATCGCAAACTCTTGAATCTCACACAAGCCGCGACTACCGATCCCTCAAATCGTTGCCGATATATCGAGCTAAGTGTCCGACTCCCAACTAACCGTACTCCCTAACTGGCTGACCGAACAATGTCGGTGGATTGTTACATTCGTATCTCTCCGTCCCCATTCTTCCTCAGCACACCTCTCCCTCGTCGTTCGCTCCATTCTCGTTGTCACGTCGCACGCGGTGATACCAGTGTAGTGTGGAGGATATGTGTATAATATATATTATAATAATGCGAGCCACAATGGATTCGCGTCATATCCTGGCTCTGTCCCCAACTCTGGGCATCAATTAGATCAACGCGCCCCAGCCAAGCGCAGATATCTCTCACACCCACCCACTCGCACGACATTCGATCGCGTTTCTCTTGCTCCCGCGTGTTTCTCGAGTCACGCTCTCATCGTCTCTCTCTCTCTCTTTCTCTTCTACCTTTACTCTCTTTTTCTTTCACGTTCGAGTAGCGTGCAATAGAGCTATTACGGACAGACAAGCGAGAAACTCAATTTAAATTACGACTTTTTGCTGTTGTTACAACCGTTATTATAACATTAGCGTTTCACAGTGATTTTATGCATGGAGCCGACGCGATGCGCTAATATGTCGGATTATCTTTAAAATTCACGAAATGGTCTTTTCTATGAAGTATTTCTCTATTGCACATGTTGATCGATGACTAAAAACTGTTATGGGCGGTACAATCAAGCGCGTTAATGAGTTTCAAGTTACATTGCGATCGGCGATGATTCATCAATTTCTTTTTATTCGACATTTATTTCACGATGATACATTCTTTCAGCATGCCGTTTGGTTAATCATTAATTTTACATCATCAGTTTATCACAGTTTCGTCTAAAAATTTTCAAAGTAATATTAACTTTTTTTGATATATATATTGCTTTAAAATGTTATTGATAAACGTACGGTCGTACAGTATAAAAATAAGTTAGATAAAAACATTTTCCTTGTGTAAATGATTGTGCGTAATTCGATTGCTCCGTTCGTCTATAGCATAATGGCTCACTAAATTTTGTATGTAAAAAGATAAGACATCTAGACAAGACCATTCAATAATGATGTATTGTTTTTTTTTCTTGAGGTTCTTGAATGGTGATGCTGGACTTCTCGAATAATATCCACTAATTTATTTATTATAATAAAGAGTTTTATTAAGATATTCATAATAATGAAATTAAGCTCGTTTGTGTCATTTTTATCATGTATGTGAACATGGCTTTTTAAACAATAAACAATACATTCTTGACCGTGAGTTACTAAATAGTAAGAGGTGAATTTTAACTCGCTTAATTGCTTTTTAAATTTATATTGACAATTAACTCTATCTATACTTCCAAAGAAAATCAAAATATAATTTGCCTACCTTTTTAAACATTCAGATTTCAGTTTTATATTCTAGCTTCAAAGTAACAATTTTAGTTAAGTTTAGAAACTGTACATTTACCTTCTTTTAATGATTCGTGAAATATTCTGTACAACTCATCGAATCTTATTGGAATTTGGTGGACCATGCTTCGATACAATAACAACCTTGTACTTATGATAGCGGGTGGTAGCGGTTTGATATTTTGGTGCATTATAATGGCGACTACCTGACAGAGGCACGGGAAGAAATGGCCAAAGAGAAAGGATGCTGCCGCGAAGGAAACAGAGGTGGAGAAGAGATGGTTAGGCGGGCGAAGAAGAAGATGATGATGAAAAAGAAGAAGAAAATGGTTACGCGGAAGGAAAAGAGAGAATATGAAGAGAAAGAACAAGAAGAAGAAGCGCGCGAGGAGATTGACCCTCTGCTCCTCTGCTCGTCGCACGCAGCCAACACGCACGCGACCGGTTTGTTTCACCCCGATGCGATGCTAAACGAAGTTTTAGCTGGCGGCAGCTCGTCCGAACCGCTTTACTGCGTTCTTATCGTCAGATTTTCTTCAAGAATTGACAATTTTCTTTATATCACCAAGCACTTGCAGCAAAATGACTTCGATCTACATCAGAAGAGATAATTTTAAGCAATAAAACATGAAATTTGAGTTTCTTGTGAATTTGAACTACATTAACATGAGATGTGATTGTTACATATTATTGTTATCTCTCACAACTTGTACTTATGTGTATATATACTTTTATATACAAATATATAAGTATAAAATCAATATTAGATGACGTTAAATGTTACATTCATATAGATCATATCAGCAGTATATTACAGAAATTAAATGTTATCATTAAATATGCGATAATTTTTAGTTAAACTGGTATATATAAAAATTTCTCAATTAAAATTAATTTTGTTTTATCTTATTAAAATCAATTGAAAATTTCAATACCGAATATAATTAAAAGAACTGACAGATCAAAGTATCACGACTTTAGATCAGATAAAGTACTCATCGATATGATGTTAATGACATTCGTTGATATTATCGACATCATTTATTTTAGTGTAACTAATTAGCATTACAACGGCCTGTACCTGATGTTGATAATTCGATTTGCTAATTGAAGCTTTCTATATGAATAATTCATACATCTTTAACGTCCATTCTCTCAATCATGATTGTAATCACAACGAGCAATGAAGAAGACGATGCAATTAAAATGGTTATAATTGTTACATTATATTCAATTTTATTTTACAATAATTAGGAAATTATGATATATTGGAGTATAATTTATTGGAGTATGAAATTTTATTCGAAATTTTTACAGTGTTAATGAAAGTCTTTGATATCTTGACAGCCACCTGTCCTTGACGTTCGATCATTTTTTTCGCATCCATTTGTAGTTTTAGCGTGAGATATCCGGCTATACTAAAAGCATCCCAAACAATAAGAGCGTCTTCCACGACAATGGAAAGGGGATGTTACGCGAGGATGAGATGTGCTTGCGTGTCACCCCGTCGGGTAAGCCCTAAGTGATGTCTAAAAATATTCTTTATTCAATCGCACAATGAGCGCACAATGCGGGATGGCATAATGCCTCCGAGCGGCACAATCTGGATCCTCGGGCTACTGAGCATTTGGGTTAGCGATTCATCGTGAATCGGAAAAACTCCCCGGAGTCTACGTGGGAACGGCACACGCTTTGAATTCTAACCGAATATTCCTGCGGGACCGCTGCCCCTTCCTGATCGCCGAAGATAAAGGATGATCGGATTTTATGCGGGCTAATCCTCGTAAAAGTAGTAGCTGTTTAAGTTTGATGATATGAAACATACATTTTTTTCTATTTATCGAAAGAAGAATAATATACATACATTTTAGTTTCTCGAAATATTATTAATGAATATATTAAAGTATTCGAAAAATTGGAATAAAGTTTAGAAGAAAAATTTCACATAATTATCATGTCGCTTTTCCGAGAAATTTAATACGAATAGTTACATAGCGAATGCGCGAAAATTAAAACAAAGTATGATTGTGATATAGTTTTTATTGTATTATTGTATTATTGTACTGTACAATTTCAATCAATTGACACACACCAAGTTGAAAGGATAAATTATGAAAGAAACTGAGCATGTGAATAATATATTCGTCATTACTACACGCGGATTTAATAATACAGCATTATTATCTCTGCCACGAGATGATGTAAGACGTCCCATTTTGTTAGGCGTAAGACTATCTATATATCATTCAATAATGACTTGAATTGCATTGACGTCCATGCTGTGACGTATAACTTATATTGAAGATTGCGTCATGCGTAACAAGTGCTTTATAACGAGTTTCCACCTGTATACACGGGGACAATAACTACATGTTCTTTCATGTCGCAATTCTTAATGACTGCTTCTAAGATCTTGCTTTGCTGCACGCTTAAAGATACGGCACACATAGACAAATCAGGACTTGTATGTTTTAATTAGTTCGGACGAGCATTTGTTCACACAGAATGCGGTCTTACGTTTCTTGATTGATTGGGAAATAAAGCACGCTTTACGACGATGCGAATACATTGATTGATCGACCGATGATGAGGTTTTCTTGTCGGAAAAAATACATTTGATTCTTTTCAATCAAACATTCTTTGGCGTTTTTTGTATTGTAACTAATACCAATGTTTGAGACGTTATTGACTTCCAGGATTATTTCTATTACATGCTATGAAACTTGTAAGGGCGATTAGAAGCACTTATAAATAATGTAACATTGGTATGTACCGTCCATAGTAGGCACGAACGGTAGCGTGTGATCAGGTGGTTTCTGATCGAAAGATTGAATGGAGAGCAAGCATGAATGAACTATGTGGACCGGCCGAGGGATGACGGTGCTGCTTTAAATATCGACGGCAGCCAGCGGTGTGCTGACTGCTTGACAGTGACAACGATGACTACGCAAAAAGTCATCGTTATCGTATGCGAAGCGTACCGTCTGCGTTTAGTAGCGTTAATGATGGGAGAAATAGAAGAGAAAAAGAAAGGGAGGAGAAAAAGTTTTTTACAGGCAAAGTTACAGCACTTAGTGCCAATTATCGAGTTGCACTTAAAATGATTAACGCAGTAGTTAAAAGAGATGATACTTTTCAAATGTCGTACGGTGTCGATTTCCAATTAGCGATCATAAAATATAGCTTTGCTGAGCTGTAATTGCCTCTGGAATAAATTATGAGTAATGTAGAAAGCACAGTCGTTTAAATAGTGTACCGGTACCGATGCGCGCAACGTCGGCATTATCGTCATTATTTACATTGAGTGCATATATCTGAGAAATGCATAATGTATTCATGGGAACATTCGACCGATTCTTCCTTCAGGATCGGCATTATCAGCAGAATGAGAATTGCAAATTCTCTCCGCGAGACGTTCGCACGACACGATTCGATGTAGCGGAAGTGCAAATAATCGAATGTGTGGCAGCTGTAACCAGTAAAACGCTTCTGTCGTTTCGAGTTCGTCGTGGATACACGTCTAAATCACTGACGTACCAATTTGTCGTTGCACGCATTCAAACAAAGTGGTTTACATAAGTCACCAATCTTCCGAATCATCAATCATCTAAATTATTTCGAAAATAACGGCGATTTTTTAAAAATATTATTTTATATCTTTTGTATTTAAAAATTTAATCTTGCATATTTACAGAATAATCGAATATATCGAAACCTTTATTGTCAATTTAGAAAATTAATAAATTTTAAATTTATTTTTTACTATTAAGTAACTCACAGTCAGGAAGAGTGTAATATTTGTTTAATAAATTACATCTTATTATTATTCTATATATCTTATTATTATCTATTATTATTGATTGAATTCGACGAATAATTATTTATTGCAATTATAATATAATTTCATTATTTGTACATATGCTTTGGAAAGTGACATTCCTGAAGAAGTGATAAATGATGGACAGATAGTTGACAAATGTTGCGCCGAACGATAGACCCTGTAAGACAAGTACAGTGCGACTTCCGTGGCGCCGCTCGGGACTGCGAGATATCCGGCTACGATGCTGGCGCCGGAAGCATAAGCAACCGGGCGTGTCAGCGCTGACCAGCGCAACGCTACTTCTTTCGCCGCTGCTCCTTTGCGCTGCACCTGCAGTCTGCAATGCATTGTGCTCGCGCTACTGCATCCGCTCCACCCACGCGCGGTCCCCGGAACCAGTCCCCAGGGTCCACTAGCACTTCAGTTCGGACCTCGATCGCATAGAAACATAAATTTATCATTATATTATGACAACCTATGATTATCCGTCTTAATTATCCGTCGTAGAAATGTCGATGTTTTATCTGTTGCTAAATCAGAATCACTCTTATTTGACCTCATGTCAATTTATCGCTAAAGGAATGCGAAGAAAAAAAGAATGGCGTGAAATGGTAAGAGACAACTATAAAACTTCTTAAATGCACAATCTTAACGCTAAAATGATAGATATCGCATAGACCAGACGTAATCGATATCTGTAATTACTTTTTCTATAGAATAACTGCTGTATCAGAAATGTTTTCTTTTTTTACAATAAGATAGAAGTCCTAAGATAGAAGTGTCTAAGTAGATAGAAGACGAGACACAAGACAGGATGTCGATACCTACAACGTCGGAGGGGTAGCTAGTGAGTTAGGAGGAAAGGGTGGTGGAAGGGTAGATAAGAGTAAGAGAGAGAAAGAGAGAGAGAAAGGAGTCCCCGGAGGAGGGAGGCGAAGACAGGGTTGCAAGGGGTACGGATCGAAGTACGTCGGACAGCAAGGAGGCGCCGGCACTGCGCGCCACACCCCAATGCAGTAACTCCATTGATTATTGTTGCTGGTGCACTTTCCTCCCCGCCTTGACGTACGACAAGCGTGCCCCGATTCCGGGTGCTCGCCGTCCCAGCCATCTACCCGGCAGAATCGATCAACCTCAGTAAGATTTTAGCTTGAATTTGGTTGTTATCCTATTTCGTTCTACGCTATACATATTATCTTATTTTTATATTAATATGAAGAAAGGATATACAGATATGAAAGAAAGAGTAACGTAGACGTAACAAGTGCACTTTTAACAGACACGAATTAACTCGATTTGCAAGGTGCAAGCTAGTAGAAAAATTTTCTAAAACCAGTCGGCTAATGATAATTTTATGATGGAGTGTTTTCAACGTGTTTACACTATCATCTACCGTTAAAACCAAACGACGGTAACGGTATTAAAAAGCGGAAAATGCTGTACGACATTCCGCGAAATATTAATATGAAAAAAAAAGATCAAACCAGTACAAGATTACGCACGGTGTTTTCGCGTCAAAATAGGGAGACGAAGATCGCGCGATTCGAAGCGTGTCAAGCGCTTCTATTCCTGTCAAGTTAATTCCGATAATTAGAAAGCGTATCACCTACTCGTTGCACGCTCCGTCGACTGCGAGTGTTTCACTTCATTCGCCCCATTCACTAAACTTGCGTTATCCACTCACAGGAGTCGCATACCTCACGTTACTCCCTAAATCTTTCTCTCTCTCATTTTCTCTACTTCTCTGCTCTACTCTCTTTACCACCTTCGTCATTGCTATTGCTATATGCCACCAGTCATTCACTTTATGTGGCACCTGCTCTCCACGGCACACTATCCTATCCAACCTGCGTAACTACAAGTACGGCGAGTGTCGCTATAACGCCCGAACATGTTCGCCAGAGTGTCGTGTCAAGAAAATGCACTACACCCGAAGCTTGAAAATTGAAGGATAATCCCGTTCGAGGGAAGTCTCGAGGGAATCGTCCTTAAAACCCTCGAGAACGGTTGTTCGTTTTCTGCTATCTAATCGCCTCTTCATAGAAATACATGGATCACCTCGTAAAGACTTGCGCTAAGAATTACGAGAGAACTTGTAATTGTATCAGAGGATGAAATTTCAAAAACCCATATTGCCAAGAAGGTATTTACGTAAAAACGCCAACGACGAATGTAAACAATAAGTAAAGGAATATTTGAGTAATTTATCATTGTAATGAAAAATATTCCCCGTATGTTTTTATAACACTACAAAATTAGTTTTAACGAGACCTTTGATTACAAAATCTGTTAGGGAAGCAAAACTCGCATTTTTGCAGCTAAATATGTCCAACGCGGTCTACCTGATGTGTATCGAGAGCATCGTATCATTGCGTGGTACGAACGAGAACGAATGCCGATTCTTCTCTCCGGAGAAGGCGCCGCTCGGAGTTCCGGGAATTCCAGGATCGTCACTCGTGCCATTGTGGCGAGGTAGACGAGCGCACGAGCGGCAATTACGGTCAGATCGTGATATTATCAGGCGAAGGCGTGCACGTACGTTTGTACTTGCATACTTGCACACGCGACCGAACTGTCATTATATCGTAGGTAATGGCGGCTAGATCAGGTGTACACGACGTCGGGGGGCCAAAAGGATCGCGATTTAGAACATCAGGACAGAGAGAAAACGTGTAAGGGGTGTGTGTGAGAGAGGTGTAGGTGAGATGAACGGGGGGATACGACGGAACGGACGAGAGAAACGCGCGAGAGCGGAGAAGGGGGAAGTAGTTCGAGAGAAAGAGAGAGGCCCCTTGAAAATTACAAGCTATACGTTGTTCCAAACCGACCATCTAAGATAATACCTGCTCACCCTGCAGCTATAATGAATATGTAAGACAGATTGTAGGCTAAGAGGGAGCCTCCGCAGCTACCGCAGCGCGATACGGTTGTCCATGCGCAGATTATATTCCGAACCGATTACGCACGGCCGCCCCGATAATTTATTATTTGCCGCGAGTAAAAATCAGCCGTGGAAACGACCTGCGGTGCGTGCGCGTTGATTTGCTTACATGAAGGGCGTATACCCTTGAGAGTACGCATACGTGAACGTGCGTACATCCGAACATGGTATCTGTATAAGCGCATTGCGCCACGCTCGGGATGGAGTACGCGATCACGGTAGCTTCAGCATGCCAATCACGATTAGATAATACCGAATTGGAACGCACCGTGCTGATACTCACGACCGATTCCCGGGCGGGTATCTGAGACTGATCCCGAGAGCTGAGCTATGGAGTATAAACGCGAGATCGATGAATGAAGCGCACATCACCGGTGTCCGGTAGCGCCGGAATGCTGCGCGAGATCTCGAATTATCGTTATTGCTATCGTACGTTAATTATTGTGCATGCTCCGGCCGTGGCCCGTGGGGAACCGGTATTTCATGATCATCAAGAATAAATAACGCGCCGTATAATGATCTGCCGTCGGAAACGCATTTGTTTTTCTACGGTTAGGGGGTTTGCGTAACTTATCACCCGATGGCTCGATGTTATCTCAGCGTTGAAACTTAGTTTGGTTGGAGGAAACGCTGCACGGGAGGAAGGGTTTGGTTAAAGAAATTACCGACCGTTTTTAATTGCTGCGAAAATACCGTCTACTCGTGAACGCGCAGTACCGTGAAAATCTTCATTTACCCGACTGCATTGCTCAAATTTTATATATCAACGACGATCTTACTCGTTCAGTTTCCGTACTAACGAACATGTATAGAGGAAAAAACTGTTTCCTCTTTTTCACCATTGGACATTTCTTGTAACATTTCCAAGGTGTATTTCACATATGTATGCGATTAACGCGTGCAATGTCGGCATGTATGAGCGTCAACAGATTTTCACTAACAAATAATTATTTATAAATCATTTTTTTACTTTATTTTTTTAATGCCGTAGCTTTTCACGTTCGATTAATCGGAACGATTGTATACGCGTTCCAATAACATGAGCTGCGCATGTAACAAAAAGAACGAATGTGTTGGCTCACACAAGAGACAACGAGAGCATCTTTTTTTTTACTTATACTCGTGGAGTCGGATATCGTTTTTTTTAAATGACAAGAAAGAAAAGAGAGAGGAGAAAAAGAGAGAGGCGGCGAGATTCAAGGGATGGCAGGTGACAAAGTCGGGTGTTTAGGCATCTTTCCAGGCTAAAATTGGGACTTGAGCGGCTGACAGGTGGGGCCGGGCGGGGTGGGGAAGGTTTAAAGGAGTCAGGGTAGGAAAGGAGAGAGGACGCACGGCGATACAAAGGAGCGGGAGAGAGAGAGGAGCCGATAAGAAGAATGAAGAGACGACTCGCTCGGTGGAAGGAATGCCGTCGGACGAGCGCCGGAGGGCAACCGCGCGCGGCTCCTCTCTCACATCCAGAAGACCCTCCCTCCCCACCGTCTTTGCCTTCACAAGAGAGAATACCCTGTCTCCCTTCCCGGCCGACTGCCTCAGTCGCTCCCTCCCCCTCACCCTTGCTCGCCGTCGTCATCGGTTCGCTCTCTGTTACTCGCCACGTACGGGTGCATGAGTGAGTCCATGCGATTGTAGTGGTTGCTGATACCTCCTGGGGCCTCACTTGTCACACACGCAGCACGGCTCACCCGTGCCCCCCGATTCTCTTGTTGTGCCCCTCATCTCGCGTCAGGCCCACGCTACCCCTACCACCGATTGGGATTCTCCTTTTCCTCCTCTTTCCTCCCTTCCCTCTCTCTTTTTCTCTTTCTCTCTCTGTCTCCTCCCGCTTCCTCCATCGGCTCCATCTCGCAACGCTACACGGCACGCCAACGGCGATACCCGTGGGCCGACACAGGTGATGCACGGGTCTCCTTACATCTTCGATCCACTCTTCGGGCTCTTCTTTCCCACCGGCTTGAACGTACGATGCCTCTCTTTTCCCCGCCGGCTCTTACCTCTCCTACCGTGCCCTCCGCGTCCTCGCTCTTTCTCCTCGTGTTGTCGCGCGTTGGAAAGATCACGATTGTCCCCATCTCTCTTTCGCTCTCGGTTTTTCCTCTCTTCTCTCCTTTCCTCATCTCAGCCGTGTGCAACACGCCGTGGTTTCGAACATCCTCGGCGCACATCAGTAACGCCTGTTATTGTCCGCCTTCTTACAGGTATGTACGCGAACGACATGCCGGGGGCTTCGCGGCGTGACGGCCCGTGTGCACGTGTTTACTCGGGCGCTACGCGTGACCCGGGGTCGTGTCGGAAGCCTCCTCCGCCCGACGGCCACGTCGAAATCGGTTCTTTCCGCGGATGGCATTGAAGCTCGCATGATGCTATGTCGGCATGCGCGCGCGCAAGCGTCGTTTATACCGCCAGTTAATCGTGAGCTTGGCGGAAACGGGGAAGTGAAATCAGAATTGCACTCGACATCGATTTCTTCTTCCCGAAAATTTCAATTTTAATTTAAGTGACATATACAACATAATCGATACTTCTCTTTCGTAGGTTTTGTCGTATTTCTTTTACATTAACGTAACGTTTTAGTGAAAGTAGCATCGTATATAGAGCATTATCATTAAACATTATGACATATGCATACTTTCATTTCGTTATATGATAGAATCAAAAGCGTTGCGCATCGACACAATCGACGAATTTCAGTTTGTTTATCGTATTTCTTTTCGGGTTTGATCATACATATAAAGCATAGAGTTAATTTCGTGATTTAATTCATTTAATTAATTAACCAAATTTGATGCACAAAGACATTGTGACATTTTATGATCACATCTCGCACTTGTAATCACAAAATTAAAATATGCTAGATTAGTTTAATGTCTTTTTGATCAAGGAAAAGTAAGAATATAATATATAAAATATATAATAAAAGACAATTAGTTAAAGAAAATTTTATTATTGTTATTAAAAAATAATTCGAAATAACTATTATTAGTTAAATAATTATCGTAATTAACAATTTATTTAAAGAGTGAAAGTTAAACATTGTCAGAGAGCATAACATTCGTCAAACTGATGATTAGCGAATTATGAATTGCTCCCGGAGCAGGAGCTTTGTGAGCGTGTAAAATGTCCACGCCGCGCGCAGCGGCAACTAATAATTATCTGCAATTGCAGGAGAGGACGTCGGAGAGAGAGTTTTAGAAAGTAACGCGTAAATTCCGCGAATGTGCATACGCAAAGTACATATTCAAATAAATGCATTTTTGCAAATTTCCTATAAATCGCGCGACGAAGATGCACTAATGCGACATCGAGGGAATCGGCGCAGATTTACGTAGTCGTAAAACAATCGACGGCATAGTAGTACAATACAATGATTTAGATAGTAGCATGGATAAACCAGCATTAATCAGCTCCCGCGTAATATATTGTATTATATCCAGATACGCAAATAGACAATACATATATTTTTTTTGTACACATATATCGTAATAATTTTTTTTCTAGTTGGATTGATTGTTCATGCTTGAAAATTACAACTTTGTAACGCAATTGTGATAATGTGCGAAAGCACCTGCTGATAGTGCTGGTACATTCGTGTACGTACTGATCGATCAGCGTTGCATTTTACTCACCCGTACACGGACTTGGCACGAATTTTCATCCTGGTAGAAGCAGTATGTGTGTCAGGAGATATAGCGGCCCGATGGTATTAGGCTATCGATATTTTCTCCGTTGTCGTACAACGGGATTATTTTCTGACGAGGAAATATTGTGCGACACGTGAGACACGGAGAACCGATAGTCGATCTTATTCCGTTGCAACAGCGAAGTAAGTGAGCTTGACAAACGTCTCTGTCACTGGTGTTTTGTCATTCCAGTAGAGTTTTACGCTTGTCAATTAAATAAGAAACGTTACTCACATTCTGTATCATTTGTAATAAAAATTATTTGGATATCCGCTGTGAATCGTTGTACGTATGATTTTGTACAAATTAAGAAAGTTAAATGTTTATGCATAATAATCATTTATGCTATTGTTTTTGATGCAATTGAATTATTACTTAGCGGAGAAATTACTATACTACTATATTACTATGGAGTAGAATAATTGCGGAGTTTTAGAAAAATCTTTTATTGAAACAAAAATTATTTGTCAAAACTAGGACGACGGTCTTATAAAAAGATCTTGCGTCAACTGTGGATCGAGTTAGAAATGCTATGAATGGCAACGATTGTGTAAAATACCTCATTCGTAATACAGTACATTATCGGCACAGAAGACTTGTACAAGTAGCTCCTGTCGCGGCTCTTTCATAGCGGTCGAAAATTAATTGGTCTTCTTGCGACCCATACATGTCTCCGTGAAGCTATCGGTACATTGCACCACAAAATCTTCATGATCTCATATTTATTAGCGTCGCGAAAATACGCAGCGTATTGATAGCCAATGCAAGTTGGAAATGATAATAAGCCAAGAAATCCGACGAGAGTTGCTATTTGTTATCTCATTATGGAATGTCATTCTACGATTTTCTGCATTCTGTATTCTAACTAGCAAATATCTATAGCCCACATATAATAAGATAATGCTTTAGGTAGTAAAAAGAAAAAATGAAATGAAAAACTGAATGAGATAAAAAAGCCACGTGTTAAATTTAAAATTATTGTTAACAAATGAAATTATCATTAACGAAGGAATATTACTCGCATTCAGTTATAATAAATAAAAAAGAAATATCGTCTTTTCAGGATTTTACATTATCGCAATTATCGCAAAGGTAGTCCTCATAGAAATTGATTTTTCACATTCTTTTTAATTCTAAATGCATTCCAATCTTCAACATATAGACAATCTATGAACAGATTTCATGAGAGAATCACAAAGAAACTTATTCTTTTAATCATTTTCATTTTCTATTAATTTATGTTTTATGTTAATTTATTGTTTTTTATCACCTTAATAAACGCAGAATGCATAGTACATACTCTCGCATTTCAATCGTTCCCGCGGATATCATTCCGCAAAGCTACTTGCCACAATACCTACAATCGGCGGCGGCGAGCAAACGTCAGTTGCGTGAAGAGCGCTTCCGGAACATACAGCACGAACGTTCCGGACGCATGAGAGGAAAGACGCTTCTCCGCTCAGATTCCGCGGCATCATCGGGGATGATGTCTCCATTCTCAACCGGCAGCGGCACAGAGCGTCGTAACGAGGGGCCTCTCACACTCGTTCGCTCGGCCTAACCGTGCGTGTATTCCGAGACAGGCATGGACCTGTGAGAGACATTGGATCGCGCGGTACAGATAACCTGGTCCTGACGGGCAGGTGGACGACCTTGATCCAGGACCCTGGTCCCGCGCATCTCATTGACACCGATAAACCGATCATTCTTTTTCAAACTTGTCGGACGCAAACTATATGTGGTTTACGAGTGGATTCGCCGAACATGGAACTGGAACATTTAACTTGGATCTTCATAATAAGGAATGTTTTCTATCATGTCATAATTGAGTGTGATCGCTTAAATTTATTGCTACTTACAACGTGATATATCGTGATTTCTCGATTTTCATTGCTTTCTATCTTTCTTTCTATTTTTCTTTATTCCATTTTATTTTTATTTTTTTTACACTTTTAGATTGTTTTATCTTTTTAGTCGTTTACGACTCACGACTAGTTGCATCGTTTACTATGGAAGAAACATATTGGAAATATCAATGTTAAAATAATTCGACATTATCGTAACGCTGGAATGACGTTAATTAGTCGCGCTTCGCTAGCAATGCGCATTAGAGCCGCGAACATTTCCGGCTTTACGGAGTGCAAAAAAGCGTCGAGAAGAATAATACTGATCTATATCGCGCGCGTAGCTGGTATCTCGCTGAGAAAAAGAACTACTGTGCAGCATAAAATGCTGCTTATGGCCGAGAGAATTCACGACGTTGAAAAAGGACCGGCGTATTTTCGGCAAAATTCACCGGGGATTACGAGGATCGTTTTCCGTCGCGGCAGCTGCCTGGAAGGCGTTGCATTTCGGAATCTCAATTAACGATAATTGCTAGCTACCGTGGCGTAGCCACATGAAATTGGTATCAGCGGCGTGATCCCACTCGTTTCGGATCTTTCGACGTGACTCGGTTTACGTAAATACGACTCTGACTTTGCTCCACGTGTGCAAACAAAGTCACCAGCTGCTGCTATCGCCGCTCGTTGAGCCCGCACACGCATCGCGATCGTTTTCAACTAACCATGAGCCGCGCGACGAATTTTGAGTAATTGTGACTTCATATTTTATAAGTAGAAAGCTTGTATTCACGGGATACCTTCGTGACGACCCACACAAAGAACAAATCGGGTTCTTGTTTGTCCAAATTTATGAAACACCATTTAGACAAATGATCGAAAATGGAAATGTCACTGAAGCATGTGTTAACTTAATCAAGGATATTTGTTTCACAGACTTTACTGAAAAGATTGACATCAATATGTTTTCAATGATATGATATACTGTAGCAAATCATAAAATTTATATTTTATGATTTCATATCAAATTCATATCAAATTCGATTTTATATCAAATTTTATAATTATTATATTTATATTTTACACAAAGTACTAAATAGTATTAAATAAATAAATAATAATTATAATTGCCGAATCTTCTGTTTTAATAGAAAATAATAGAAATTAGATTTTAAATGATGCAAAGATCTTTTTCTAGTAATTATAACACATTGGTCATTTATTATTTGGCATAGTTTTCTATTACACAACAACGTTACAAAGATTTCCATCGGCAACGTCAATCAATTTTGGTACATACGTCGAACTTAGAATCGATATCCTTTCTTGCATTAAAATGGAAAGTACATATGTTAATTTCATTTAAAGCGACTTTGATGAAATCGGTTCTAAATACATTTCAACAGCTCGATCGAAGAATGGCCGTCGCTAGTCGAACAAACAACGCACATTATACCGGAGGGAATAACGAGGTAACGCATGCGACCGCGAGCGAACGTCCAACGTGCTAGCTCGCTGTACACGGCGTATGTACCTATACGATGCAGCAATCTAGCCGCGTTGATTAGAGTCGTATGTAGAATCGAGAACCGGATTCCAAGAACCTGTTTCCATGTTCACGTAAGATCCCCGGAGTAATCGACTGACGGATCGGCGACCGTTCGAGTCAGCGACCCCGACCGACCGACCGACCGGCCGGCCGGCCAGCCGATGCGAAACGCGGCGCTCACTCCGCGCGAAGATCCTCTCCGCAGCATCCGAGCTGTTGACGGCGCGCTCTCTATATCTGTTTTCTCTTCACGCTGTACCGTTTCCGCCTTAATCGACTCGCCGCGATGTGCTCTGATGATAGGCGCTTGTAATTGTGAATATCGACCGGTATTCGAACAAATTCTTTTATTTATTTATTTCATCCAGATTATTATTGATGATATTATATCTTCTAAAGAGTAAAGAAATTTAATATAATATTTTTTTCGACGAAAAAAAAAACATTTTTATTTTAATATACATTTGAAGATAGACATTTGCATGAATTATTGATACATCGGCAATGGATTGATTTTATTTATGATTATTTATATTTATATTTATCTTACACAGGTTACAACTTGTAAACCAAAAAAGGAATGAATCGCACTTAAACTTGCTTTTCAACAACGTAATTAAATCTAGACAAATTACAAATTTTAGGTTTAGTATCTGCTAAACTTGTCGATATAGGACACTCAGAATGTTAATAGTTTTTCTAATATTGCATATCGCATTTCTAACATCGCAGATAGATCTATATTAAAGAAAAGTTTTTCTTTAAGAATGGGATAAGAATATATTTTTATTATTTAACTTTGTTTATTTATTATAGATCGAGTTCTAGGTGATGTTTAAAGATCATAAAGATATTTTCTTCGCCTAATTTTGTTTAATTTTATAAAGATTTGGTTAACATGAAATAAATCTTGTTGGCGTACTTTTCGTTACAACCTTCATCTTGTTCCGAACGCCCTTCCAAGGTAGGTAGATTTGTCCTGCAGCGAGATTCCAAGTGTACACGTGCGCATGTGTGAGGGTGCACATGTACTCCTAAATGGATAGCATCGCTGTTAAACGCTGTACCAACTAATAGATTTTCATTATTTTGAGCCACATCCGTAATTACCGACTCGTTCAAGCGCCTATCTGTTTGTGAAGTACGTGCAAATATGTGGTAGCATGGCAGTACGCTGCCGCGGGCTGGTTTCTGAAAAAGAGATAGTCGCCTTCTGGCATGCACTGCCTTCTCTATTAATAAGCCTTCGTTTCTCGTGCACCCGTTTATGTTACGGAAACGAAAATTAATGCTCGTTTCTGCCATGATTTTTGCACATTTCTTCCCGATACACGTCTTTTCAATGATGCATCCTTTGCACCGACCAGGATACGGAAAAGTAATTCGCGCAGTCGTTACAGAAAGAGTCCAGCATTTCTCGTTAAAACGTATTCAATGATTTTTAATCTGACATTCAAATACTTTACGAACATGAATAATTTGTCTAAAAATGTCCAATTGAATTTTCATTGCGACTGAAGAAATACATAATTATTTCCATAGCTGATTTCTATAATCAAATTAGCATTACGTAGAAAACTTCGAGAAATCTCTTTTCACAAATATGAGATCTCGTTTTGTTTTGGTACAGAGAAAATTAGGGAAGAAACGCAGTACGAGAGAAGAAGGATTAACCGCGTTTAGCAAATCGCGTGCAAATGATCGCGCGCAATCAATCGGTAGGTCAGGACCGTTTGGGGCGATCTCGGTCGTTGACTATCGCCAGGTACATTTTAACCGCCTGCCGACGCCACGGAACGATCTCCCTGTTATTATCTCGATGCGAGATCGGCTTCTGGATCGACATGCCTTTGGCTTTGGAAGCGATGCTGAACGCGCGTGATACTGCCGCGCCGATATCTGGTCCCGGAAAAAAATATATTCCGGCTTATAAGCTCACGGGAACTTATTAATAGAGCCACTTGAGATACGCTTATTTACTCTCGACGAACACACTTACTAGAGCTCCTCGCGACTCGACTGCATCTATTAGCGTTTAACGCGTTTGCGGTTCTAACGTCCGTCGCGGATTATCATCGGGGGAATAAGCGGCTTACGGTGGCTGGGGGTGTTAATTAATTTTCTGGAAAAATCGCGCGGGGTATATCGTATAAACACTTAGAGTCGATCTCGCGAAAGTATCTGCTGGTGCCAGATGTGAAAATGCTCGCGCACGATCCCGCTCGCATGTCGCTGTTTGCGTGGCTTAAGACGAATCGATGCGGCTTAAACACATTTCGTCGTTCTCCGCGGCCGACGCGGACGGACGCTCGTCAAAGCCATTTGCGCGTGTAAATAAGCACGGACGTCGCGGCTGCGATTTATCGCAAGGCTATCTTGTCGAATGAATGAAGTTTGAATACTGTAAAAATTTCATACTAATAGCGTACCTCTCACGTTGATTGGTCTTTCGTGTTGCCTCATTGACGTTACATTAGAAGGAAAATAGCAACAATGAGGACTGAGTACCACGAAGGGGCGAATTTCATGAATGATTGCCGGCCTTTATTACGAGCCGCTCCAAATTCTGTGTAACAGCGAGCTCGTATTATGACAACGTCGTCTTGCCTCCGTGAATAACGCAGTATCCCTCTCTTTTCTCTTTCTCTTTCTCTCCTTTCCGGCAGCGAGGAAGCGAGTGTTAAGCTCCTTTTCTCCAGCAAGTCGAAGAAAAAAGGTACCTTCGCTCGGAATCGTCGGAAGCTAAGAACCGACGGACCTCAGTCTCCCGTACTTATCTTCCCCTCGCAATCGGTGCAATATATTCAGGGCGCAAACCGTCGTTGTCGTTGGTTGAATGGACGTTTTCACTTAAAGTCGCGCTCACTCGCCGGACAAAGGGATCATTACCGGGGGTAAAGAAAGGCACCATGGCGCAACGGACACTTAAATACGCGGAATTCACGCCCCGATCACGTGAATACGGAAATGCGACAGACAGAACGAGGATGGATTCACATGCGAATCTGTTTGTGCCTCCAATTAAGGTAACCCAATTTCGAGATATCCGTCCAGGCGGTCTTTCGCAATAAAATAAATCAGGCGATGCCTTTTTTCTTCCATTGCGTGTCGAGTATGTAATTTAATTATAATGTTAATATGAATGAAGATAATTGGAATACGGGTCGTCGATTCTTTAAATCGCGAGTAAAAATATCCGTGCGGATAATTAATCAGCAGAACACTGTAATTATCATTGTCGTATGTGGTTATCGTCGGCGGTTAACTGCTCACGCGTGCACGAATCGTACTATTAGCTTTTACAAGTATTCGCGTGACCGGCTTCGATAACTCATCGCCGAGGGAATCGTTGTCAATAGACGCGAAATGCTGAATATTCATTTTTAATTGATCCGAGGCAGTCTTTAGCTAGTCTTGACTCGTCTCCTTGTCATTCTTCGTTATGCGTGGCAAGTTGATAGGTCAGCGGTTTGATAGAGTACCACATCGAACAAAACGCACCTGGTATCGCCGCGGATCGATGCACGTATTCAATTTGCTGTCAGTGCTCATTCATTAACATTTACCTGCGCGTCGGCGATTACTGAGAACGTTAAAATAAATGGTAATCTCTCCCATCGTGTATTTTCCGGGACCTCGATTTCGTGGGTCGCACAAACGATGTTAAAAGTTTCCTAAATTACAGAATCCACAAGGTAATTTATGAACTCTCGCCTACTATTTATAATCGTCTGGATAGATTTACAAGTGGAATATATAATTATTAGTATTGCATCACTGATACACGCATTAAGCTATTTAATTCGATAATTAAATTCGAATTATTTTGTACAATTAAGTTCAATTGCGCAATATAGAATATTCAAGTACAATATCCATTTGAAAAAATGTTTCACTCTTTTAATAATACAATCAAGAATTGCAAGAGAGTAATAGAGGGAAGGAGGGAGGGAGATAGAGGGGGGGGGGCAGAGAAAGAGAGAGAGTTTATCGATCACAATTTTGGTTATACCGAAGTTTTTATATGACTGAGAAAATGAGTCAGTATACCTGCGTGCAAAGATCAATGGAGAAAACGATCGGGAGGTAGTGGCATGGCTTCGACAAGGGAATCGCATGAGACGGCTGCATGCATCTTCCAGAGATCCGTTCATGGTTTATCGAGGTTCCACGTAGAGCATTGTGGTTGCTGCATAATATTAACATTAGTGGTGATTAGTGGCTTGCCGACCACCGATGCCGGGCAATAGCTTCGAACGCGCTACTCTCTTCTACACGCGACCTTCCATCCATTAGAGACTTCCAAGTCGACTCGAATTTCTGCTCCTCCCTTTCCTGTTTGCTTCACGGAACAGTGGCATAGTATTATATATGCCCTTTGCTTTTCTGTTTTCCCTATTTGTGCAATGTGAGCTATGTCGAACGTTAAAAATAATTAATTCACATACATGTATATAATAATTCGTTCGGGAGATATTGTGTGAAAGAGATAATTAGATGCAATTAATAGGGATAGATGAAAAAATTGTTATACTAATTCATTTGGCATTTGTAATTATAAATTCTATCTCGTTGCATTATTAATGGTATAATTAATAACTATGTAGGTAGTCATAGCTGTGATGCTATAAAATATAATATATTAAGAGGAATAAATCCACAACACTTGGATTGTATGTATAGGACTTAATAATCAAGTTTATCATCATAGCAAGTTATTTTATCTTTTAGCAATCAGTTACACATTAGTTTAGCTTGCATTTGATGTATTTATAGTATGTAAATATACATTACTTTATGTACATACTTTAAATTTACAGATTAAAATCTTAAAAATTTACTCTCACATTTCTTTGCTGTTTAAATATCAGAAAAATTGCTTGATGGCATGTGTACATTTTTAAAACAGACATTTTCAATCCTCAAAGTAATTCACAGATCTCTAAAACGCGATATCAAAAAAACAACTCAAGATATAGCGATATTCATAATGACATTAGTATCAGGATCGGTATCGCATAACTAATCAAAGCGACACACGGGAGGGGGAGACGAACATTTTCCGAATGAAACCAAACCAACCCACCGACGATATCGACGACGGTCAGTTGATCGCAGTAAGATACTCGACGTATCTCGTATCAGACGCCCGTACTGCATAAACCAATCTCACCGCGACAAAAAAATATGATTCAGTGGACACGAAGAGAGTGAAATTTGCCATAAATGCCGAGGAGCAATCGACATGCTTGATTAAATCGCGCCATCGATAATCGACGTCGCGCCGTTCCCGGCGAGCGTGCGCGATTTTCCTCATCCTGAAGCGGAGTCGACGTGACTGCGACGTGCCGGCGACTCGTTAGCTCGACTCTCTCTTTCTCTCCTATGCGTGATGCATACAGCATACATATGCGTCCGAATACCTCTCTCGGCGCGGAACGCATCCATGAAGAGCAAAGAGATAGGGTCCCGGACCGCTGTGACTTGTTTATGCGCTCGGCCCCCAACTACTTGCCCCCGTAGCGGCGAACTAAATCACATCCCGCGGATTTTATATTAAAACAAATAATTAATTCAGATGCCCGGCGCATCGGGTGGTCCGCACGGCCACGGCGTGGATCGCTACGGCGCCTCGGCCCTCGATCCTCTCGATCCGACGCTTTTTCGTCGCGGCGGGAAACGGAGGGGAAAGCGGCGTGTAGTCACGCTACCGCTTTAACACTATCGTCGTCAGCGGGGGTCGTCGTGAAGGCTTGTTGGAAATCTGCTCGTAAAGCTCGCGATATTACAAAATGGCCCCAGCGACATACGGGGTGTGGATTGTGCGTACGTGCGTGTTGTACCTGCGTCCTGAAAAAATAGGTGAATTGAAAGGAGAAATTCACGCGTGTAGCAAAATTTAATATTTCACTGATCAATTTTACAGCATCAACGATCTCTCTCTCTCTCTCCCTTTCTTTCTCGATTTACTTAGTACTCATTTCTATTTCTATAAATTTCAAAATTTCATATATTTCTCGTAAGCGATTTGCCAAATAATCTTTTTAGATTTTTTTGGATACGCATATATCGAAAGTTACATTGACTCAGCGACTGAATAGTTATGAATACGGAAGTTTGCGGATGTTCTTATCTTGTATATATAGCCATGTCGAGGATTAGACGAAAGTATCCTAGCTGGAACAAAGTACGTACCCCCTCGTGGAAACACTTATACAAGAGGACGCTTGTCTATCGCTTCGTAATGTCGGCGCCCTGTTGCGAGCCTACGAATAAATTCCTGAGTAATGGATGTTATTTAGTAGAAACTCGCAGGGGGAAATACGCGGGATCCGGTACGCGTTGCGTGTATTGTAAAGTGATCGAGCATGTTGCGTAACAGTCGATTCGAACGTTCCTGTAGAAAATTGTCCGCGAGGATCCTAGTCAAAGCCGCTATGCATGAGTCGATATTACGCGCATTATTTGTGCAAAACTTGTCGTGCGCGCGCGAGCACGTCGATTAAATAATCGAATATCTTGGGCTTATCGAGAGCTTCTTCATTCGTGCAAAGCGCATAATACGGGACCGGCAGTAATAATTTTGTTACGTGTAGTGAGATACCTCGAGTACACGATATTTTCTAAGCTTAAGAGAAAATTCATTATCATACGGCACGATCTTTCGTAACGGTTAATTCCACAGTTGTGCGGAAACAGGTTTGTTTAGATGAACTTTGTACAATATTGCAGCCGACCTGTCTATCGCTTCGAGCAACAACTGAACAGGTTGTCGCACGAAAAGAACGGCCGATTTTTAAAAATTATGACCTTTGCGTTTCACATGCAATACAATTCATGGTTTCGTATTTATTATTAACAGCATCTATTTTTCTGGTTATATCGCAGAGGATGTATTTACAGTGGCTAAGTAATTAAATTTGGTCATTATTGCGATGATAAATACTTCATTGACCGTGAATTCTTTTACTCAAAAAATGTTGGATTTCGTGCAGGGACACGATAAGATACCTCGGAATCATCATCGCAGTTGATTTCTCTTTTCACTTGGAGTATCGCTATTGATACAGTAGGATCTATAGCAGATGATAAACCGTTCTGCTGCATGCTCTCCGAATAAAGCTGTGTGATATAAGAGAGCATGCACCGAAAGAAATTATGTGAATACGCTGGACATCATACAACAGCCCCGAAAGAAGGTGCACGCACATGACGATGGATAGGTCAAAAAGTAATTAACTGTCCGTTGTAATATGTGAAATGTTGTTTTCAAGTAGTATTTCTTTGAAATATAATCATGATACTTATTTCGCTTTTATTTTCCTTGTAAGATTATTATATAATTAAGCTACTTAATTATGTATGAATTAAATAAAAAAATAAGCAGCGATAGTAGTTCACTTGTATACAAATTTTAATTAAATTTACAAATTTAATTTTTTGGTATCTTAATAATAAATAAGTGATAAATAAACTTTTCTCATTTTATATAATTTACTTAATCGTTTTATTATATATCTACGTTATAAAAGTTATACTTTAATCACACGGCGAACAGGTTCGTATTTATTACGAAACAAGCGTGGTAATCATATCTCTAAGCATTTTTTTTTACAAGAACCTTGTCAAAACATAACGAGTTGACTAAAGTAGTTTAACCGTTTCGAAGAAGGTGATAATGAGTTAAAGGAAATTCCACTGAAACTTTGTCCATTTATAATGATGGTGAATTATTTCGGCAGCGCTCATGTGCAAGTCATAGTTAGTGAAGAGTCGTGAAAATCCGTCTCGATAATGGAGGATCAAGGACCTTTCATTATGTACTGCGAAATATGCGATTCTAATCGTCGAAGAAAAGGAGACACGTGTAGTAGAAGTTTATGAATTTCGCGAATGAGTCTATTCTGGCTGTCCTCGGCATTCGTAGCGTTTGTTGGTCCAGACTCGGACGTTTATTGAGAAAACGCAGCGAAATCTAGCGCTGTGAGTAATTTCTGTCACGTTTGCAACGAAACGATCTACGTGAGATGAAAGTAATCAAGATCGGATATTGCCCTCGATTCATGGTATGCTTTTTCTGCATCGCAGAAAACATAGTTGCTGATCGAATGATTTTATTTATAAGTTTGTGCTTATTTTACATTTTGCGTAGTTTTATTGCACGTTTTTTTGGCATTGGCAGGCATTGCGATAGCATCCAATAGCTTAACTTCCTATTTGCGTAGGGTAAAAAATATGGAAAGTAATCTATTACAAATGCACGTTTTTTTCATTTCGGTTATTATATTTTTGTACTTTTAATCAATTCAGGGATATTGTGTATGATATTATCTATTTGTTAATCTTATACTTAATTTTTCATACACACATATGTACAATACATATGCATTATGTTAAATGTATAATATTCATTGACATTAAAAATATCATTGTCAAACACAAGAGCTTTGATGTACGAATATTCAGACGTAAGATGCGTTCTAACCCGGAAGTGGAAGGCATTAATGACGTCTGATGTATATATGATTCTTTGCGCTATACGTGCGCTCGTATATTGTCGTTATTTATCGCAGACAAACACTTTGCCCACACATTACGATCACGAGCTGACTTATGTTTTCTCTTTTCAGTTTATTTTTACCTCTGCCTCTCGAACGAAACGTCGTTGATTAAACATTTATATTTTAGCAAGTTCATTGTGCCTTTTCTAAAATATGCGCATATATAATTGCAGGATTTATCAGTAATAATGAATATTGTCAGTTAGTGTGATTGTTTGATATGAATAATATCAGAGACGTTATTATGATATATTTTGTCGATAAAATAGTTATATTATTGTGGCGTTAATTATTGTTAGCTATGCAATTATCGCTAAAGCATACTTTGACACTGATTAATAATATCTTCACACTTTCTCTTCTTTCTAGTTAAATGAGTTTTGCAATTCATGCTATGGTCGTATTTTCCGTTTTATCTACCAGTTGCACTGAATGCTTTAACCGTGCAAAGATAATCGTGTGTCAGTATATAACGTCGAGCAAAAGTGAATTTGCAGAAACATCCCCCCTGCTGGGGTAGTCTCGTTAGTCAAGGGGTGATTGCAAAGGCGAGGTCAATGACGAATTATGTAAATTATCTGTCGCGTGTAGGGGATGGAAACGCATGCCTTTGTCATCATGGAATGCTTTCTCACAAGAATATTCTGAAAAATTGTGTATCTGTATAGATAGGTGAATAAATAAATGAAATAAAATATAATGATATTGGCTGAAATTGTATTGTATCGTATACAGAAGGTTGTCTTTTACATAACAGTATTATTATAGAAATAATTGTTTTGTATTTTTGTACGATTCTGTACGATATCTGTACGATCTGTATGTACGATTCGCATTAAAAGTTAGTGGAAGCTACGAAGGATCACCGCGATGGACGCACATAAATCGATATGTCGCTTTTTTGAGTAGCGATTTTTTGCATCGTCGCCGCAAGGCAACGGACAGACTAGGCGTATTCAGTTTCTCTCTTCGTGTACCGTCACCCGTTGAGCGATAAACGGCGACTTTAGTTCGGACAATGACGTTCAATGTAGCGTGACGGGATGATACGTTGCGGGTGCCCGACCGCCCGCCGGGAAGCTCTTGGTTGCTGAACATGGGGGCCGCACATCATTACCCACCGTTGTTGACACTAGCTTATAAACGTCGTCATTCGGGCTCGGGGATGTGTGACGGACAGTCAACACCGTGGTGCCACGTCACGACTGGAAGCTAACACTCGATTGGGGTTGAGAGAATCTCCAACCTGTGACCTTGCTTTAATTCGTTAACGAAGGTTATTAGCTTTTTTTGACCGATAGAAGATGACTGTGAACATGACAAACGTTCGCATCACAGTTCTATAATTATTGTTTGCACAATTTATAAATATTTTTTGTAGAAATGGAAAACGTATAGAAACATTCAGTGTCTCTCGGTACACGTTTCGTATTTCGCTTGACTGACAATTTGATTGAGTAACGGGTTGAAGGTCCGAAACAAGATACAAGAATAGTAGAAACTCGTGGAGCACAAGCTCAGTTGCTCGGGCGTGCACGGGGTGGAATATAAGCTCCGATAAATCCGACTGCGCAGTTAAAAATTGATGTAGTAGTTTCGGAAGTGCATGGGGCCAGTGGTTAAGTCACGTATGTAGTCAACGGTAAACGGAAGCCCATATCAATAAGTATCGGCTGTGTGTATTGGGCTCTCTGCGCGCAAACGAGCGGGGGAGTAACTGAGAGGGAGGAAAAGGGGAGGGAGGGATGATGCGCTGTGTTGTATAGAGAGCTAGTCGATGGGATGGCGATTCCAAGGCCGGGGGTAAAATAATGGGGGCGGACGTTCGACTCGAAACATTGACGTTGCCCGGCGCGCTTACAAACACACCGACACCAATCGAGCATGGCTCTTCCTACACAAAACCGATGTAGGGGGGCTTCGTTGGCCAGGCGGCCGGTTGGCTTTACAGGGGGGGAGGGAGGAGAGAGCGAGAGAGAGAAAGGGAGGGAGGGAAGGGGGAGGGAGAGAAGAGAGAGAGGCGGGAATGGAAGTAGGGAAGAGTAGAGAACGGAGGGCAGAGTATCAGAGAGGCGCGGAGGGAAGAACACGGAGAGGATGAGGGAAATACGCATATATATCCTTGTACAGCGTTCTATGCCATCGATGCGGCTCGTGTTTAACGCCCTTATAAATGTGTAATGCGTATACTTGAAAGTGGGAATGGTCGGGGTGCGGGACCGGAGGGCAGCAGAGAGAACCGGGTGTAGGACGTACCCGCAACTCGCCGGGGTGGGCCCTCTGCGTATCGATAAACGATCAATCAACTGGTACACCTATGGACGAGGCCACCGAGGGTAAAAGAGGCGGCGGTGGCAGCGGCGGGAAGGCAGAGACGGTCGGAGGAGAAGGAGGAGGAAGTGGTAACGGAGGAACGACGTAGGGGTAGGAAGTACAAGGGATGAGAGAACGGTACGATGGTGGGTGAAGATGGGTATGTGAGAGGAAGGATGGAAGGGGTTGAACGGAAACAGCGGCGGTAGGGGCAAAAGACAGAGGAGGCACGAGACGCGGGACGAGGGTAGCGCGGGGGAAGGTGGCGGCTTGCAGAGTATCGACCCATCGCAGAGGAGAAGGCAGCCAGGGTCGCCTTCGCCGGGTTTTGTTGATGTAGGTGTATACGCTCCGCGTATCTGTCTATCTAGATATCTGCGCGAAGACGTTACGAGACTCAATCTCGCTGTCGCATCGGCGATACGAGTTTGAATCGTTTCCATGCTTTAATTCCGTTGAGGCGTACCGCTCGGGAGTGTTCTACGATTTCTCGAACGTATATGCTATTCAATGTTGACCCTCGGGATTTACTGCATGCCTGTCTGACGTGACTGCAATAGAATATGCCTACGATTTCGCTTTAATCTCCGCAAGAGTGTATACATCATGAATCATTAACAAGAATGTGCGTAAAAGAAGTAAGAAGATTTACAGAACTTCTTAGATCATTAATGTCCCTTTAACTTGAAATAATCTTCACTTTATGGACTTTCACATTCGCCAACAAGGTGTATGTACGTTCCGCCAAAGCATCCAGGAGTAACGAGCTCAATGTCTCCATGTTCCTGCTGTGTTTTCTTCTCACCTTCCAATGTGTTCGCGAGACGACAGGAAAGCGATTAGAGAAGGAACGCGGTCAGAGAGGTGCCGAGTCAAATTATCTGCGATATATGTTTTAAAGGTTCATATCGTGATTCACTTATACACCGTATACACTTAACATGTTAACGACCTCAAGCTGCCTGCTACGCATAACATTCTCAGCGTCTTCGCGTGCTATGAAATGATGTATTCAATCGAGGAAGTTCATCTCGAATATATCATTGCGAACACGTCTCTCTCTCTCTCTCTCTCTCTTCTCTCTCTCTCTTTTTGCCTTTCTTCGCACTTAACTCTTTCCACACATTTCCGCTTCGTTTTAGCGGCATGCGTTTAACTCGCATAGAGGGGGAACAATGCATAGCCACCGAGCGTAGCTACGTGGATCTGCCCATTGTAGGGTCAGGTGGGTCGTCAGTCGGCGGAGAGCTCGTTGGCTGGCTCCGCGGGGTGTGGCCACATAACCATAGCCACAACGATTCTCTCCTCTCTGTTTCACTTCTCTCTCTCTTCTTCATCTATTTTCACCCTCTTCGTTTGTCCAGCTTTTCCTCTCGTTTCATCGTCATGAGTTTCATTCGTTCGCTACAGAAACGTTTCATCTCGCTCTTGCCAACCGAATCCACGGTCGTACTGATAACAATAGCGAGTCTCTTTCTCCCTCTTTCTCTCTATCTCTCGTTTATACTATCCTAACGCTCAGCGTTCCCCTTTCTGCTCGAAGCTGGTGCGCGCGCGGCAGTAGGGATACGCCAGTGCGTGCACGCCATCGGAAGCTACCAAGCAGGCGCATCGTCGGCCTATTACAATGGCCAGCCCTCCTAAACGTTTCATTGTCATCAGCGTTCTCTCTGCCCATGCGTCGATGCGCGCGAACCATTGTTTCTCGTCGAATGGGCGGCTCTCGCCAGCGAGACCACTGTCATCGGATAACGTCATGTCGTTTCCACGGTGAGACCAAGCGAGACGTGAATTTCTGCGCAATCGACCACCCATGACCACCAGAGTTTATTAATTGCTTTTATCTAGGTGCAATTCCCTCGGTCGAAAAGGTATTGGCAATGTCATTAGCGTGACAGATGTGTTGACTTGATTGTTCAATTAAGTCATATTTATTACTCACTATATAAAATTTCTCTTCACAGATCACCGATCGTATTTATTGCACATGTAATGTAGCGTGCCGTTAAATTTGCATTAAGCTATCACTGATGTCGCATATACGTGTAACTTTCTCTCTTTCTCCCTTCAAGTAATTAATGTGTATTTATTATACTACTTTGTATGTGTCTTCGTGATTTGCACGCTTTGCTTTTGTTCTTATTACGTGCGACGACGCGCGGCAGCCAAAGCTCACTTTTCCCTTTTGCGGTAGTTTATTCTGCTTTTTGCGAATGTAGGATAATCGGGATACATATTTGTCGTATTTAACATCAGAGAAATGAGATATATCATGGCACGAACTTGTTATCACGCTACCGTGTAGCGTATCTAATAATAAGTTTCGAGGAGTTATTTTTTTTTTATCAACATATGCACACCGCGATTATTTACGCGTGCCATCGAAGTTTTCCTGCTTAGACATTCCTCGCCCGGTGAAAGAACAAGTTCGTTCTGTAACGACAAAAAACAATTATCGTGAAAACTGCATTCATTAATAACGGATAACGTATCGTGTGCATCGCGTCACGCAGATATTCAAGTAGAACCGGTCGGACTAACTCGATATGCGAATCTTTCAGATAAGCACGCATCATCAAGTAAATCAGGCCTTCTCTCGTTACACGCGTATTCTTAATGCAATATCCCGGGACACCGACTACAATCAACTACGGATCTTACAACCAGCGCTAAAGATAATGATCCCAGCGTCCGATAAGTATTAATAGCGTGAGCTAGTTGCGTTCGATGCACGGTTACAAAGAAGAGACGTCCTTCCATTTCTCGTTCCATTATATTAAGTGCTCCACTTGCCGATTCAAAGCTCGATACATTTGATACGCGCGATGCATTTCGAATCGACTTGATTTTTGACGTTCCCAAAACAACGAGTCCGAGTTCCTCCGGTCGTGATGCGTGGCGCTAAACTGTAATTATCACGAATTCATCTTAAGAAGTGATTACGCATTCTTCTTGCTACATGATATTACCGATGATCTACAGTACATTGAAAATTGTAGTCTTTCGCGGCGCACGATCGCGATCTTCTTGATCCACGTCCTGGGTAATAAATCTTCCCTAATGTTGGGTTACGAGAAACAGTTATCGGACTCTTGAAATTTATCGGTTTCTTAACAATTTTCCGCTATTATCGTCAACGATCATTAACAATTCTTACAATCGTAACAATTCAACGGCAATTCTTATAACCTGATATTAGTGTGCTACAATAAGCTTAGAATGCATTATACCTTTTAAAAAACTGTGAATGAGGCACACAATTGACGTAGTTCTAAAATATTTCCGTACTAATGCTAGGTTGCGATGATAGGCAAACAGATCATTAAAATTTATAGCTTGCTCGATAGTCTCAATGTTAGTTTTGGTATTCGATCGCGGTTTGTATAATTCTAATGATCATAGATAGAGCAATTTTTAACTTTTTCTCTCCATATATCGCTATGTAAATATTATTTTTAATTGCTTAAACGATATCAATATCAATATTGCTTTTAATATCGTAACCATGTTGTACACAAATAAGATTTTTTTATCGTTTCCAATAAATACGCCGTAATAACGGCGATATTTTTTAAATAAAATACTTTTGCAATATTTAATGCATATCCAGTATGGCTGTCCTCTCGTGTCTCTCGACAGCAATTTTCTTGATTTGCTCCCATAACATAGGATAGGGGTGAATCGTTCTGGCAAAATCTGCGCGATTCAGACGGTATAATTCGCAAGTCTCAACGGCGACGACGCTGGCCACTCTCCGCTCGTGCGGCATCACCAGCACGATCTCCCCAAAATGCGCACCATCCTCCAAGTGACATACTTCCTTTCCGGAACCCGTATAAATAGCAACCGTACCGGTAGCGATGAAGTACATGCAATCACCTGGTTGATTGGCCCGTACGATCACGTCGTTTGTTAAAAATATCTCGGACTTAAGCAGAGCGACGATGCGTGTCAGTAACGAGAGAGGCAGATTGTTAAAAAACGTAACATTTTCCACGAGTTTGCGGCAGACGTGCATACCGATTTCCTGCCGCATATGTGGAGACAAAGTGTTGAGGATTTCGACTTCGTAGAAGTATCGATGTTGAAAGCAAAACTCATAGTAGGCTATGATACGTTGTCGAGTCGTATACGGTAATTGCCGACGTTTCATATATTGCTTGAGTTCTGCCATGACGTTTTGATATTTTATTCTAGAGCTGTTGGCACTCTTGTAGAGCTGGTTTACACGAGCTATCAGGATCCAGATAGATAGACTACCTAAGAGCTGTAAAAGGATCACCACTGTGAGGTCCGCTTCGTTTCTTGGTTTTCTATGTAGGAAGCCCGACGACAGGAAGATGGAAATGGAACGTAAGAGACTGTTCAGATACTGTAGAGCTTTGGATTCTTCCCAAAGGTTGAACTCTTGTATCCAGGAGTCGTCGCTTGGTCGCTTTGGTAGCTGCATGGAAGTCGTCGCTATTGGCACTAGCCAATATAGGCAAGACTGCCACTGAAACGATATTATTAGCCAAAATATCATAATGCAAACTTCATAGAGGGCTGTTGGAACATCGTATGCGTTAGCAAACTTTGTCACGTAGGAACTGAGAGAGAACACGCGGAATCCGCACATCAAAGACACTAACTCGCGTGTGACTATGTTCTTCTGCCATGTTTTCACGAACGCGATATCAGTTGGTAGAGAGCCTAACAGATCTGGCAGAAAAGTGCCGTATCTTATGTACCTCTTCATTATTTTTTTCGGTTCCATCACGACAACGTGATGCAGCTTGTCAAAGTATCTGCTCAATAAGAAATAAAGAAATGTTTAATTTTATAACGACTTTAATAAATTTTGTTGTAACAAAAATGCTAAAATTGAATGCTAGAATCGAAGAAGACAATGTCCAGAATTTATGTTTCTTGCATTCTGCGAATATATCAGCACAGATAAATAAATTTATATTTTTTTATTGTAAAAATATAGTCACCCTGTCATAAAGTTAATGATTATGTCCATACAACAAAGAGAGAGCAAGAAATTCTTGCAAACCGTCCAGTAAAGTAAACGTCTGTTTATTTCGAAGGCAGCTTGATACGGAACAACCAATAGTAAGCATGTCATAGTTAAAATCATTAGAATATCCCAGAAAAATCTGCATTATAAAAGATTTGATTTAGTGTAATGTATTGATTTGTATAGGCATACTAATACATCTCACACATGCGGAAAGATAGTAAAAATTCTTGTAGAAAAGAAAATAATACCTAAAGGCACTGAATGGGTGAAGAATATGTTTGTAGTTACGTAAATGTCGTCGCTTTTCCGAGATTACGGAAGCGCGACTGCGTAAATACTTGCGGGCATCTGGATTTTTTTCGGATGCCATCAGCAAAGAGCGGAACGCGTAAAACGCTTTTTGCAAGTAATTGCGGTCGGGAGGAAAGAGTATATCTTCATGCTCTGTCTCGATTTCGCATTCATGCTCTACATGAAGCATGATAGAATCGTTGTGTGACGAGTTAAAAGCAGTGTGAAAAATGGGAGTTTTATTAAATGTACATTTCTAATTATAGATATATTATATACATGTATGTGAAACAAGCGTACATCGCTGGCAACGGCGGCATCTCTTCGAATGAAAGGGGAGCTCGTCCTTTCACAGTTGATTCGTACGAGTGAACGCAGTCGGTAGTAACGTTGCCGGTGGACGATCAAGCCTGTGTTCAGATTTGAATCTCTTGGGGTCTCTCTTTCGATACGATACCGACCATATTATCTTAAATTGAAATTGTCCTGAATAGAGAAAGATATTCATTTTAATCTGTAAATGGTAAGATAATTTTCACTGTTTTTCATAATTTGATAATTTCTGTTGGAACACAGATAAAGCAGCAGAATGCTGTTGGTAACACATGATCGATTTTATTGTTTGCATCTGTTGTATAGCCTTTTTGCCTAATGAGGACAGCACTTTATTTTTAGTTGTTTAATAACAAAAAGTGATTGGAAATATTCGCAATCATGTTTTTCTAAAAAATATCCAATATCATGCGTTTTTCGTTTTTGTCCGATATAAATTGTTATTACATTTAAATATAACATATATACATACAAGTTATTTCAATTTTTATTTCACAGTTATCTGTTTTATGATATTCGATATTTTTTTTCAAATTTATATTATATAATTTGTAAAATATCCTGTATAAACATTTTCAAATTGTCAATTTAATGTACTACATATGTATATTAATTATCTTTGTTAAGATTTATAAGATTTATTAAAATCTTGAATTAAATTTAAAGAAAGTTGAATTTATTAAAAATTGTAAAAAATGTAAATTTGTATATCGTTGAGAGAATTTATTAAATTTTACGTCCGCGAGTCGTGCGAACGCGTTTACTAATATGCGTGTCCATCTCGAAATTAATACCATCCAATATACGAAATGCATCATATTTTTCATACGTTCCAGTTCATGGAGACATGAATAATTGCCGGTATGATTTGCGAGTCGCGTACATCACAGTCAACGCATTTTGGTGCGGTCAGTTTATTTTTGGTGCAACTGACAGTTGGTTTCCGCGAGATATAAAAATATCGAACTGACTGTACGAATGAAGAAACGTTTTTCCTAGCGAGTGACAAATGAACGGTACATGTGACAATATTTCGTTATGTAATGTTGTTATGTACCGAAATATTATCTACACGTGTATCGACGATTGTTTTTGCGAAATCGAGATTTTTGTTGTACGTGTTCGCGAATCCTTCCAAGCTTGGATTATCATGGTAAAGATGAGAGTATCTACCAAGAGATCGCGGATCGCTTTCAGGATGGATGATCTGTTCACGGTACATTTAAGTAACGCTTTATACAAGTCGGCTTTATGAGGGCTCAGACCTTCGTTGCGTGCACCGCATATAAAGACAATCTTCTGGTATATATTCTACGCGTTGAATTCTCAATGTAACGACGAGATTTTATGGACGATTTTATTCGTTCCCTATACACGAATAAATGTGTATCCATGAATAAACTCTGCCATAACCGTGTCTATTCGAGTGAGTAAAAACGAGTATCTTGCCATGCACAGAGAAAATGTTTAACATTTATACCTTTATATTAATGCGTACGATACGCTCTCAATTATTCGTCGTAACAAAACAAAACGCTGAAAGAGCTTCTTCGAACATTTCGGATGCGGTGTTTCTTACGCAGATATCGCTGCCGGAACTAAAGGGGTATCAGGAAACATTTTATCCCAAGCTCCGGAAAATCTACCGGTTAAGCGGTGTACGCAATTTAAAGTCACTATTCCTGTCTGTCCCGAGGGAATTAAGGGTCAGACGCGGAGGCAAGTATATCGCCAGGAAGTCTGGTTCTCCGCAGCTTTTTTCCTCTCCTATCCTGGTAATAAATTTTCAAGTCGTCCAGCAACGTCCTGGAACTCAGGAACGATGTTATAGACGGTGCTCGAGAACAAGAAGGGTGGTTACTCAGGGTACGCTCACAACCCTCGGCACATACTAACGTGGATTTACCGAGGCCCATTCTCTACGTAACGACGAGTGACTGCGGAAGTGTCTATATACGCGGTTCTGGTGGGAAGTTATGGGTGACCGCGTTGCTGTATCAATATCTCGTTAGGAGCTACGACGGAAATAAAACTGGAATGTTCGTCATTCTCGGAACTGACCGAGCCAGCAAAATTGTAATACGTCCTGCTGGCGCCAGTCCCTCGTTACACGTGCAACTTTGACTTTAGGAATAGTGGCATGTTTGAAATGTAGAAATTGAATTATTGTGTCATGTTTTATGAGGACTGCAATCGATCATTGCAATACACAGAACGTTACCATTTATCGCAAAATCGGCTTACTGCATCAATATCAACTAACTGGGAAATGACGGAAGCGGATCAAATAGGATCTCTAATACGCGCATATATTTGCTAGTTATCCATTGATATTTATATTCTCTCATTAGAGAAGAAGATGGATTATTTCAAGTGCGTATAACGAGCTTTGTTTTGCAATCTTATATTACACCGAAATTTTATTTTCGAATTTTACATAAAGTAGAGATTTTCAAATATGTATGTATATATTGTATATGTATGTATGTGTATTATTTCAGATTCTATTTCTAATTATGTCAATTGCATTTATCTAAAATATATTGATATTATCATTATATTGCATTTCATCCTGATACATATGCTAATATAGAGGTTTCACGGATCACTGCACGTAGTTATTAAATTCAATAACGAGCGAATGGTCATGATCGATACTATTCAAATAGTGTTGTTAATACTTGGTGCAAAATTGTCATTCAGCTGATGCAACGTGATATTGTATTCAATATACTTATAGATATATAAAAGTCCTATAGAAATTACGTACAAGGGAAAGATATAGTAACTAAGATTTTTTTTAATGATAAAAAAAATTACATATTATACATATTTATGGACATGTTGTCCTGTTTTAAATAAGTATCTACTCACAAGTCTATTTTTATTAACATAGTAGAGCATTTCAATTGTTAGGACTGAGATGTTTCTTATATTTACGACGTAAGGGCGAGAACGAAAGTAATTCTTGCTTCCGCCACAATGATCAATAAACCATCCCGTCCACGCTGCTGAACGACGCTTTATACTTCGATGGATGTAACACCAGGGAAAGAGGCGGCAACTGGTGGTCGTAAGTACTTATGTACGTGTAGGTTCGCTGTGTATACGCAGTGAGCTGCCAACGATATAGCCAGCGAGACGAAAACACTCGTCTGCAAAGTCTAGTACTGGCGTAAATATACCGAATAGTAAGAGACGTAGCAGCAGTTACCTAAAAGCCACCGGTCGCTTATGGAAACATGGCTCCGTAAATATTCGAGCACTCTGATCTGTTACGATCGAACGGTACTCTATATTCTCGCCTTCTAAATTTATAAAATAATTAGCAGTAATAAAATATAAGTGACACAAGTAACATTTGGATCTAAATTAAAACAAAAGCTTTCAAATAACTACCAATAATAGTTACAATCTATCCGTTTGCACTATGCTCATCATTTAGCAAACTGCACGTTTGATTAAATTTTGCTAAAACATTACATCGATTTTATATTCATCATTATTCGATACAATAACCGAGTAATTTTTTAAAATAAAACAATTTAAAGATTTTCGTTTTATATTTTTGACAAAATAACGTAACGTGAAAAAAAGTTTTTTTTTTCCAAAATAATGTTTGGAGCAGTTTTTCGATTATTTTTCCAATACAGCCTGCGCTACATTCTGCTGTAGTGATAAAGTTGCTGGAGATATAACGCGTAATCTATTATTATAAGCCGAGGAGAGAGAGGAGGCAACTGGTGGCCGTACGTATTTACGTTCGTTCTCGTGTGCTCTCCACGCATATCGCGCGTATATACGCGTTGCGGCCACGGCAAGTTACCAGTGATATAGTTTGCAGCTGAACAAACCGTTTCTACCGTCTAACAGTTGGCGTTTGGCCAATCCCTGGTGCCGATGCGCCTCTCTTCACCCGTTATACGAGAATTAGAGTATACTGCACCCCTCCTGTACACCATGTAATTTTCTCTTCTCTCTCTCTCTCTCGTTCTCTTATTCCATCCCTCCTCTCCTTTTATTCCTCGACATCTCGTGTATTCCACTCTTTATTGCCCGACTGGACCCGTGTGTGGACGTGCCTCTGCTCTGCATTTGCATCCCGTTAAACGTCGTAAACTTGTCAAAGCGCGGGCTGTTATGTGCAGGATCGCGAGCTATATTATAGGCGGGCAACGTTTGTGCGATATCCTCCAGTGGGTGTCCGAAAGACAAAGCACCAGGGAGACCGGAAGGGGGATATCTGCTGCATTGTTATTTCCAACGAATCGACAGACTTAAGTGCACTTAACGGAGATTAACGTTCTTATATCTCTATCTCGGCTCGATATGTTAATGAGTTGATAATACCGAAATTTCGCTAACGAGGGTCGCTGTATTTCACTGTCGCAGCGACAAACAGACTTCTGCGACGGTTCTTGCGTCTTAATTCGAATTGAATCGCGAACGTAGGAGTGCACTTAAAGCAGATTAAGACTGTCGTAAGAAGATAAGTGTACGTCGAATGTATCATTGATGTTGTAATTAAAGCTGCAGAAAAACGAAGACAGTGCATTACGAACGTCTTTGCATTAATTTATCAACGGTTCGATATTGGATCTTTCTTATTTTTATGCGATCGCACCAATATATACTTAGAAACAAATAATAAAGTACAACGTACGCGGTTTGTTACTAATTAGAAAAGTAAATATTATTCGTCGTAAGTAAATAATCGTCGATTTATAGTTTGTAAGTTCTTATTATGTTTAATATACATAAAGGCATAACGTGATGCGAAGTTAATTATGTCATATTAATTATAGATTATTGGTTCTGCTGGCAAATGTTTAGTAATGATAGCAATATCACATTTTATAGAAGGACGACGTATCTAATTACTACTAAACTTAGGCAAGTGATAAATAATAATTATCTAGTTCGTGGTAGTCGAAGTCATCGAAGTAACATTTCTATTTCAATACTCAATGCGAGTCACATAATTTATTTTACTTGGTTATGCAGCCAGAATACTTAAGTTTTCTTCAACATATATTTATATTTGTAATGATCGTCGTCGTTTGATTTACGTGTATTATTATTATTATTAATTAATAATTAATGTGAAGGATGTGATAGAGTTATTGCAAAACCATTCTTTTGGCATTATATTATAAAATCTGATGCCTTAAATCCAATTCGATCGCTCATAACGATGCATGGCCACTGCAATTTTTCATTTATGTCGTTATGACGATTTATGAGTCTATTAGTCGATAATGGTGAAAAATATGGCTATGGGAATAACGATCTTAGCTTATAGTGATCATAAATGTAGAATAAAATGTCGCGCGACGCGAGGAGCGATGCGGCCAAGCATATATTTATGGTAAGTGGCGTGAGTTATGAAAACTTCATGATATATCCAGTACTTTATGCCTTCATGAAGAACTGCTGAAATAACGTACAAGCGAAATGCTTTTCGCATACTCACATAATTAAAAACTACCCACTGAGACGCATTCGCTATACAATGTGAATGGTCGAAAAGAGTTTTTCGCTCAAAATGGTTGCTTTGAATTGGAACCAAAATATTAAAATTCATTTAAAAGTAAATTAATTTTTATTAATATGTTCATATAATAGAAAAATATAAATAGAAAAATACTTTGTTTGGTAATTCAAAGAACTGAGATGAAATATTTTATGAAAATATTAATACACTCTCTCTTTCTTGGTTTTTAATTAATTAATCTAAATCCTTGTAATCCGAAAAACATTGATGTTTCACTGGAATAGATGACATATAATTTATTCAGCATAGCCGAGAGCAAACGGATAATACTCGGAAACATCCGTATAATTTATAGTACATCAGTATCTGTATCGATATCGGAATTCTCACTAGTCGTATATTGATTCTAGTGCAGATTTCAACTATCCGCATTGTAATCAGATATTTATTATGTCATGATGAAACCCATACAGTAGAGAATTTATTCTACACAAATTTGGACAAAGGAATTTACTTTGTATGACTAAATAGACAAAGTCAAATTAATTTTATAACTAAGCGAACCTTTTAAGCGTTGTACTAGCAACTAACAATTAGACATGCATATATTTTTAATTACAATATAATTAGCCTCGAAAAATGAACAGATAGACAAAGTCAAACTAATTTTATATTTAAGTGAACCTTTTAAGCGTACTAGCAACTAACGATTAGCATGCATATATTTTTAATTACAATATAATTAGCCTCGAAAAATGAACAGATCGTGATATTGAAATTTCTCAGAATGGCGCTGCTATGTAAGTTGTATTATGTAATTTATATCTCTTGGAAAATGTTACGACATCTCTCCCAACTTGACTATGTCACATATGTCTAATGTGTCTAGTTGGAAAAGTTAGCACAAGTATTATCTAGTTGATCTGGGCTAAGTTGGACAACGCCTTAAAAGCGTTACACGCTTGGCCAATTTGATGAATATTAAGGGGCGCGTATTGAGTTAGAATCTGCAGTTGTAGTCATAGATAGCAAATTGGGAAAGTTGTAGTGCTGCCGACGTTGCCAGAGCGCGTTTGCGTCTTGTTGTATTATCTTAGAAACTTTCTGACGTCTTATAAGTTTCCAACTTTTGTTATATACGTATGCAAAGTTGTGTCGCGAGTTCCGCCATGACAGGTTGTTATTGAATATGAGTAGAAACGCGTAAGATTTATTTATATTTTATCGACATATGTACGATATAAATATCCTCTTTCACCCGAATAAGAATTCGTCAATCTAGTATAACATAAATGATACGAAAAATAAAATTTGCAATAACGTAAGTTAAGCCTTTTTTGCACAATCTGTGACGTACAAGAGTAATTTTATTATTATTGCGAAAAATAAAGTTTAGTAAAGTAATATACCTTTAAAGTTATATACTTCTATGTAGTTTCAGAAAAATGTATATTTTCTCGTTATTGTGATTGAAAGAAGATATAAAAGAGTACTCCACAAAGAAACATAGTTATAGAATACAATTTTCATTTTGTGAAAATGCTTATTGTTTACACTAAAAGAGGGGAATATTCAGACATTTAATCAGAGTACTTCAAGCGGGCGTTGTAGTTCGTGCATTCTTTGCTAAAGTTAAAGTAAACAAACTTAAAGTATTAAAGGAAAAATACGAAGAGCACAGAACCACCAAGTAATTACAGCAAATTGAGGCGTCACGTGTTTCGTGCCTTATTTAATTTCATTTTAATATCGTTAATATCTATAAGTATATATTTAAACACATATGTGTGTATTTAGCTTCCAAATGTTGAATTAACTAGTTGTTAAATTGTAACATACATTGATATGAATAATATATTTATTTTCGAGAAAGAATAGAGTGTTTGTTATGCTTAATAACAATCTAATTAGGTTATATTCATACAATGCATTTTATATCTTATTTTTTACTTCTGCACAAAACAGAACATTGTAAAATTAAAATACTTTGTACATATTAATAATCTCTTTGTTATATCGATATATAAATTTTGTGAAGTATCGTCCAGTGCATGTAACGACCATTCTGCACGCAAATTGTAGAATGGGCTTGTTTGTCTTGATTTACTCACGCGGTACAATTAATGTCATTTGACCGCAATATACATTTCAGTAGAAGTTATCCGAGTTAAACGCGACTACGTGCCGAGCTATTTCTATCTGTGAACTATTCAAACGAGTAGGCAATAATTTGAGCGCCATATTTCCTAAGTTGTGCGCTACTTGATGGCGTAATGATATATTTCATTTACAGATGTACATATTTAACTAAATCTATCTTGCATCATTTTAACATTTATATGCCAGCTATATCCCGAGAGATAAGAACTATGTTATTCTCAATATTCGCATAATAGAGCGCTCTATCGTACGATGAGGAGATATGAACAGGAATATAACGAAGACACGTAGAAAGCATGCCGCAATATATCATGCATAACAAGTGACTAGTCCAACTCTATGCCATGCACGAGTCTAAGGGATGTTATTGCGCCAGACGCAATCACACAATCATATTTCTTAACTATGGCAAGAGAAATACGGCCTATTTCTCTTTTCATATTGGTAGCTATTCTTCTTAGTCATATTTTCGTACAACTTTTTCTTTTCCTGTATAATTAAATACATATAAATAATTTCTACACGTCGGGCTCTGCGATGTAATAAAAAAAATTGATGGTCAGGCTGCGATTATAATTAGTTGAAATTGATAAAAATCGTCTTCTGTCATTTGAGCTCTTAAAATTCGTTCTACAGCATCACATCTAAATAGAAATATTATGGAAATGTTAGATATTCACTCAAATATTATGAGCTCTTTCTACTACAGATAATCCAAAGGCCGATGGGTTATTCTCTGAATATAATAAACACGTCGCTTTGCAGTACGTGCTGCGGAATTTAACGAAGATAGCAGATTCAACGAACACAGGGTATTGAATACTGTGTATACTGAACATTACAAAACACACTCTTTGATTAATTATCGTATCAACATGTTCGCCGATTCAATTTGTTATAAAATGTACTTTCTGACATGTTTGCAGCTTAACAAAGATTATGCTAAAAATTTTTTGTAGATGTTATGATAATGGTTAATAATGTAATTAACCATTTCGTGATTTTTTAAATAAACATTTACGTTTAATATTACAAATATGTATTATTACTTTGTGCATGTGCTTATGAAAATTCTTATGAAATTCCTGCAATCTTAAGTGAAAAGTTACATCGATAGTGCATCGATACTTTCATCGAAAGTTTATATAAAATATCTAAATTATTTTATAATATACATTCTTCAATCTTATGTTTTTACATACCTTCGAAGACTGCTAGCATCAACTGCCCGTCGTCTTAACAATTCTCTTAAAGAATTACAGGATTCTTTACTTACTCTCGTTTCGTAAAAACCGAGTCGTAAATGTTCAAGACATTTTACGTTAATTTTAGTCGATAATTTGGACGAGGTAAATTATCGGGGTAAAAGAAAAATAAGGGTTGCGCAGGAACATACAATTGTAATAAATACTTCTAAAGAATATTTTATAAACAGAGATAAATAATTATAATGTAACATTTAAAAAATGTAGATCTTTTATCGATCGAAATTAATATCGAGATTGATATAGATTTCTAGGAAAATTATAAAACTACATCATTTTACATTTCTTTGAATTCTAGTTCAAGTGTTAGCCAAAATTTTTTCACATTAGAAAATTTAGATATTTTCATTAAATTAAGATCTGAGGTACAGTAAGAGATAATTCAATTAACATACCAAAAAGATGCATATGACATATATCATCGGCTTGTAATAAAGTAAGTTTAATAAGGAGTTAAGATTAATAATTTTGACATTGTATTATTATTTGGAGATTAAATTTTGTATTAATAAACACTGGAATAAAAAGTAATAAGAAATAACGATTATGCATCGATAAAATTTTTACATTAAGATCTGACATTATTAGGATTATTCTGACAGATTTAATATTAATAACAGTATTAAAATATTTGTGGATTAATATTAATAGTGTAATAAACCGCTTGACGGTGTTATTAATATGCGAAAGTTAAGAGAATCGTCGTGCTTTTGTAGAAACATTATCGGTACGGTTTAATCCTACAGTCACACCAGGACATCAGCATTACCATTAGTCATGTTGTTTATTCTCGACTCTCGGGAAACACTGACAGCGTATGGGATGTTTTCTTCCGTGCAACCTAGAATTGGCTCCGGCCTGGTGGAACGTGAGCTTATCGAGTAATTCCACACGTCCTGAAGGCAGGTTATCACGACGAACACGTCTGTTCCTGTTACGCACGGAGGTTGCTACGCGCACGTGTACGAGGCTCGATGCATCGGAATGACGTCGGCGCTCCGTTTACATTGTACGATTACAGAATATGGCGAAACAGCAAAGGCGCAAAGCTAGTGGGGTAGCAATGGCGGAATTAACGTATTCGTGTTACGCAGGCTCGCCATATCAACCGCAGCTAGATGAATGTTAATTAGTGGAAGATATATACCGTATCTCGCCTAGTAGACGGCTATCTTCCATTACCACCATAGTAGATATGATACGTAGTCGACAATCTTTGTTTCTCATAGTAGTATTAGTCGTTTGTAAGTGCGACTCAGAATGTTGTAACATACTGTTCGTTGTAGGACCTCGACTTCTGCTGCTATTTCATTTAAAAAATATATGTACGTGCTATTGAACATATATCTATATATATATATATATATATAGGACACGGACGATTGAATGAAGAATTACGATCGTTTTTATTCATGACCCACCTCTTCGGGAATCGAATGAGCAGACTCGCACTTGCACGAGAGCGACCCTACTACGTTTTTTGCTCTGCGTCAAGTGAACTCGCGAAAAAGCGTGAGATGTATGTCTGCGTAATGTTAACACGTATCATATAATGAGCTAATATCGTATTTCAAGTTTAATAATATCCTCGCGTTCTATAACTGTAACAAGTAGCGCAAGTTGTACAACATTATATGATACATTTTAATTAGTAGTTTTTAATATATTATTTTAGAAAGAAAAAAAAATATATCGTAACTTAAAAAAAAGTTTACAGTGAGAAAAAAGCATTTAAAAAATTTGCGTTATTAACAGCAATATTAATGTAATATTGTATTGTAATGAGTACGTAGGTATGAATATGCGACGTGTTACATAAAGTGTCACAGTGGGGAGCCCTTAGTTACTCCACAATTCGCTAACATATGAATTCTGCGTGGTTTCGTACCCATTAACTAACAGTAATGATCCAACAGAAATAGTTTCCCCACATCCACTTTGTCGAGCGACAAACTGTAATGGTGATGCAAGCCGAGTAATTTAATATAGCGTATAATTCAGACGAAATCGGGGGTCTGAAACCTGTTACCGCGTCTGGTTAAAGCAGCCGTGAAAACGGAACGAGCGGCTATAATAGCCGCTGCCAAGTTTTCGGCTGTGTTAAGATAATGTTCGAATCACCGGCTAACCCGACTAATGAATAATTAGACTACCGAGAGATGCGTCCCAATTTTAAGACTCCCATCATAGTTACGTTATAGATAATGAGCTTTACTACAGGGCTTCGCGAAACCATCTCTCCTTCTGTTATGAATAACAATAACAACTTTGTATCATCGAAGATGCTTCAAAATCCCTTTAATCAGAAGACATCGGAATAAAGCTTTACCTACAACGCGTAATATCGTTGAGCGCAAATTTAATTATATCGAAATAATATAAGATAAAGAATTGCCATCTTATATTTAGTTCCGAAAATGTCGAACGTAATGGAAATCAATATTTTAGTAATCTATAACTGAGTTTAATTAAACAACTGTCGATAGAATATGGATTTAATTACACACAAATAAAGTAACGAATAACGATATTATTGTATAACTTAATTCAAAAATATGAAACGCACTGAAAATCAATAACTTGGTAGTCGATATAAGAGAGCTGAAAAAATATCTGTCGATGTCTGTCGAAATAATGATAGTCGCATATTAACATAATTATGTAGATTTTAATAGAAGAACCGAAAGATATAGAATCATATATTTGCTATGATTCATTGTCCTAAGCGGTGTTTTTAATTAATCACTGTAGTAGCAAGTAATAAATGTCGATAAAAAAATACTGCTACAATTCGTTTAATGAACACAGAACACAGAACACACAGAATGTAGTTTGCAGCCACACCTTGCTGTGTTAATTTAGTTCCGAAATCGTTTCCTCGGAAATTGTGGAAACGTAAAGATGTAACTGATGGCCTTAATCGCGAAATAAAAGTTCTTATATCCAGAAATATTACTATACGACATTTTAAGTCGTAACTATCCATTATAAACGCAATCATACAACATAACATGTACATCGTTTAAGCGAAGCCAATTGCTTCTTAAAGAAGCGTAAATAAGTTCATAATTTTACGTTCATGGTCAATTAAAAAGGAATGCAGTACATATTGCGTACATATATACTTTTATTTATATACATAATATACATAATATATATATTGTCATTATATAAGTACGCGGCGCTACTAAATCGATATACCGTTTAAGCGCGAGGTAATTTCCCGTGAAGAAACAAGCGTGCAATTAGTCTCTAAACAAGCGATGCAGATTTCAGATTTAAAATACGTAACCAGGAAGCATTCGTCAAATTTAATCAGTTTCACTGCAGTCATGTACATTGTGTAGCTTGTCTGATAAGTCCAATCTACAAAGACAAAGATAACGTCTAGAAAAATGTCATATTTATCTTTTACGACAAAGTCAGCTTAATGTTGAATACTACTCTCGCAAGACAACGCAATTTCAGTACCCATTTAATGTGTACCCTGGATTAAGACAAATATCCGCCTTTGTTCCATAGAACGGTCCTTTTCTTTTGCACGCAGATACGTGTACCTTGAGGTTTCATCAGCAGTATAACGTAGCGGCAACAGCATATCGGCGCCGTTGCGGTAGACGATACGAGATGTATAGTTACGAATGAAGGAACCAGGGAGGAAGACAGAGAGAAAGGACAAGGCGTGAGCGAGGCGTAGAGGCGATATGAGAGAGAGTGCAGAGACAGAAAGGTAGACCAAGTAGAGAAAGAGGGAATATGAAGCGGGTAGCGGATGAACATGGGGTAGAAGAAGAGAGAAAGACTACTGGTAGTGAGTGAAAATAGAATAAGAGGAGAGAGCAGGTAACGGGAGGACGAGATCCGGTGGGGAGGTCACAGGGGTAGGAGAGTTTCCTCCTTTTCAACCCCCGTGTTGCCGCGTACCGCGCACAGCGGCACGTAGGTATACGTACACACTAGGCGTCTATATTTTATATCCGGTGTACCCGAGTTGTCGCTAGGGCGCAGACTCGAGCCAATCGGGGTCGGTCGGCTCGCCAGTTACTTTTCGCGATTCACCGTGGCCGCTCTTCCGCGGCGCAGGTAGACGGACGACAGTCAGTCAGTCAGTCAGTCAGTTGGTAAGGCAGGAAGGAAGGATGTAAGAGGATTGTCGGCCGGAGCAAGAAAAGAAAAGATAGGGTTGGGAAGAGAACAGAGAAGGCGTCAAGAGCGAAAAGAGGTGAAAAGAAGATCAAAAAGAAAGGAGGATAAAAAACGCGAAAAGTGCAGACAGATAAGGAGAGAGGGAGATAGAGAGGAAGAGAGAGGTCATAGGTGCTGGCCCTCGTACCGCATTCGCCGCACAAAAGCACAACTTGCGCACTGTTGCGCCGCGTTACCAAGCTACTGCGCGAGCAACCGAACTGTGCCGCTTGGCCATCCCTGCCGAGCAGTCGAGTGCTTTCGTGCGGAGTGTTTACGTCGTCGCGCGGGTAAACACATGTTGTCGTGGCTCGCGCTCTCGTAGCTCTCTCCCACGCATCTCTTTCTCTTTCTATCGGCGTGAATCAGCTGGAACGCCGAAACTTCATTCTTCGCTTTCGCGTAGCTCGAGTGACGTTCTGTAAATGTGAGGATAACAATTCATAGAGTCGATCGAGTACTCTAAAACTATACACGCGTATTCGGTATGATAAATTCAATCTGAACTACTCGACTCCGATGCCGATTTTCGAATGATAGACTGGCGCTTGCTCATGTCAATTCGTGATACATTGGACCGTCGTCTCGGAATTTACGTGAATTCGCTTCGAGAGTTCGTAGTCTCGCGTTTTGGACTTTATCGCGTCGCGATAGTCACGCCGGTGTGCGCGCTCGCGAGGAATTGGAAGATTAGGATCGCTGACTCGGGGGATTCGCTAAATCGGGGTAGAGAAGTGGCGCGAGCACCGTGACAGTGCAGCAGTGTCGAAGTCTTGCAACGATACGTGACTGTCTTAACCCCGAGCTCGTTCGTATATATATATATATATATATGTATGCTGACGCTCCGAACAGACCCTCACGTCGCCGTGAATTGAACCTGCGTGAGTAGAACGGTAAAGGGAGACAGAGAAAGACGTTGATCTCGTCATCGTGAAGCACTGGATGTCACTACGTCATCGCGTAGCGAGGCGTACGTGTGCGAACGTACGTAGTCGTCGTTTGTGCCTGGCGTAAACTCGCGCGGCAAAGTGACTACCCCGAAGTGCAGCGGTGATAAGAAGATACGCGACGTGATCGTTAGCATAAATGACAAGCGCAACCAAGGCATCGAACTGAGGTGAGTGGTGTCTTCGTTTGAGTCCTGCGTCGTGTGCTCATGTATGGAATATCTTTGGTCGACCGATTGGTGATTTTCACAACCGATTCTAGAACTACCTTCGCGCGTAACACCTTCGCTGCTACATAGAATTTAATTAGAGGGAATAGGTCGGCACTGTCGTATTAATCGTGCGAGCTCCCGGCAAATAAAATTATAATCGAACGGCGAGTTGGATCTCGAATTACGCGCCGCGGAGATAGAACCTGAGGCGCTTGTGCTTCTGGCGTTATCGTGCTCCCCTCTAGAGACCTTTCCGCCTTGCTTCTGAAACGTACGTAATGAAAATTCAAGAAAACTCGAAAACTTTGCGTACTTTAAAATCCAACTCTTGTTGGGATACGTACGGATGCTTTCTGCATTATATGAAGCTACGATGCAGACGATTATACGATTATAGCTACTTCACACGCTTTTTCTAATTTACACATACAAGGTGTGGCAAGAAAAAAACGAGAATTATTTTTTAAATCATTTATTCTTTAGATATAAAAATTCAATTTCAATGATTGTCCCCTTCAAAATAATCTCCGGTCGAGTTTATGCAGCGCTCCATTCGCGATTTCCATGAAACAGAACAATAACGGAAGTCTTTGGAGAATATCGCCTTCAATTGCTGTCTCGTGTTCTCTGAATATCTGCTACGTTTTCAAATCGTTTTCCTTTGAAGCGAGTTTTAATTTTGGGAAACAAAAAATCGCACAGCAATCTGGCAAATAAGGCGCACACTTCGACGCGCGTGCTCCAACATTGTAATCGTGTGTAACTAAAAATTTAATTATAATTCTTTACTCTAAATCTCGTTTACTCATCTTTTCGCTGAAGGGGTCACAGACTGATTTCTTTCAAGACAAGCAGCTCAGTTAAAACAGAACTGATTGCAATGAAATAAAAAGGAACCTGTAACAAAAGAAACAAGTTACAACACGATATAAATATTGTTGACATGCTTAGTAAGAGAACAGTAGGTAACTATTCATTTCCTTTTAGCCACACTTCATATATAGTATACCCATCTTTGTGTAATGTTGCGATATTTATAAATCTTTCTAGCCATAAGATAAAAATGATGTTGATATATTAGCGTAACAGCAGTAGTGTCAAATGTAATTAAAGTAAAAAAAAAAATGAGTACCTATAACTTAATAAAAACAATACTTTTGTATAAATTTAATCAATTACTTCCGTTACGTAATAACAACGTTTTATTCTTCATAATCAGTAGGTCATTGCGTAACTGGAGTACATAATTGGCAGCGTACTTCTTTTTACTTGTTCCAGCGATCAAAGAAGTTTTAATGAAACTTTTTATGTCTTTGATCAAACACTTTTGCTCGAACGATATTACTTTATGAATTGTTTCTCAAACTGAGAACAAGCTACAAGTCAAAGAATAAAAATCCATTCCATTTACAAAGTGACTTTGTTCGATTTGTCGTCGATGATCTTTGATAAACGGCAAATTTTAATCTTACATTGAACACAACGACGTAATGCGATATTTTTATCAAGATAAAGAGTAAACTCGTAATAATGCTGCGCTCGTAATAACGTGCAATATTGTTTTAATTCTGCCGCAGGGAATATATACAAAATTCACGATGCTGAGAAATTTCTCTCCAATTGCGGTATCAGGTTGACGATTAGCATTCATGTCACATGCTTGTCATAAGCCGATGAACCGGGAGGTCTGATCCTCGTCGCTTTGGGGATCGCCAGCCTCGTTCTACATGCTGCGATCCGCTGCGAGCGTGTCTTGCCCAGACGCATTCGAAGATGCGCTTCTACATGGCATAGGGCATACTATCGTAATCGGAATACCAGATTGTTAAGTATCTCGGCTATCTCGGGTATGCGTAACGATAGCGTTGTCATTTTGTGTAGTTACGTAAGCGTTCGGCAGGTGCTCGCGTACCACGGGTGGCTGCCGCGCGTACGCGCCACCGAGCAGAATCCTGTGCAAATATGCATGCGGAAAGCTGAAAGCATAGCCGGGACGCTCGCGGGGTTTTAACGCGCTACTTAGCCGTGCGTTATGCGCGCCGACAGATCGATTTGCCTAACTCACCTTCTTGTCTTGCCGCAACATATTTCCGCCGCCATCAGCGGCCGCGAAAGCTGGCCGCGAAATGTCATTACGGTAACGCGATCTATCGCACCCACAAGGACATCGATGATAGGCGGCGATTGAAGCGGTTTGGCGAGCACCCGACGTATTCGTAGTCCTGGTCGTTCGTTCGCCGAGCGCATTTTTCTCTCGTCGCATCGACTCTGGAAAAAGGAAGGCGGAAATTTTTATGCGGTTATTTTGCCGCTGCCAGGTAATGTGATTCTGAGTCGCGTGTACCGCGATAAGGACGTCGTAAGCAGAGCGTGTAAACAGGGAAATTGGCAGATAGTAACGCCGTGGCCTAATCTTACTTTTAACTTGCTCTTGTGAACTGGGTCGATTATCGTAATACGATTTATTTATTTAAAGCAGTGGATCACAAGCGATTACTGGATGCCAGCAGATTCTTAGTCGTTAATATGATGCTTTGGGATATATGTATATTTAATAATTATAAATATTATAATATTATATAAATATTAAACAATATATTATTAAAGAATATATTAAACAGATTTTAATAGAAATAATTAATATGAGCAGTATTAAGTTGTATAAATATCGTGGATGACTTAACAACGCAATGATAATTTGATAACGAAATTTTACGATATGTCAATGTCAAAAAATGATTGATTAAATTTTATAATTTGGAATACTCTGAAGACCTGTCGCGCATTAACTGCAGCTCTCTAATCGGAATGTTATATTGATCGCATATTAATAATAATGCGTACATTGTACGTACGAATTATTATAATGCGATTACTGAATTGTGCGCATTGTTTCTTTGTGAATGATGCATTATTTCACTTCGCGTTTAGTATCACGCCTGACTATCTCCGCTATCCCAATCCCCATTAATTTTAATGGATGCCGGGCCGCAGACTTAACACTCATCTGCACAATAGACACCAGAAGCAATTACAGAATACATGAAAATGTGTAACACGTATAACTGCTCTTACTGCACGCGTTGCTATCTCGTGGGGAGCGTGTTGATTATATGAATTTATAATTAAGTTTTCAGTTTTACGCAATAAAAAATCTTGTCCTATAAAATTATAAAAATTAATCTGTTACATCAAAGATTCATATAGTTCATCTTATTACGGTTTATGTTAGCGAAAACGAAAAATATAAATATGAGCGAAATCAATATTTCATGTTGTTTTCCTGACTGTTATCGCGAAATGCTGCAAAATATCGGGCTGCGATATTAACAACATCTTCCTCGGCTATCGAGCTTTCCAACGCTTTCGGTCATTTCTGACTCTCCTTCCGCTTACCGTGGACAGTATCCAATATCCATTAATTTTAATGATGAACGTGGTCAGTTTAACACGTACCGCAGTCATTGTAGCAAGCTTGTAAGCAATAAATCATATCCCCTTGTCACATACTGAAAAGTGCATGGTTCAGATAAGTACGTACGTTATTTGCTAGACCCTTGCCTATCTGGCTATCCTCACTCTCCGGGTATATTTATACGTGGTATACCGAGTAGTTAAAGAACACGATACCGTTCTTAAGTGCGACCGACTATCGATTATCTGTTCTGTTAGAAAGGATAACTCGTATGCTGTTTTTCGCATCTATTTATTCTCTTACAAATTGTTTAATATATTTTTTGGTATTCAGAAAATTTATATCTTTTGCAACAATTTTTTTTTTCAGTATGAGAAATAATATTATATATCTCATAAATATTTTTTAAAATGTATATGTGTACACTATGTGTATAAAATATTTTGTATATCTATATTATATCTATATCTAAAGTAAATTTCCGCGAATTTATCAACATTGAAATTTGCTTATGTTTATGTTTATTTGAAAATCATAAATACATATTACGTAACAATTTCTCTCCGAATTACATCGCAACATTGCTAGTAAAGTCGAAAAATTATTATGCATTAACGACACTAGCGAGAAGTTACAATATATAACTATCCACTGAAAACTAAGAACGAAAGACTACTATGTAACTAGAAATTATTATAAATTTTACTACGGAAAAGAAAGGAGAGATGTTGGTAGTCTCTTTGCTAGAAGGAAAAAAGGAGAAGTGCGCTAATATCGCTAATATCCTGGCTTATCGATTAGAGTAATCGTGTTCGTACACAATGACCGTATTTCCAACGACAAGGAACACGCGATAAGACGGAACGTGTCGCGAGAAAGTAAATATGTCTTTTAAATACTGAAATTACGCTAATTGTCGACGACTAACTAAAATATTACAAATGTCACTCGCCTACAGAGGGGATTCATTTGTCACTTTGGGACATTTCTGACATAGCAGAAGATGGTATGTAGAATGAGAAAACTCGGATGAAAATTTTCTTTGAAAACAAGTACGACTGTTAATGAGACGATGAGTCTCGTTATCTCATTCGCTCGCTCGTCGCTTACCACCAGTGAATATAAACGCATATCCTCGTTTCTGGTTCTCTTTAAAATTACATGCTTCGCATGCGGTAGTCATAATAATCATTATTTTCGTAACGATTAAGAATTTAATAGTGGTATAGATGTTTATTAATATTGTATCTATATAGATTTACATGAGATGGATCGGAAATATCTGATAAAAAAGAGTTTAGATTAAATAACTAAAATAAAAAAGATCTGTTTATTTACGATAAATCCATATTTTATTTGAACTTGTTATTTAATAAGATCAGTAATAAACTGAAAGCAATAAACGATGAAAATTTTCTCATCAGTTTTGTAGAGTTTAGAGTTTCTCCAAATGCATATATGTTTATATGACATTTCTCTTATTGTTAGCGTACAGCTTTTCATGATGCAACATTGTTTCTTGGATTCTTTGACTGCTAAATTATTATGCTGTCAAGTTGTCAAGCAAGAACGTGAACTGTTGAATGTAGGACACATTCGCACTATCAAACTAAAATATCTCATCATTAAGATTGTACGTACATAGTAACCGTGCATGGATTAAGGCTGTCGCATACTGTCTCATGAGAGACGATTATAGGTATTTAGCATACTACGACATTTTAAGCCGAGCACTGTTAACAAGTACTAGGGTTCACACAACGAATATTTATTTCCTCGCCAACCACGCTGCACTGGAATAGCCGTAATAAAAGCGTACGTTAAAATCACTCGACTAAAATCGAAAATGTTTGCACTGCGTGATATAGATATTCTCCGATATATCATATAAAAAACTACTGCGATGTTTTTGGTGGGAGCAACCATAATTAGTACTGTATTTTATTTTTTATCTCAATACGTACATCGCAGACAAATGAAAATCGAGTGTTATAGCTACGAAAAAATATTTTCGCTCGGCGCGAAAGCGATGCTTGTTTCGTGCCTTCAACAGCCGCGCGCACCCGCTGCAATGTTTGGCGAAGGGGATGCTCCTATTTCCTTATATGTCTCACGGAGACTTCGTGCGGTTGTATGACACGGCTGCGGCCATAATTCTCGTATGTAGGCCAAACGGGGTGGAGGTTCTGTGACTTCGTGGAGGATAGATCACCATACAAACATTCACACGATAAGCTGCGCTGCATTGCATCCGCCGTAAAAGTTTTGGGCTCATTTTCTGCGACCTCAGTCCATTTTTTCAACCTTTATCCGCTTCGGCGATCTATTACTCGTTAAGCGTAATGGTGCTCCCAGAAAATGTGAAAATAGTACGCTATTATTTGCAATTGCTTTATTTGCAAATATCAAAAGCAGTGGGAAACTTTCTTGTATCGATCGTTTTGTATTGTGAAAAGTTGTCTCTTATTTATATGAAATGAAAGTCTAATTTTGATGCTATTATAGCGTTAGAATTATTAACGTATCGATTCAAAATCCATATTTGCTATTCATATGCGGAGAAATATACCGGCTAATTCAACGAGTGTGAAAGTGTCAATCACAACTGAAATTTGTGCACTAAAGCTATTGACACACATAGCAATTTCAAGCAGTTATTATTTGTCGTACAATCAAGGATAACGAGTGAAACTGTCGCAATAATTATATTAGTACGTTCGCGTGTGTCATTAAAAGTGTGCGAGAACAGGAGTTTGCGAAATGTTTGCCGCTTGACTCTCTAGCAAATGCTGTTCGACAGGTAATCCCTAACTACAGTAATTTTTCGTAACGCAACTGTTCTGATGTGAATCAATGCAATTTATTTTTAATAGCATTTCATAACGAAAATAATATTTTTAATTATTCGACAATTTCTAATAAGCCATTTATTTATTATATTAATATTGAAATTATAAATCATCTACCATATATGTATAAGACCAAAATTCATCTTTATCTATACTAATTGGAAATGACTAATTGAGTGTAGATTATTTCGCAGCGCTTAATATGTTATAATAAATCTGTTTAATATAATATATTTTTTATTTAAATTTAATTCGGAGTATTTTAAAAATATTATGTAATACAATAATGACTCAACAAGAGTAAGAAGCGTCTGTTATCATTCAGAGTTTTTAAATGAATATTCACAGTTTTGGATGATTCCGAATTTGTTTTTGAAATGGGTATAACGGTTGTGTATATGTATTGACAACGGGCAATCATTCTTGGTAATTACCCAACCAACCATCGGTTTTACCGGAGATTAAATGTAAATGCGCCAGGCATATTTGTAGAGTTGCCAGGGACCTGCAATATATTCAATATCACTAAAAGCTCTTTAGGCTACACTTTTTGTACTTCTGTACTGCAAATTTAGCTATTGTTTATATTGGAAACCGAATTGGTCATTTTAATTCCATATTCAGTTGAATAATTAATTATAACTAATCAAATCTATTCTCATTTCAACATCTCAGTTGAAGTTGTAATTTAAAAAGCTGAACTTTCACCGTCATTCTTTTTAGTGAAAATACACGTTTTTGCTACCTTCTGTAATATAAATTTTAACGAACTACAATTTTTTTATTAGGAAATTTATATATATCAAATAGAGATATAACAAATTCATACATACCCAACGTTTGCAAACGTTTACATAATGAAACGGTACTCGTAGCAAGATCTACACTGTCTGTCAATTGTCTATTTAGTCACAATACAGGAGACATTCTCAACATTCTGAAATTAACCGTCGCTGCCTCGAGTACGAAGTCATTTGATGTCTATCATTATTCACATTCCATTACGGCTACCGCTTGTTTCATGATGTATGATAATGTGAATTAAACAGACGTTATCATATACTGTATTTGACGACAGTTCTATTTTTCAAGGAAATGACGTCTATCTTTCTATTGTGAATAAAACATGAAAGTCTTTGAGTAGATGAACCGAAGGCTCATTTCACACAGGTCAATATGTTATTTGACGCAGTCGCAAGATCGAATGGCGATGCAAAATTGTACAAACAGAAATCGCGTTAACGTTACCACGTTAGAATGTCTGATAGATCGGACTTTACGAAGGCTCACTCTTATTATTCGAGTCACACACAGCAAGATAACGCTTTTCTCCTTTCGAAAACGAGCGACGTGCACTCCTTGCCCCTTTTGCTTGGCATCCTGTCCTCTGGGACCTCGTAAACCCGCTGCCGTAACAATTCCTGCCCACTTTCGTACTCTCTTTCCGTCTCTTCTCCTTCTTCTTCAGCTTTCCTTCCGTTGCATTCTGCGACACCCGCGAGTTTTTTCCAAAGCGCGAAAAGTCCGTCCACTCTTGCGACCCGAAAAATTTTCCTCTTCCGCATCCATTTGCGAAAGTTCTCCCGCATCTACACTGCGAATAAATTTCACATGGTATATTTGTTCATACAGTTTAAAAGACTGATGAGATTGCACATTTCTGCGTAATGTAAAAAGAATGATATGTAAAAATCCACGCACGTAGGACTACTCTCCCTGGAGATGAGGGTACAGTAACAGCGATGGGGGAAACTGTATCGACGAAAGTTTCGCGTATACGACCTATCCGTTTGGACAAGACGATCTTTGAAGTTGCGAGCAACGTCAGAAAAATCTTTTGGCACGAGAAAAGCTGACTACGAAGGTTCTATCCAACGAGCTCGTTTACGATGCAACGTCGTTCCGTTGACCCGAGAACGGCGTAAGCGAAATTCCACTACGCGAGAAACATCTGTTGGTGGTTATCGCGCGCGGATATTTCGTTCTGGTATCTCTCCTGTGATTAAGATTATTGGCTGTTCTGCCGCGTTGCGGAAAAGCATATAGCGTACAGGGTTTAACGAGGCACCATCTCTCGCGATCGTGTATTTGCGAGCGTGTAAGCGCGATCAAGTCGAATTAATTGATACGTAGCGGTTTGCCCCGCTTTTGAACTGGTCGTAAACGTTGCGCGAAGGAAAGTTTGAAAAGAAAGTTACGATCGTTTAGTTGTTGTCGGAAGATATATTTGTTCGTTTCCGGACCAGCAGTTTGGAAAGTTATGACGCACAGGAGCGAAGTAAGACTGAAATTAAGAATGAATGAATTTTACTTGACTTTACGTATGATAATTTACCCTCGAGCCGCACTTCTACTGCCATCGTGTAAATATTTGTGATGTAGTAACTTATGCTATCAAAACGAATTTAAATAGAACATGATAATTAAACTTAACAATTTGTGTACGAAGTGTTCTTATCAACAGACAGCTGTTATTAGATAAAACTTAGAAATTATGCTGTTATTTAAGTACGTTGACTCTCCTTTCTTCGGCATTAATTTGTAAATACAAATATACAAGGTGTCGACGTAGGATGAATTAGCAATTTTGGATAACGCTGACAACGAACGTGTGAATATAACATTCGGATAATTACAGAAATGTTTAGATGCGTATTTCAACAAACAAATGTCAAAACACGTTGGACGCGAGCCAAAGCGATAGAAGCAAAAGATATATGTATGGTAAGTTATGCGTTATCCCTAACACCAGGTCCATTTTCCATTATATTCCGATGAAATATAAACCGTGCCGTAAATAACAATCCTTTATATTGAACCATGCACGGTGCATGCATTACGCCGCGCGACGTTTATGCCAGCGTGATCGAGAGATACGCGTGAGCCGGCTCGCACAGGATGCATTAGATCATAGTTATTCCGCCAAAAATTTTCGCAGCACTGCGTCTCGTGCTGTTAACATTAGAATACACGTCCCACAGATCAATCGATTACAACTGTTTCTCTCGCAATCAGTGAATGTACCAAGTCAAATAGAGTCGAATTTACGAGTAATTGCGGATTACCAAGGCGTGATCTTTTTATAATAATGGTTATTTATATTGCGTTCTATTCAAACGTACACAAGGCTCGAATGCCACAGTTAGTGATTGTTATCTGTATTAAAGAGCTGTGTACTCTCATTGTCAGTCATTTATTAAGCTAACTGTCGACGCCGATTCGGAATTGATTGAAAGGTCTCTGTGAGCACATTGGCTTCGGTACGGCTAATGCTCGGGCTAAGCAAAGCTTGTGCCTGTAAATTGAGTTGCGACCATATCTAGTTAAATGTTAGATTCGCATCGCTGACACTACTGTCGTATCGTCTCCCCATGGGCGCCTTTGAATAAAGTTCGAAGTTTCGAGTTATGGCGCGTGTACTGTCCTTATCATTACTAAGTTACTACCATATAGTGTTCTATTATGTGCCGACATACAAACATACATTTACGTTATATGACCTTGGAAATACATTGACTCTCATCAGGCATGTTGCAAAGTGCTCAGTCGCATGTGTCATAAGTTTCCTGCAGATAAATGATTCCTTAAGTTACCGAATATAATCAGGAGATAGTAAATAGTACACATGTTAAAGATTGACAAATACAGGATAGTCCAAAAGTCACAATTTCAATGCTTATTGAAATTGCATTAAGGTAACCTTGTTTTTAACCGCCTCATAGATTTTACATTGGCCTATTTTTACATAGTTATATAGTTATATTTTTATAAGTAATTATGTAATCTACTTAACAATATTAACCCTTAACCCTTAACCACGGACATACGAAACAGACTACTAGCTTTATTGCGTCTGAAACATTGTATGGGGTAATTAAATTGTTTGTAGCTCCTGTTATCGGTTAAAATACGTACCTTAGTGTACCTCGGAAACAGGAAAAACTCAAATGTTTAACAATTAATTCGTAAAAAAATACATATATTTCTTTTACGCGTCGTCTTACGACACGTCCGTGGTTAAGGGTTAAGTGTTAATTCATCATTCAATGTGTCGTCAACTTTTAGCTCATTCTGTAAATTAATACAATGTATTTTGTTAGTTATATTTTAATATCAATAATGTAATATCTTTATTTCAAGTATTTTTCTTTCTTATATTACGAATAATAAGAATTTAAAATTATTATAGTATATAATTAATAATAAAAATGATTAATTATTGAATAATTATTAAAATATTAACACATATTTTCAAGATATTAAAAAGTTTTAAAGATTTTAAACATGTCGACTTATCGGTCACCAGCTGTGAAAGCATATTCCTGCTTAAGAGAGAAAAAATATATATGAAGTAACGATGGGAAAGCCGATTTGCATAATTACAAAACGGCGACTGATTGAGACACCCTGTCGATCGATTTCTGATAGAATTTTTCACGAACAACCGAACGTAAGAAAGAACAACTCACTTTGTTAACGGAATTAAATCCAGCTAGCTATACTAAACGTTTGTTTTCACTCTTCTCATAATCTCGATTCCTATCGATTGCAAAATAAAAAACTTGGCTGCTATTTGTCTGTCATATCGAGTGAAAAATAAAATTTAATCGAGATAAATTTTCACGATAAGGATATTAATTTAGACACGTCCTTACTATGAATAATAATTTTTGATGCTTCGAGTGTCAAATTTATTTATCGACATTGTATAAAAACATTGCTTATAAAACATCAAAATAAACGTCAGCCTCAATGATATGCCAGTAAAGCATATCAAATGAATATATGTTAAATATGTATAAGCTGTAGTAGTCACTTAGATTATTCCATAATGCAGGGAGTTCAGGAGAGCACATTAGTTAAAAACAATGCTTGACTGCCTGGCGATGATGGCAGGTACATTGCGCGCCAACTTTTTCGGATATACGAGAGTTTTTCTCTGTTTAATGGGGGAAAATAAATATGCGTAAAAAAGTTCTTATTTCTCATTTTTTTTATTTCGAATTTTTCCATAGTGAATATCATTATACATTTCTACAAAGCATATCAAAATAAATCTGATCTCTTTCCAAAACTGACAGTTGAACACTTTTAACGAGTGTAAGAATTGTTTATTTAGATTGACTGACTTGAGAGATATATTATTTTAAATTTACTTAAATAAGTAAACTGACGAAAATAAGTCGAGTGCTTAAAGTATCCTGAAATATTCAGGTCAATTTTTTGTTGTTACTTTGCCAAATTTATCAAAGCGCAAGATATTTATATCTAATTATCTAATTATCTAATTATAGTTAATCGAGAATTCTTCTATATTTCAATGAAGAGATATTGAGGATATCTTGAAGTCATATCCTGCCCCAATTTATGTATCTGAGAAAATATAGAGATTGGGAACAGAAATCTACTCCTTAATAGGTTTTTATAAAATTTAAAACAAATTTAAATTATAAAAAATTATAAATTGAATATTACATTTATGTAATATTTAATAATTATTAATTTGATATTGTATGTATGTACATGTATGTAGGTGTTTGTATATGTGATCACTAACAATATACATTTTATAATTAAAAATATATATACAGATTTTTTTCTTAAAATGATTATATTAATTAATGAAAATTTTTGATAAATAGATATCAAATTGTTTTTTTTTTAGTTCTAGTTTTTTAGTTTTAGTTCTATAACTTTAGTTTTTTAGTTTTAGTTCTATAAGCCATCTTAAAATATCAAGAGAGATATCTCTTAGATTAGACTTCACACAAAATATTAACTTTATTTGAGATATAGAATAAAAATTCTCGATTACCGATAATTAGATTTAAATATATCTTATCTTGCTTTGATAAATTTGGCTATTTTTTTGATAAATTTGGATATTTTTTAAGCAATCAATTTTTTTGTTTTCGTAAGTAATTTATAACATTTCAAATTAGTCAACCCAAATAAACAATTTTTACACTCGTGTTACAGTCAGTTTTAGAAAGAGACCAAGTTCATTTTGTTTTTTCTAAAGATATTAGTAAAGATATTAGTGTAAAGATATTAATGATTACATCGACCAGCAATATCAATGAAACGTTTGTCAGGATCTTGCACAAAATCAATTTTATTTTAATTAATCGATGACGTCCTCAAACTAATCAACCGAAATAAGCAATTTTGAATTTATTGAAAGTGCTAAAGTTTTAGTTTTTTAACGAGACTTGAATCATCTCGCTACGACTTTTTTGTGCGGAGATATCGACTCATAAATTCGAAATGAAGGAGTCGCGCACGCATTTTTCGACGGTTCGACGACATATCATATTTCAAAACGTGTATAGCATGTACATACATTTTCACGCTTGTTTCTTAGCGTACCTGTCGAATTATGTGCAAAAAATATATGCAATTCTCTTTCATGAATGACGCGTACGTAGCGGATTTTAAAAATGCTACTAACTTCACAAAAAATAAACATAGTGAGACATGTAACAAAAACTGGGTTTTTACATTTCGTGTTCCGCAAATGTCTTTGTTGAATACGAATGCTCTTATTAAAATACTTATATATTTGTATACTGTTTGAAGAAGACGCGGTAAACTGATAAGTCTATGAAAAAACAGTGTGTCTTCTTTTTTGCCAGTGATGGGAAATACCAGGTGAGGAGTGTTGAGGATGTGAATGAGGAATGTCCGAATGTAGCTGTCACAAACAACTGACGTCTTTATCCGATTGACTTAATTTTATATTCGTTTTAAATCAAATTATATGTAATTCAACGTTTTCCAACACTTTGTATTTCGGAATACGGGACTGAATAATATCTACTTGATAAGGACCCAAATCTGTGGTCGAAACGTAGTAATTAAACATCATTTTTTATATCAATTATGCCAGTTTGACGTCATTCAAGTCTATGAAACTTTAAATGTACCAACCGATACTATTTGCGGTTACCCCTGAGTTTTCCCTAGTTTGGTTACAAAACAATACTGCAGAGGCGCTGTAGCGGGCCTCTGACGTGACTGTTACTAACCGAAATCTTGTATCAAACTCGGCGATACGTCGCAGTTAAGTATTGCCATCGACCGAAGAAGCATCGTTTCGTGGTTGCTCTCAATGGGAGAGTTACATCAGATTTTAGTGCTCTCAATGGGAGAGTTACATCTTACTATAGTGTTCTTAGTGGAAGAGCTTCATTAACGAGTATTGTTCTCAGTGTGAGGACTAATTGCTAACAAATATCTCATTGGGAGATATTCGGTTCTTTCTTCTAATCTGCGTTTCCGAGCGTAGCTGCGTCGCAAAGCTGTTCCTGATGAGGAGTTCACCGATGAGAGGACAATCGTCTATACGAATTTGGCGATAGATATTTAAGCTAAGTCCAACGATTTCACTCTTCTAATAAAGATTACATATATTAATTGTACATCGACGAGTGAGTATTTCTTTCGATCTGTGTTTAGTTCTTCTCTATTGATTGCCCGTATTAGAAAGAATTAGTGCGTTCTAGTAATTTGCAATCCAGTTATTCTCTGGATCGAGATTTCTACGCATCGAGTCATTCTTCTAACATATACAGGTGAGGATAGTTATGGAAATATAATACAACAAATAATAAATATATACAACAAAAAGAAGCGTTATTAACAAAAAAATATTAAAAAGTCCATCTAAAATTACATCAGAAAAATGTAAAAATCAACATCAATCATATCTTCTTTTATTATAAATAATTCTACTCAAAATATACAGTTGTTTGAGAATAATATTGGGTAATTCAGATGACAATAAAAGCAAAGAATATAAAATAAAATTAAAGAACATAAAAAAAATTGGAGCGAATAAAATTTAAAATCTATAACAACCACGAAACTAATAATCGCTAAATTAAAATCAACAAACCAATAGTAAAATATCTATTTTACGAGGAATCGCTTCTCTGTTGTCGTCGAACCAGTGGAAGCTGCCAAGAATCTTTTATGTGTGAACTTGCCATGCCATCTTAAAGTCTACGAACGAACGTTCAGTCCTCGGAGAAATGTCACTGAAGCACATCGGATGCACGTGTACTTTCTGTATTTGCGTTGGCATTTAACTAAAACCCATGAGAGCGCACAATATCGGTATCCGGTGCGGCTATCTGACGATAATATTCATACGTAGTGTCCGAAGTTCTATATAGTACACGGGACCAATCTTTGGTTTTCTCTTAGCTGGGCGGGACCGACGTGGCGTGTAGGTACCGGCACGGGATTTGACTTCGCGACTCGACTTGACTTTCCTCGCGACAGAAGGATTATATCTTCTCGGTCGGTTGCGCGGATTCCCTCTTTCGGAACAGCTTGAGGGTCGTCCGGGTGCGCGATAAAACTTTCGATTTAATGGTTAGATCTGCTGCTCTAGATTACGAATGTTAATATGATTATCGTTGACTTATGAAATGATTTATTGAGTTCTGTGTAATTTTGACAGTCCATTGAAAAATATTTCATAATTGAAGCGAGCATTAAGAACGGCAATAGAAATTTATTCAATTAAATAAAAGGGAGGTAATTAATTAATTGTACTGATGAAATATTTACGTAAAAATAAGATAAAATTTTCACTTACAAGTACGAAAAGATCATGTGTGCGTGTATGTGTATATATAGAGGTTTTGCGCATTTTAGAATAAAGTAAAAAATTATAATAGTATTTAGAATACATATCTATTATTCCTATAATATAGTTATAGTATACGGCGCTTGCACATCATCGATATCCAATAAAATTTCCGATAAATGCTGCCTCATATATTTCGATTAAAAACAAAGAAAAATATGTATAGAGACAGTTTGGCAAATGTGTTTTGTATTACACTCTCGTACGTTCTTGCTTATTGGCACAAACATGAATGTCCGTGATGCTGGAGATTTGATTTACATTTTAATACAATGTGCAGATAAGTCGCTTTCAATTAGTGGCACATTATAATCAATGCAAATCTCACAGTTTTTAATTAATACCAATCTCGCTGCATAAGCGCATTTTAATTTATTATATTAAGCCAGCGTTATATGTAAATTTGTTTTGTTTTTCGTATGAAAAACGCGTACAAAAGTGTGATTTATGTAGTGTACAGAAACGTGTTCGATATCAAGAATCTCGTTTGTATTAAGGTTTACCGAATGATGATGGATTACTCTACAAATATTTAGTATTTTCTTGATTATTTCGTCAAACAACTAAAGGAATAATTGTTATATTTTCACTTAATCATTTCAATTGCGTAATAAAAATACGATGTAGTTTATAAGTTTAAGGGTCCAGTCTCATTCGTTGGGTCAAAAAACAGGCATTTTTCATGAATTTTTTGTAAGGAAAGTAAAGAACATATCAACTTGAACCTTTTTCACATGTATTTATAATACTTTGAATAAGTTTGTAAAAAAATTTTAGCTTATTTAATCAATTTCCGGCGGCGTGACACGAGACGACGTACACCACTGCGCGCAAAACGGTGTCTCGTTCCGGAAATTCCCCTGGTCGTAAAATTCATCTGAAACAAAAAATGTCATGCGTTTCTTGTTCAGTAGGATTGTCATTGAGGAATAGACTAGAATAAACTAATTCGGTTAAAAATTTACAAAATGGCGGCAGTTCAAAATTTTTTTTTCATTTTTACCTATTTTTTTCGTTACTTTTTTCGCGATTAAAAAAAAAGTATGCTATATATCGACATGATTGTAGTCTATTCCATGGAGAAAACAATTACGCGTATTTAAAAAAAAAAAACATTAAGAT
>CABEGB010000699.1:554177-735392 GCA_901521435.1 Crematogaster levior | reverse complement strand
GAATAATAAAATCAAGCAATTGGTGTAAAGAATATGCAATTGCGTAATTTTCTTTAAAGATAACTATATTCTTTGCACCAATTTTGTCTTATTATTTTGTGCATAAAAGTATTAGGGTAAGAACTACCAAAAACCAAATATTTTACGAAATATTTTGTATTTTATATCAAAGTACTGCAAATTTGGAACTTTATAATTCGGAAAATACTTAATGAAAAACTTAATAAAATACTTAATGAAATAACCTAATGAAATACTGAACTTAATGAAATGAAAAATACTTAATGAAATATCAATATTCATGGTATTATATATTTTTAACAGTTTTAGTATTTATATTAATATTTTATTTAAGATTATATATTGAAGATTATATCTATAATATTAATAATCATTAGACCTAATTTATTTAGAATTTTATTTGGATGAGATGGATTAAGATTAATTTCTTATCGTTTAGTATAGAGAGATCAAAAATTGAGAAAATATTTATTATCACTTTCAATTTTATTTATTAGGTTTATTTAAAAACTTAGAATTTTTTGAAGTTAAAGGACAATGTTATAAATTTTACTTAGTAAGTAAATTGAATATTTTATTAAATATCTACATTAGAACGAAAGATTAAGCGATAAATTCAATTAACATAAATTTTATTATTATATAAATTATTATACAAATAGTAAGTAAATGGAATATTTTACACTAGTGTATTTGAAAATTCTTAATAAATGGTAAATTAACTCCAGAAACCTTAATTAACGAAATAGATCCCGTATTTTTGCGATGCACCGTTTCTAAGACATTAAATTTCACGCCCAAGAGGTGGTTTTTGAAAATTTTTAATAAATGGTAAATTGACCCCATAAGAAACCTTAATTAACAGCACATGTCTCATATTTTTGCAATGCACCATTTCCAAAATATTAAATTTTACCCCCAAGGGGTGGTGTTTGAAAATTTTTATTGAGTAGTAAATTAACCGCATAAGAAATGTTAATTAACGACACAGGTACCGTGTTTTTTCAATGTACCATTTTCGAGATATTAAATTTCACCCTCAAAGGGTGGTTTTGGAAAATTTTTAATAAATGGTAAATTAACTCCATAAGAAACCTTAATTAACGACACATGTCTTATATTTTTGTGACGCACCGTTCTCGAGATATTAAATTTCACCCTCAAGGGGTGATTTTTGAAAATTTTTAATAAATGGTAAATACACCAGAGAAGTTGTGAGAGAGTGAGATGGGGTAAAAGATGATGAAAAAGTGTGAGATAGAGCGAAAAAATGAAAAAATAGAGAGGGGGAGGGAAGGGGAGGAAGGGGGGCGTGGTGAGAAAGGGGAATGAGGGGAGGGGAGGGAGAGTGGAAGTTGGGGGAGGTGTGAGTGAAAGGTAAGAGAGAAGAGAAGTACATATGACTGCTGACAGAGAAGAAGAAAATTTTTCATGAAAAACATCAATTTTTGACCGTTTGTATGTCCAGAACGCCTTGACCGATTTTTTTTTTTTTTTGGCTTAACTTACTCGTGGCGATGCCACCTTTCAGAATATGCTACATGCATTTCAAAATTTTTTATATTTTAATAGTTCTGTACCTCCAAAAAATCGACTTTAAGGGTTCTGGATAAGAGACTTGTAGCGTCCAAAATTTGAACATGGCCGGAGACGCTACCGCGTCTCCTGATATATACAAATAAATTGAGAGATACTACGCGATTGTTTCAGAAAATTCAACGCTACCGCGTCTCCTGATTTATTTTTAATAGTTTTAGTATTTATATTAATATTTTATTTAAGATTATATATTGAAGATTATGTCTATAATATTAATAATCATTAGACCTAATTTACTTAGAATTTTATTTGGATGAGATGGATTAGGATTAATTTCTTATCGTTTAGTATAGAGAGATCAAAAATTAAGAAAATATTTATTATCTCTTTCAATTTTATTTATTAGGTTTATTTAAAAACTTAGAATTTTTTGAAGTTAAAGGACAATGTTATAAATTTTACTCCCTGTTATATCCCATTATATAAATATATATAAATTTTTTGGGATGTAAATTGACCTCATAAGAAACCTTAATTAACGGCACATGTCTCATATTTTTACAATTCACCGTTTCCCAGATATTAAATTTTACCCCCAAGGGGTGGTTTTTGAAAATTTTTATTGAGCAGTAAATTAACCCCATAAGAAATGTTAATTAACGACACAAGTACCGTATTTTTTTAATGTACTGTTTTTGAGATATTAAATTTCACCCTCAAGGAGTGGTTTTTGAAAATTTTTAATAAATGGTAAATACACCAGAGAGGGTGTGAGAGAGTGAGAGGGGGTGAAAGATGATAAAAAAGTGTGAGATAGAGCGAAAAAAAAAATTAAGTGGGTGGGGCGGGGAGGAGAGGGAGGCAAGGTGAGAAAGGGGATGAAGAGAGGGAGGGTGAGTGGAAGTTAGGGGAGGTGTGAGTGAAAGGTAAGAGAGAAGAGAAGTGTACATATGACTGCTGACAGAGAAGAAGAAAATTTTTCATGAAAAACATCAATTTTTGACCGTTTGTATGTCCAGAACGGCTTGACCGATTTTTTTTTTTTTTGGCTTAACTTACTCGTGGCGATGCCACCTTTCAGAATATGCTACATGCATTTCAAAATTTTTTATATTTTAATAGTTCTGTACCCCCAAAAAATCGACTTTAATAGTTCTGGATAAGAGACTTGTAGCGTCCAAAATTTTGAACATGGCCGGAGACGCTACCGCGTCTCCTGATATTCTCCCATGTTAATCCCGTAAAAATAAAAAGCTGTTTCTCGGAGAGATTAAAATCTCCGATCTTGTCATAAAGTGTAGAGTCACATTTAACAGAGAGAGTGCACATCATTTTAGTCAGTTCTGAAGCACTGAGTTTAGATGAGTTCGAATACACTCTTAAATAGTCAAGATCTTCATCATAAAACCGATTTTTTATTAAATAGATTCGACAACATCAATTGCCTGTCAGTATGTAAAGCTTCCTTTTAATAAACGATTGGATACGAGCTTCTTCTGGAATCACAATTCTACTTTTGACAGCGGAATAAATACAGCAGTATTTGTGCGTCGAAACTGTTCTTTAAATTTGAACCTCGATTTGTTCATCACTCAACTCATCCACCTTCGGTTTAAGTTGTATACTGATTATCGGATCACTAGATGTTGACTGTTCCTCGTTTTCGGTTTCGTCACATTTTTGTTTTTTGTACTGAAAAAGTCTACATTTTCCGTATAAAATATCGTAAACAGCGATTGTTCGTTGAAGATTCTCACTAAAATAAATTGCCTCATCTTCTGATGTAATTTCCTTTCTTTGACTAATTGTAAGTACTTTCTTTAAAAATCTATTACACCCAGCGCACTTAGGGTTCGTCAATAACGTATTTTTCACCGTATTAAGTACAAAAATAAAAAAATCCACAGATAATCGTCAATTTTACACAAGCATACACAGTTTGAAATGTACAAAGTTCGCGAAATATCGTTCGTGGAAAGGCACTAAACTTTTCGACTGTTCAATATTGATGTGAGAATATTATCGATTCCTTAAATGAAAGAGAATTTAATAAATGTTGAAAACTTCTTTTGTTTAGTCTGCTTCTGTGATCTTTAATTGTATTTCTCCCACCTTTTTAGTTTGTATTTATTCGTTTTACGAGATATTCTATTTATCTGTATATGTTTGTGTACAACTTCTTACAAGCAGAATTTATTTTGAACTCGAGAAGTGTTTATATATTATTGACAGATCTTCAGCATGCTATGTACATGTATAAGTTTTTGGTCAAAATACGGAAATTACATCGGACAATAGGGCAATTTATTTTCGTGATAGACTTCAACGAACAATCGCTGTTTGCGATATTTTATTTGGAAAATGCCAGCTTTTTCAATACAAAAAATATAAGTATGGTACAAAAATTGACAGCGAAAAAAAGTCAACTTTATTGAAATACATTTTCTATAGCTAAACTATTTCGTAGAAACTTGTTAATTGCTAAAGTATTTGAGATGGCTGTGAATAATAAGAAAGCGAGGTGTAGGCAGTGTCCGGCAATCCATATGGGTTTAACTTCGATAATTTTTTAACTATGAAGTACCCTTCCAATCGTTTTGAAAATTAAATATGTTTTACAAGATAAATTGAAGATTTTTCTAGTAAAAAATGGTAGTAGTGTCTACCACACCATTCAATCCCATAACATATATTTTTTTCATCAAAATCGGTTTATCCATTAATGAGAAAATTAAATTTTTTAATTTTTAATCTTACCCCCATAACTCTGATACAAAATGTTTTTCGAATATAATATTTGGTAGTTTTCACTCTTACATCACTACTAACTTACGGTAATAATATAAATAAAATTAGTGCGGGGGCAGAGCACACATGCTTATCCTGCTATGCCCTTTTGAACAATTCTTTATCTAATTAAATATAAAATCTATTGAGACCAGTAACTTATATTTGTTTAATGTTATGTAATATCATTTTAAGGTTTACATGTTAATAATGTGTTTACATATTAATAATGTTAATATTTTCAAAATAAAAATGTGTTTTTGGTTAGGGTAGACCGAGGCGAATCGGATCACAGGGCGAATCGGATCAAAGTAAGAATTGAGATCGTATTTGTTACATTCATCAATATATCTAACCATTCGGCTCGGTCAACTCCAGATTGTGAATTTTTTACTTTAAAACTGCAATATTAAAAATACGTAAAACAATATTACGAAACGTATATGTAAATTTACAGTCTCTAAATTTTGTATTTTATGTTAGAATTCATTTAAATAAAGTATAGGTAAGTATTAGTACATAAACGTTTCTGTACAAGTCTTTATCTACTTCTGTAATATTTTAATTTAGAATAATACAAATAAAAGAAATATTACTACATTAACGTTTTGTAAATTTACCTTCAGTTTTACATTTACATATGCGATTTTAATTACTGTACAAGAAAATAAATTTACTTACAAGCAGGAATTTTACTACGAGTAAATAAATTTACACATATAATAGTAGATCTCAAATTACTCATTCTAATAGTTGTAATTTTACATGAAAATTTTTTACAGTTTAGTGAGATGACTCAGGATATACGCACCCCTAAGCGTTGTCGTCGACGTGCATATCGTTGTCGTGAGTATTCCGACTCAGGATGTTACACTCCTAGGCGTTGTCGCGAAGTGAACTCGAAACGAAGTGCAACGACTCAGGGTATACGCGCCCCTAAGCGTTGTCGTCGACTCGTCGGCACACACAACTCGATTGTGAACCAATTCCGACTCAGTGTTGCACCCCAGGCATGCCGTGAAGTGCAATTGGAACAATGTCAAACATTTATACACTCAATGTATTCAGTTAGACAAAATAAAAATATTGTGATACAAATCACAGTGCGGATAAGAAGTTATTCGCGTTGACACGAACAATTACCGAACACAGAAAGAACTTATGTTACAACATGAATTTGACTGGGATAATGTTGAAATTTTAGATAAGGAGTGATTTTTATCCAAACGGAAATGGCTTATATTAATTACGGTAATGGCCTATATTAAATTACAAAAGACTAGTACAATCTACAGACAGGCACTTAATTTTTACATTATAGCTCCATTTATAAAAAATTGTAAACCTTACTCATAACATTTAATTTTATATCATATTTATTCCTGTTTATTTTTAATTTTATTTTTATTTTTATTTATTTATTTATTCATTTATTTATTCATTTATTATTTATTTATTTATTTTTATTTTATTATTTTATTTTTACTTTTACTTTTATATTTTTATCCTTTGACATAATTTGTTGAATTTTCTGTTGTATTAAGAAATCTACAGAATGTATATGAACAAAGATTTATTTAAAATTTAAGATATATTTATACTCTTGACACCTTTCTGTTTTTGCGAATATGATTTATGGTTTTTTTAATATTTTATAAACTTATTATACTTTTATTGGTTGTTCTCTCTAATGTCTTTTCGTTTCACTTGAACTTGTCAAGGATAGACATAATTATAATTGTATTTAATTTATAATGTATCTTATATTACCGGATGTGTTAAAATTAAAATTTGATTTGTTCACTTGTTCTTTTTGGTGAGTTAAACTATTCTTCTATTACTTAGAATTATTTCCTATTTTTTTATGAAACGATAATTTTTACAGTTTATGGTCTACCAATTCACGGACATTTGTGTGGCTTGTTGATTGGTATTCCATAAGTCACTTTGAATTCCCAAAAAACATGTGACTTGAAATTTTCTTCCGTTTGTTAATTTTTTAAAGATGGCTCGAAGAGGGGCCAAAACATTCAAATCTAAACTGATGGAATCTCAATAGTATTCTTCTAATTTTATTAAAATACGCACCTACATCCGTGTTGATTTTTAATTTTTTTTACCCAGTTGCTCTATATTTTTATATAAATAAATAAAAATCCTAATCTAGACATTCGAGACGAAGGTTCCAAAACTTTCCCTGAAATGGATTCCAAAGTCTTCGGAAAAGTTTCTAAACGCTTTCAGAAATATTAAATAATTCCAAAATCCTTGGAGGAAGAGTTTACCAAATTATTATTTGATTCCAAAATCCTTAGAAGAAAAATTTGTCTTTCTTGAAATTTTAAATCCCAAAAAATATCATAAATGAAAAGGTCAAGCCATGTTCAAAAATAAACCCTCAAGAATTTGAATTTTTACAAATGATTATCTAATAATATATCACCATGAAAAGTAACTGATATACCGGAGGTCACCACGCCCTCACGTAGGATGAAGGACTGAGGAGAAGATCTATGCTCGGTCTACGTCATTATTATCTTATTATCTGATTATCTGATTATCTGATTATCTGATTATCTGATTATCTGATTATCTTACTATCTGATTATCTTATTATCGGTTTATCTTGTGTCATTTGTGTATCATTCATGTATCGTTCGCTTATCTTTAAAAATACGCGCTTCTAAACGCATCGGGTGGCGCGAGCGGATGCAACACTGCCCTCCCTCTCCAAGAATGTCGTCCCGACATTCCGGAGGGCAGCTTCCAAGAAACTTCCCGTTTCTTCATTTGCGGCGAGGGTGCGATCTTCTCGGGACCTCTCGTCCCTTGACCCGCAATCTTCGGACGATTCCTTGCTCTACCCCGAGCTGCTGCAACGGGTTACTGGGCACCGTCCCCCCGTTTCCGCGTCCTCTTCTGCATTCCTCTTGCCACCTCCGCGTCCTCTTCTAATCTTCGGGCAAGGGGGGGTGTAACTTTCCCTGTGGCACCTACGTCCCGTAGGACTCCCCAAGCCCCTGCTTTGGCATTCCCCCTGAGTCCCACGGAAAAACCACAGGGCAAAAACCGTGGGTGAGACAGTCTTCTTTCAGTAAAAGAATTCTTCTTTGAAGAACAAGGAAGAGTCTCTTTTTAACAGGAGCCGAACGTTTCCTCGTCGTCCGTCCTCTGTTACGAGCGCCGTTCCCCTTCCGCAACGGAAGTCAACTTTTTCTTCTACAGGCGCCGACCACCTCTTCTCTCTTAAATCTGCAAAAAAAACTCAAGCAGTACAACATAATTTAACGAGAATCATTCCGGGCTCTGACTACGTCTCCTAAACCACACCCACGCGTCTTTCCAAATAAGGCGCAAGCCTATCCGCGTGCACTATTTTATTCCTGCTCCTTGAAGACCTACGAATACAAAATACTACCTCGCTAAGTTTCCTAATTATAACATACGGACCTTCCCAACTGCTTTGTAATTTGGGAGCTTTCCCTTTTGTTCTACGAGGATTGTAGAACCAAACCTTCTGTCTCTCGCCGAAGGAAATTTGTCTGGCCTTTTGATCATACCAGCCCTTCATATGAGAGGATTTAATGCACGTCCTTTTCCTAACTCTTTCGTGGATTTCGTTCATTTTCCTCCTTATCCCCTGTAAATAATCCGCCTCCGTCCCTTTTGGCTCAGGAGGCCTTTCTTGGAGAAGATCTAAGGGCAACCTCAAGTCTCGAGCAAGATACAATTCCGCTGGGGTGACTCCAGTAGTCTCATGTTTCGAAGATCTGTAAGCTAACAAGTATAATGGGATCCAGCGATCCCAATCCTTCTGGTTTTCGGCAACAAATTTTGCCAGGTAATTCAAAATTGTCTGATGATGACGCTCGACCAAACCATCCGACTGTGGATGCAACGGTGTCGTTCGAGTTTTTCTTATTCCCAACACTAACGACAATTCACGAAATATCCTTGACTCGAAGCCTCTCCCCTGATCCGTGTGAATTTCCAAAGGAACTCCGTGCCTGGAAACGACCTCTCTCAGAAGACTCTGAACAATTGTCTTTGTTCTAATATTCTTCAGAGGATCCACCTCCACCCATCTGGTGAAACAATCAATCATTACCAGAAGAAACCTATTCCAGTTTAACGGAAAAAAATCTTGCCAGCACAGACGCACGCAAGCAATCCAGCAGATAAAATAGCATCGTGTGCCGCTCGCTTAATATATTATACACATGTAACACGCGCGAAGGTCCAAAGAGAAATACAATCATAATCTGTCACATGTGTCACGCTTAACCATGACAAACTTTTATCGATTTTAAGTAACGCGCACAGCACAGAGTATCGAGATAACCAATCAGCATCGCCAAAAAGCGACAACTATACTTGCGAGAATCGATATAACATGGACTTTTTAAGAGTGGATACTTACATTAGAACGAAAGATCAAACGATAAATTCAGTTAGCTTAAACTTTATTATTATACATATTATTATACAAACAAAATACACCAGAGAAGTATTTATATTCATGTATTTGACACGGAAAAATATATTTAAATTCAAATTACATATTTACAATTTCTTTAAAACAATATATAATTTTATTAATTTATTCTTGATCATTAATTAAAATTTTAATTAATTTAAGTTTATTTTATTAAAATAATAATTAAAAATTTAAGTAGTTTAAATAAAATATTAATTTGTAAGATTGTTGCGGACCCACGATCTGAGTCGCGATCCGACGCGAAGCTGCGACGAACGAGCATGCTCGGGTTTATAATGCCGCGTCTCGCGCGCCGCCTCCCTGTCTTTGAATTGATCCTTTTGAACGGAAATCTCGTTGAGAATATGGAAGATGGACACCAGGATAATTTTAATGAGTGGACTGTATATTGGCATAGGGTGATCACGCACCAATGTGTGCGTTGAGATTTGGTGAATTATGCACGGAGCTGAATTGAGAAGAAACGTCCAAGACTAATTGACACTCACAAGTCACCTTTTATTTATGCCACAGAACTAAAAGGTTACGTAGACGATGCACGAGCAGTTTGATATGATCATCAAAATGATCGCTGTACACACAGCTCGACATATAACAGTCGGTATCGGACGCCTGTTTGTAAGGCAAAACGTTGCCCAAAAGAATGCTCGCCTCGGAGCCAGGTTTGTCACAAACAGCTTGTTTGGAATCAGCGCAATTGTCCTTGGCCGCACCGACAATTTCGCTTACGAGAGTCACGGCTTTATAGCGTGATCGACAACAAGAATGTCCTCTTAAGGACGACCGTTACAGAATGTCGTGAGCGCGCACGAATCACAATAATCTTATCCGGCGAATTCGATGTCTGAAGACGACAATGAAGACTAAAACGCACGACATAAGCAATTTACAACAAGTTTGAACTGATTAAGTTCCAATGCACACATGCACTGAAGACGTAAGCGCACGACATACGTCTCACTTCTCGTTCACGTGCACAGTGTGGGCATAACGAATACCGGCGAATTCGTCGCGAGAACCTCTCCGATTGCGTCGCGATCGAAACCCGGCTAACTTCCGCCTCGCCGACTCGGTTGTTGTAATAGAGCACCGCGCGATACCCGCTTCCTCCGTCGTGGTGAACGTTCGCGTACTTGATACGCAGTTACGCGAACCCTTCTTCACTTCATTCGTCTCACGAGCCCTTTTCTCTGATGGCCAATGTGCCACTGACTTCGATCACGCTATCGACCGCGTGCGACGCTCACACACGAGGCGCGTCGATTCGCCGAAAATTCTCTACCGCGGTGCCATGGTGGAAGGATATATGGTGTGCGCAAAACTCGTAAACCACGCCCCTTTTCAGCCTTCGGCGCCCGGAAAAATACAAAGCAGACAACTGCGAAAAACGAAATGTTTAGCTTTGAAAAGTTTGCACGACTGATGTATAGCGTCCTTTTCGCACTCTCTGATTATTTTCTTCCATCTCACTTTGTGTTATATATATAGTTTATTATATATATAGTTATTGTTGACATTTTCTGTCGAAACGTGAGTGACGTGAAATGTGAAAAATCATTGAAAATGGTGCGCTGCATAGTGAAAATTTGCAAAAATAATTGCAGAACATGCACACCCGAGCAAGCAAATTTTCATAAATTACCGGATAACGAAATAATCCGTGAAGGATGGTTTCGGCGCATTGGAGAGGTCGTATTGCCTTCTAACGTCGTTAACGGTATGCTTCTGCATGATAAAATTCAAATTTGTTTATTTAGATATACTGTATCATGAAGTAACGAAAACTTGTTTGAAAGATCAGAAAAGTTTTGTAACGTGTAATCAATTTTATCTGTTATTTTAGCACGAATTTGTTCCGTACACTTTACTCCCAAATCTTTTGTTCAACCAAAGAAGAAGAGAACAAAAAATAGTTTTAAGAGACAACTTTTGCCAACTGCTGTACCAACGTTGCATCTGGTAGCAACAAACGAACAGTAAATTGGATGTGTAATTTTTTAAACAGAGCAAATATTGATGTTCGCTTTTTTTAAAATAAGGCGGGGAGCACAGACCATTGCATAACGCATAACGCATATGCATAAGAAATTTGATTGGTCCGTTAGCATGTGCATAAGGAATTTGACCAATCGAATTTCTTATGCATATGTATTATGCATTATGCAAAAGTCTGTGTTTCCCGCTTAATTATTAAGAATAATAAAGTTAAGTTAACATAAATTATTGATATTCATGTGCTCATGACAAGATGACTATGGATCAACTGTTGCTCCAAGAATTATGTGACAATGAAACTACAATCAATTACATTTATATTTTCTTCATTAGGGCACATCATAAAGGCAATGTAAATTGTAACATTGTTAGGCGGACCTTTAATTTGGTTTGTCTATCTTCGTCAACTGTAGCACCAATAAATGCTGCAAGTCTGTCGCCCGTGCCAGGCCCATCAATGGAGAGAATCTCATCTGCTGAGCCGAAACTTTCATCTTTGCCACGTTCAACACCCATATTAAGAATGATGACAGAACCTTTGCCTGATTTGAGTATGCTAGATGAGACAGATATGACAGGTCAGCATGAAACTCCAACAACGTCAGTATCTTGTCGGTATGTATCACAATACAAGTACATAATTAGTCCTACTAATAATAATAGTTTCATAGATCAATATATTTCAGTACTTAAAAACCATTACCGATATCAATAAAGTCATTAAAAAAACAGTTTTCAGATCTTTAGTTATACCACGGGCAATGAAAAGTTTATAAAAGCCATTATCAGTGGTGAAGTCTCATAGAATACAGATTCTTATTAAACAAACCTGCTGTTGAGTACTTTCTGTTACTCGTGGTCTGAGACCGAAAGTCTGAAAACTGTTTTTTACTACCGACTGCAATTTTGATGTACTGAAAAATACAAATAGAATTTTCGTCATGATTGAGAATACAAATGTTTGAAATGTGTTTTTTACACGCCTATTATAGATTGAAGAAGGTATATTTTATTTGTGTGTTTTGTATTCTGTTGTATGTGAGTGAGGTAATCAAACTAGTTTGATTATATATTTATATATGTTTTTTTCATTATTTTGTTTTCATTGTAATAATGTATGTTTGTGCTAAATAGTAATTATAATTCCTTCATCCTTAGAATAGAAATTTGATAAAAATAAAGCGATGTGAGAAATTGTGGTATCAGCTGAAATAGAATGTACATTGTACATGTCAGCATTGCAAGTATATAGTCTATATTTCGTGTAATTATTTGGGAAATTAAATGCACGAATAGCGAAGGTTACTTTTGTAAGCACAATATGTTTAAAAAATCTGTACTCATTACTACGAATAACGAACTTTATTCTTTTCATGTCTTCAGAAATCCTTTGTCAAAACCAAATGGCAGGGTCAATAGAACACCAGAAAGGCTTTTTGATTCGTTATGCAACGTACGGAATTCTACATTTCCAAGAAGGTTCGTAATACTCACTTTGAAGATATATCAATTCGGGTTTTTTGACAAATATCTATTGGTTTCAATAAAAAATAAATTTTTTTGAATTATTCAATCTACCAAGAAATGAATGACAATTAAAAAATCGCTCATCGCCCACATAGTTGTCTCACAAAAATATTTAACAAGTTGTGAGACAAATGTTAAGTCAATCGGTTCAACCCTTTTATCTCAAAAACAGTGTACCGTGTCAATGATTATGAAAATACGAAAAATGGTATATTTTCGGATTGATTGTTTATTTTTTTTCTAACATTTTGTGAAAAACATTTGTATAGTAGATAACAAATATCTATAATTGGTTTTGAGATTTGAGATTTGAGACCTATTGTCTTTTTGCTGTGACTTTTTCCGACTTACCAAGTTTTCGAGTTACCTTACTTATGCATTTCTTTTCTAGATGTGAAAGAAAGAAAGCAAATTGGGTACCTGAGGAAGTGTTACAATGCCTCGTTAGAACTCGCACATACATCAGAGTAAAGAAAATTAATAAAAAAAGATACACAAGAAAGGAAGAAAAAAAAAGAAAAAAAACTGACAAAAATGAATGTTCTTTCTGCAAAAAGAAAGTGCAAATAACTCGTCTAGTCGACAATAAACAATGTGCAATAACATTTGTACACAATTTGAGTCTGATTTGAGACTTTCTTTGTTCAAATAACTCGTCTAGTCGAAAAAAAGAAAATGTGGAAAAAGCTACAGAAATGATACAAAAGATTAAAAATGTTATTTTAAAATGTTAATTAAAATGTTATTTTAAAAATTTTATTCTTATTATTAAAAATTTTACTCTTGTTATTAAAAATTTTATTCTTGTTATTTTTTTCCTTTTAATTTTGTGCGAATTAGTTTTTGTAATTAATTGGCTAGAATTTGGTGGCAATATTCTATAATATACATATAAATATATATATAAATATAATTATATAAATATTTAATTATATTATATTGTATAATATGTCACATAATACACATTCGTATATTGTAACAGTCTAGTCAGTGCTCGGAATTAGTTGCTATTTTCGAGCCGATTCCCGAGGCAACGCCTCCTATTCCCCCACTACCGCTCGACGCTCGAGCAGACGCTGCGGCCGAGCCGCCGACAGCGTGTCTCTCAGGAGCGTCTCTAAAGAAAAAGAAAGCTAGGACCTTTTATATTATTAGTAATATTTTCCTAAAGAAATAATTTCTGCTTTCGTAATAGATAAAATAATTAATCGAAATGTTATTAATATATTATGTAATGTGTTATACAATACATATTATATACATTATATACATTATATTATATACTATATTCGATTTTATTTATTACAAAAGCAGAAATTATTTCTTTAGGAAAATATTACTAATAATATAAAAGGTCCTAGCTTTCTTTTTCTTTAGAGACGCTCCTGAGAGACACGCTGTCGGCGGCTCGGCCGCAGCGTCTGCTCGAGCGTCGAGCGGTAGTGGGGGAATAGGAGGCGTTGCCTCGGGAATCGGCTCGAAAATAGCAACTAATTCCGAGCACTGGTCTAGTCAGTCAATTCTGCAATGTACCGCCACTTACATCCCTAGAATTCTAGGGATTTCCTTATGTTGGTAAATATGTATTTTTGCGGGACGCGATTAGAAAGAAACAGCAGATTTTAGAGAGAGAACGCGTCGTTTTGCGCATACCATATATCCTTCTACCATGCGCGGTGCCCACCGCGAGGTGCTGCCGCGTCAGACCCATGGGTATAGCGCTTACATCGATTTTCCGCGGAACTCTCAAATCCTCGATCGATCGAACGCGGCGAATTTATCCCAATCCGCAACAAAGATTAATACAAAAAATTTAATTTATCTTAAATTATTATTATAAATATTATTTATTTTTAATAGTTTTTATATTAATAGTATTTATATTAATATTTTATTTAAGATTATATATTGAAGATTATGTCTATAATATTAATAATCATTAGACCTAATTTACTTAGAATTTTATTTGGATGAGATGGATTAGGATTAATTTCTTATTGTTTAGTATAGAGAGATCAAAAATTGAAAAAATATTTATTATCACTTTCAATTTTATTTATTAGATTTATTTAAAAACTTAGAAGTTTTTGAAGTTAAAGGACAATGTTATAAATTTTACTTAGTAAGTAAATTGAATATTTTATTAAATATCTACATTAGAACGAAAAATTAAGCGATAAATTCAATTAACATAAATTTTATTATTATATTTTTATTATTAATTTATTTTATTTTTATTATTATTATATAAATTATTATACAAATAGTAAGTAAATGGAATATTTTATTAAATATTTACATTAAAACGAGAGATTAAGTGGTAAATTTAATTAAATTTTATTATTACATTAGCGTATTTGAACATTTTTAATAAATGGTAAATTAACTCCATAAGAAACCTTAATTAACAAAACAGATCCCGTATTTTTGCGATGCACCGTTTCCGAGATATTATATTTTACCCCCAAGGGGGGGTTTTGAAAATTTTTAATAAATGATAAATTGACCCCATAAGAAACCTTTTTTTTTTTTTTTTTTTTTTAGGGAAATCCTCATGGATACCCGCTCCCCCGGGGGAGGGAGCAGGTTATGCCGGACTCTTACCGGCTAAAACCCTACGGTGGCCCTCCTCGTGCACTACTGGGGGACCCCGGGAACGCAACCGGCATACTACCGGTGTCCCCCAGTGCACAATGTCCCCCCTCCTCACACCCCTTCTCCCCTTCCCAAAAAGGGACAGGGAGGTATATGAGGGAGGAGGAGGGACCCGCCTCTAAGAAGGGGCGAGGGGAGGATCTGGCGCGGTGCGCCCTTTCTCCCCCCACCCCCCGACCCCGACTGGGACGACGTTGCCGGACCACCGAGCAAGGCCGCCCCCCCACTCCGAGACGCCTAGTGGCCGACAAGTGCCCCCGCACTTGTCGGCCGCGTCTCGTGTGGTGAGGAGGGGGACCGCACTATACTGGCGGATCAGAGGAGGCTGGCGAATTGCCGCCTTCTCTGCCCCCTCCTCTTTCTGCGAACGGGATCGGCGTCGGGGTCGACCTCCCGATCCCGTTCGGCTGCCTCCTTTTGCGAGAGCACGCTCTCGCAAAAGGAGGCCATTGCACCCCATGACCTCTCGCTCCGGACCATCGTTTTTACAATGGCCGGTAGCGAGAGGTCCTCCCCCCCAGACTCCTCTTCTACACCCAATCTCCTCCTCTCTTCTCCTAATACTTCTGTTAGGACACGGCGCAGCTCTGCCCAAGCAGGGCAATGCTCTAAAGTGTGCTGCGCCGTGTCCAACACCTCCTCACAGTGGTGACACTTGGTGGTGCGCTCCCTCTTTGCTTTGTGGTGCAGGTACTCGCCAAAACAACCATGGCCTGTGAGTACCTGCACCAACCTATATTGGAGTCCGCCGTGGGGGCGATCCATCCACTCGGCCAGAACTGGCCGGATCGCCCCGACAGCGCGCAGTCCCCTCCTACAGTGGACTACCCCATAAGAAACCTAAATTAACGGCACATGTCTCATATTTTTGCGATGCACCGTTTTCAAGACATTACATTTCACCCCCAAGGGATAATTTTTGAAAATTTTTAATAAATGGTAAATTAACCCCATAAAAAACCTTAATTAATGACACAGGCTCCGTTTTTTTGCGATGCACCGTTTCCGAAATTTTAAATTTCACACCCAAGGGGTGGTTCTTGAAAATTTTTAATAAATGGTAAATTGACCCCATAAGAAACCTTAATTAACGGCACATGTCTCATATTTTTACAATGCACCGTTTCCGAGATATTAAATTTTACCAAGAGGTGGTTTTTGAAAATTTTTATTGAGCAGTAAATTAACCCCATAAGAAATGTTAATTAACGACACAAGTACCATATTTTTTCAATGTACTGTTTTTGAGATATTAAATTTCACCCTCAAGGGGTGGTTTTTAAAAATTTTTAATAAATGATAAATACACCAGAAAGGGTGTGAGAGAGTGAGAGGGGGTGAAAGATGATGAAAAAGTGTAAGAAAAGCAAAAAAAATGAAACAATAGAAAAGGGGTGGAAGGGGGGCGTGGTGAGAAAGGGAAATGAGGGGAGGGGAGGGTGAGTGGAAGTTGGGGGAGGTGTAAGTGAAAGGTAAGAGAGAAGAGAAGTACATACATGACTGCGGACAGAGAACAATTTTTCATGAAAAACATCACTTTTTGACCGTTTGCACATCCAGAACGGCTTGACCGATTTTTTTTTTTTTGGCTTAACTTACTCGTGGCGATGCCACCTTTCAGAATATGCTACATGCATTTCAAAATTTTTTATATTTTAATAGTTCTGTACCCCCAAAAAATCGACTCTAATAGTTCTGGATAAGAGACTAGTAGCGTCCAAAATTTGAACATGGCCGGAGACGCTACCGCGTCTCCTGATTAACTCCAGAAACCTTAATTAACGAAATAGATCCCGTATTTTTGCGATGCACCGTTTTTGAGATATTAAATTTCACCCCTAAGAAGTGGTTTTTGAAAATTTCTAATAAATGGTAAATTGACCCCATAAGAAACCTTAATTAACGGCACATGTCTCATATTTTTACAATGCACCGTTTCCCAGATATTAAATTTTACCCCCAAGGGGTGGTTTTTGAAAATTTTTAGTGAGTAGTAAATTGACTCTATAAGAAACATTAATTAACGACACAGGTCCCGTATTTTTGCGATGCATCGTTTCCGAGATATTAAATTTTTCCCCCAAGGGGTGGTTTTTGAAAATTTTTAATAAATGGGAAATTGACCCCATAAGAAATGTTAGTTAACGGCACAGGTCCCGTATTTTTTTAATGTACTGTTTTTGAGATATTAAATTTCACCCTCAAGGGGTGGTTTTTGAAAATTTTTAATAAATGGTAAATACACCAGAGAGGGTGTGAGAGAGTGAGAGGGGGTGAAAGATGATGAAAAAGTATGAGATAGAGCGAAAAAATGAAAAAATAGAGGGGGGGGGGAGGGGAGGAAGGGGGGGCATGGTGAAAAAGGGGGATGAGGGGTGGGGAGGGTGAATGGAAGTTGGGGGAGGTGTGAGTGAAAGGTAAGAAAGAAGAGCAGTGTACATATGACTGCTGACAGAGAAGAAAATTTTTCATGAACACATCAATTTTTGACCGTTTGTATGTCCAGAACGGCTTGACCGATTTTTTTTTTTTGGCTTAATTTACTCGTGGCGATGCCACCTTTCAGAATATGCTACATGCATTTCAAAATTTTTTATATTTTAATAGTTCTGTACCCCCAAAAAATCGATTCTAAACTTTCTGGATAAGAGACTTGTAGCGTCTCATTGAACATGGCCGGAGACGCTACCGCGTCTCCTGATAAAACATTTAAATCACCTTTTAACTTATATAATCACTATATGAGGCGACCAAAATTTAATTGCATTAACCAGTTAATTACGCTTTTTCCTGCTTTATTGTGCATTCAATTTCAATACCTAACACTATATTCCCCTAGTTTATGCCTAATCATTATTTCAACAATTGACCACTTTGCCATCCAATTAATGAATAATAATTTTATTTTTATATTATTAATCATGATACCTTTTCATCAAACTCTTATCCGAACAAGAGGAAATACCAGACACTAATCTAATCAAGGGCCCAATCATGGCCTTAATTATTTTAAAAGTATAAATCATACAAAATAAATTTTTATGCACCTTAGCCCAAACCATTAACATTGCGAAAACCCGCATTCAAATAAGTTTTATAGTTTTCGAGAAATAAAATGATGAAAACGTTGTTTTTAATTGGACAAATTTTTATAAATTTTGATTTGACACTAAGAAACTTCGTAAACCGGACACGAAACTGTTTTTATGATCCCAGAAATTCATCTTAGTTTTCAAATTATTTAAGATTCAAAATTAGACAACTACTCCCTTTAAAAATATTTTTGAGCACCCCTGTAGTGTACCGGTAGACCTCCCAAGTCATATACTTTTAGTTTATGAACTATTGCCAAAAAAAAAAACGGTTCCTGACAAATATTCACGTGGTCCCATTGATGTACTGGACGGAGGGTAAGGTCAATGTTAGGGCAAGGGGACCGATATCAGTGGGACGGGGGATCGGCCATATTGTCTGGCGACATTTTGGTGCCCTGTTTAAAATTTGACATATATATCATGATATTATTTTTACTTCCATTGCACAAGAACAGGATTTCATGTGTGAAAAAGTTAATTTAATGGTTGTACGCAATTGAAAATAATTTTCTGCAATAATTTTCTTTATATATATATAATTATTGTAGAAAATTATTTTTCATTGCACACAACCATTAAATAAACTACACTCACTCAAAAAAAAAGCGGTACACTTAAAATGTGGGAAAAATTTACAAAATTTCAACTGACGATAATTTCGTAAATAATAAAGATAGAAAGTTCTATAAACTATGAAAATGAAGCTTAGAACCTCTACTTTAAGAATCGATTTATTTTATTGTTGCAAGATAAATTTATTGAAAATGGCGGACAAAGCAAGAGCATGCAAAATTGTAAAATAATGACCCAAATTTGCGACAATGCACGGCGTAAACAAAAAATTATAGCTTATTGGGATCAAAAGCGCATGAAAGTACAGAGTCTTCTCTTTGAAATGCTTTTTTATTCATCTCGATATGATAATTTTTCGCCGAGATATTTGCATTAAAAAAAAAAAACAGGTATTTTCTTCAAATGCGAATATCTCGGCGAAAAATCATCATATCAAGATGAATAAAAAAGCATTTTAAAGAGGAGATTGTGTACTTTCACATGCTTTTAATCCTAATAAGCTACAATTTTTTGTTTATGTCGTGCACCGTCATAAATTTGGACCATTATTTTTCAATTTCGCATGCCTTCGCTTTGTCATCCACCATTTTAGAAAAAATTGTCGCACATTATTCTGTTATGAATTTTTGAATACTAGACATTCAAGCCTTTAAAATGGTTTTTTAAAAATCTTGCTAGCCCTATTAAGTACCGAGATATTTAATTTTGAATCTTGAACCAGACCGAATTGCAAGAATAAGAATGTTGTGGTTCATCAGTTCCGCGATATTTTAAAACTTTGCTTGCGATTGTAAGTGTTGATTCTGCTCTTGGCGTTACCCAGGATCAATGACGTGGACATGGCAGAAGTCTGTTCCCATGTGTGTGTGTGTGTTTGCATTTACACGTGCGCACCACCGAGATAAGGACCCCATGGCTCGTCAAGTCCACGGTATTTAACGACTCCAAACCCTCCCGGTGGTGCGTTTAAAATTGTGCGCGCGCGTATATTAATAACGGGTATGACCTCCTCGTGCGCGTATTACTTCATTAATGCGACGAGGCATACTCCTTATTAGTGTTCTTATTTTGTGTAATTTTACTCCATTCCATTTCAAGAACTCTTCGAAGTTCTGGCAATGACTGAGGAGCAGGTACACAATTTCGTACTTTTCTGCCAAGGTTGTCCCATAGGTGTTCAATGGGATTTAAATCTGGACTCATTGCTGGCCATTCGAGTCGATTTATGCCAACTTCATCGCAGAAATCAAGCACTTTTCTCGCAACATGCGGTCGAGCATTGTCTTGCATAAACAAGAAGTTCTCTCCGATAAAGTGTGCATACGGAACAACGTATGGTATGAGTACGTTTTCAACGTATATATCTGCGTTCATGTTTGCGTCAAAAAAGTGGAGATCCGTTAGAGTGTTTGCAGAAATTCCTGCCCAAACCATTACAGAGCCACCATTGTAACTACGCCTCTCACGTACAGTACAATCTGCATATTGTTCTCCAACGCGACGGTATACACGTTCTCGTTCATCTGAAGAATACAAACAAAAACGAGATTCGTCGCTAAAAAGAACGGTATTCCATTCTGCATATGTCCAGTCTGCATGTTCAGCAGCAAAATTGAACCGAGTTGGCGACGCGTAAGCAAAGGTACATTTGCTGGCCTGCGCGGAAAAAGACTGTGTTCCGCTAATCTGTTTCGAATAGTGTCAACGGATACATTACATTCGGACATCTCTTAAATTGTTTCGAATTTGAACAGCCGTTCGATGTCTGTCTTTTAATGAATTTAAAACAATAAATCGGTCATTATTTTCATTCGTACAGCGAGGACGTCCCGAACCAGGTCTTCTTTGATAAGAATTAGTCTCTAAGTACCTAACATAAGCACGTTGCACGGTTGACACTGATAAATCAAGTGTTTCAGCAACGTACCTTCGACTTTTTCTATCTTCAATTAACGCTACAACTTGAGTAGCTTTTTCAGGACTTATCGTCGCCATAATTGACCAATTTCAATGCAAAAAGATTAATTATTGTTTATCCTGACGAGGTCGTAAAAATAAGTAACGCGTTTCAAAAAAGAAATAACAAGGCTATCAGTAGGCAAATTTGCCGCACTGGTAAACAAGAAGTCAGCGCAAAGAAATCACAAAAAATCTGCAGACATCTTTGTATGCAAAACAATCTTTTTTTACCCTGACGACCGTTTCTCCAATTTCTTTGTAACCTTTTTACTTTTTAGACTAACTGACTGATTCTGACTGATTCTGACTGACTGATTGACTGATTCTGACTGACTGACTGATTCTGACTGACTGATTGACTGATTCTGACTGACTGACTGATTCTGACAGATTCTGACTGACTGATTGATTCTGACTGATTCTGACTGACTGATTGACTGATTCTAACTGACTGACTGATTCTGACTGACTGACTGATTCTGACTGATTCGGACTAATTTTGATTGACGTTGCGAGAAAAGTGCTTGATTTTTGCGATGAAGTTGGCATAAATCGACTCGAATGGCCAGCAATGAGTCCAGATTTAAGGCAGGTTTCTCATGTAATAGTCAAAATTTTAAGCATTTTTTAGGAATTTTTTTTATGGAGAAAATAAAACGCAATCTTTTTAATCTTTTTATATGTAATTACTTGCATCTTATAGTTTATAAATAAATTTTTTTGTCATAATTTATTAATATTTTGTTTATATTTTTTACAGTTAAAGATGGTGCCTTGAAAAAAAGCATCGTCAGCAGTGCAGGTGAATTCAGCTCTCATTGTCATCTGAAACAAAAAAGTCAAAAAGATTCTTAATCTGTATGCTTGTCGCTATCGCAGGTACCAGAATTGGTCATTTTTATAAAAAAGAAACAAAATGGCGGTCATTTAAAACTTTGAAGCAAAAAATCGCAATTTTTTTGCTTATTATTGGTCGAAAAAAATAAAAAATTTTCGTTAAATATAAGCGATTCTGGTACCTGCGAGAGCCAATCATATGTAGATTATGCTCACAAAATTTCAAGCCAATCGGTTGGATAGTTTTTTTTAAATCACCTGCACCGACCAAAAAGCAGTTTTGAGAAAAACACGTTTAAAGTTTTCCTAGTTCATTTTTCGAAGAAAAAATATACTTACACTAATCGGTTATGCCTGCTCCATACAATAGACCTTCAACTTCCTCAAAAGTATCGTTTTCCTCTGCTCTGGCCGCCTTCAAAGCTGCTCTGGCCTCTTTTGAAGCCGCAGAGCTACAGCGCTCCGCCTTTGCTATCCGCGCTTCGTCGTGCGTCTCTACGAAATTCATAGCTTCCCGGCCGATTGTTACACCCATAACCTCCATAATCGCAAATCGTCTATTAATTTCAAATGCATTTTTAACAAAAGGGCTAGAATTAATTAAAACCTCTTGACAAGGACATTTTACACAAATTTTAAAGCCCAATCCTCGCTGTGCTTGTTTTAAAAATTGAACGTCACCATCACACTTTTTACACTTTAATAAGTTTTGCAACGTTGAAAAAATTGGAGTAAAATTTATAAAGTAATAGCTAAAAGTAGGATCAACATTTGCTTCGAAATTGTCAGTCTATTTTAATTTCTTGGCCGTACTAACAAAATCGGTGTCTTTTTCGGCAGTATGTTGATTCCCTCGAAACGATCTTTTTCGCGCAGGTGCTCCTGAATGTCTAGAACTCTTTCTTGATGATTTTCTATCCATTTTACTCGATCTGTATTCCTCGAATAACAAATGCCGACTGAGAACTGGTTCCAAAAGATCACATTGCCCTAAGGCCACATGTAAAGATGCTTTGTGTTGGCAGAAAACCGTTATACACTAACACAGGTTAAGGAAGAGTAGGTAGGACACACACACAAATAGTCAAATATAAGAATCATAAATGGTCAAAAAAGGGGGACTTTAAACACGGCGTTGCTAGCCAAGCGTCGTCAACTGCCGTGCGCTTGGCGACGCGCTCACTTTTACGGTCTATAACTCTGGAAATAATTCGAATTTTTAAATGAAAATTTAACAGCATATTCTCCTAATGATATACTTTTAAAATATGTAAAAAAAAAATCGATTTTTTGAACCTGTTACATGAGAAACTTGCCTTAAATCCCATTGAACACCTATGGGAAAACCTTGGCAGAAAAGTACAAAATTATGTACCTGCTCCTCAGTCATTGCCAGAACTTCGAAGAGTTCTTGAAATGGAAGTAAATTACACAAAATAAGAACACTAATAAGGAGTATCGAGCCTCGTCGCATTAATGAAGTAATACGCGCACAAGGAGGTCATACCCGTTATTAATATACGCGCGCGCACACAATTTTAAACGCACCACCGGGAGGGTTTGGAGTCGTTAAATACCGTGGACTTGACGAGCCATGGGGTCCTTATCTCGGTGGTGCGCACGTGTAAATGCAAACACACACACACATGGGATCAGACTTCTGCCATTTCCACGTCATTGATCCTGGGTAACGCCAAGAGCAGAATCAACACTTACAATCGCAAGCAAAGTTTTAAAATATCGCAGAACTGATGAACCACAACATTCTTATTTTTGCAATTCGGCCTGGTTCAAGATTCAAAATTAAATATCTCGGTACTTAATAGGGCTAGCAAGATTTTTAAAAAACCATTTTAAAGGCTTAAATGTCTAGTATTCAAAAATTCATAACAGAATAATGTGCGAGAATTTTTTCTAAAATGGTGGATGACAAAGCGAAGGCATGCGAAATTGAAAAATGGTCCAAATTTATGACGGTGCACGACATAAACAAAAAATTGTAGCTTATTAGGATTAAAAGCATGTGAAAGTACACAATCTCCTCTTTAAAATGCTTTTTTATTCATCTCGATATGATGATTTTTCGCCGAGACATTCGCATTTGAAGAAAATACCTGTTTTTTTTTTTAATGCAAATATCTCGGCGAAAAATTATCATATCGAGATGAATAAAAAAGCATTTCATGAGGAGACCCAATAAGCTATAATTTTTGTTTGCGCTTTTGATCCCAATAAGCTATAATTTTTTGTTTACAATTTGCATTGTCGCAAATTTGGGTCATTATTTTACAATTTTGCATGCTTTTGCTTTGTCATTTTTCAATAAATTTATCTTGCAACAATAAAATAAATCGATTCTTAAAGTAGAGGTTCTAAGCTTCATTTTCATAGTTTATAGAACTTTCTATCTTTATTATTTACGAAATTATCGTCAGTTGAAATTTTGTAAATTTTTCCCACATTTTAAGTGTACCGCTTTTTTTTTTGAGTGTATATACGTGTTTATGTATGTATGTATAAAACTATTTTTAAAATTTTATTACAATTTATAATCAATAAAATGAACTTAATTTTAACAACATTGATTACATGTAACAACATTATTATGACTTTTTAGTTAAAAATGTTTTTCATATGTTTAAAAATATCTAAAATATGAAAGTTATTGTTCTCTGTATAAATAATATAAAAATATCACTACATTAGTTGGTTATATGAAATATATGAAACAATTTATTTAAAAATATTTTCTGAATAAATTTATTTATCAATTAAAAGAGTATTACGTAATTAATGTTAATATTATTATTACAAAACTTATATTCTATTACTGAATTTATATTTATCAACGTATATTTATAAAACATATATTTATATTTAAAACGTATATTTATAAAACTTATATTTATAAAAAAACTTATAAATACTTATATCTATTACAAAACTTAAGAGTTTATTGTCCTTTAAATAATGTTAATTTATTACGAAAGTGTCTTTCACTTTGTATATCTTCTATAGCTTCTTTGCCGATGTGGTAAAGTCTAACTTTTATATATTTGCAAGCAATTGCTTTAATTAAATGTGTAATATGATTTTCTAAAGAATTTTGATCGTGTGAATGTTGTTTTAAATTTAAAAACAAATTATTCGATTCAATAAATTTTACAAGAGTGCAATTTACAAGATAAGTTTCTGTAAATTTTTTCATCATCAATTTTCCTCCACTTTCTGCCAAAGCAAAACGGATGACTCTTTCTGCTTCATAACAAATTTTAGTGACACTTGATGACGGATATTGTAAATTACCACGGCTTTTATTTGTATTAAAAAGGTTTCGTCTATTTTATCATCTGAAGTTAGTGCATTAACGCATTCTTCACAATACTTTTTGAAGGTATTTTACTACAAATCCAGCAATATACGTTATAATTCGTGAAGAAAATTCAGTGATTCTACAAATATTTGGAAAGTAACCGTGATCTTCTATAACATTTGCAAAATCATAATTTAATTGCATATCGTCATTAAATGATTTCAATGAACTCGAAGTATTGATTATTTGTACACTACTTTGTGAAAAAGTCAAAATTGCAATATTTTCAAGAGGTATACAATTACCAGTACCCGAATCTCGAATTTCAGAATAAATTAATAATCTTTTCATAGCTGCTTTAAACTGGCGAGCTGTTGGATTATTATTATAACCCCCTTTAGATCTAATGCAACCAAAAAATAATTCAATATGATCTTGGCTTATTTTGTGCTGGAATATTGTTCAAAATTTTCTGATTTTCACAAACTTCATTGTATAATCCTTTTAAACTTTCGATACATATCACAAATCCAATAAAACCAGTTTTTCTTGTAGAATCAACAATTCGAGTTCCATCTTGAAGTTGCAGATTCAAAATATAAGTTTTACATTCTTCCAATTTATCCATTATTTTTGTACAATTCAAACATTTATTATTACAAATTTTCTACAAGCTAATCAATAGAGCGATACTTTTTACAATTTATTAATTTTAAACAAATTCAATTAATTAAAATTAAGTTAAAGTTAAGTTAATTATTATTAATTATTATCATAGCCAAGAGTTACCATTAAATTTTCAGTTGTTGTTTCGGATAATAAATCTTTTTGCTTTAAATGTTTGATTAATCCTTTTATCGTTGTTATGCAACTAACTAATCTGATTTTGGCTTGCTGCAACGTTTTGATTTTTCTTCGCTGTTTTTCGATTGTTCATTTCGCTACTTCCAAAGCTCTTCGAGCTTTCCTTGGCGTGGCAAGATGTGGCGTTCTAATGGCACCAACAAAACGAGGGTCATGTAAATTTTTGACAGGTGTTTGGAAACAATAACTTCTTTCAGAGTTTGGAGGTGTAGATGGACGATTCACAGTTAGGCAAGTATCAGAATTTAGTGTCTCGGTTTTATCAATAATGATTCCATCATCACGATGGATTCCCATATGAACAGTTTCATCGGTGATGATGTCATTATCACAATGGATTGTCTTGTCGACAATTTCATCACTGATTCCATTGCTGACGATTCCATTGTCCACAGTCATATCAATAATTTTATTGTCTATAGTCTCATCAATAATTCTATCATCCACAGTTATATGGGCAGTTCCATTGGTAATAACTCCATCATTAATGACAATTCCATCGTTGACAGTCATGTTAAAGGCAGTTCCATTATTATGATAAATTTTATTATTTACAGTTCCATTGCTAGCTATTTCTTCACTGATGTTATCATTGACAGTTCCATTGTTGACTATTTCCTCACTGATATTTTTCGAATTTTTTGATTTTTTCAGACTGCTATCTAAACATTGGTGTTTCTTCCTCTTTTTACTTGTAATAGTTGGCAGAGCATTGGACTTGAGAACGTATTCTTCGATTTGTGGATTAATTTGTCTTCTTCAAAATGATTTGAACACAGTTTAGTAGCTGTGTTTAAAACATTTTCATCAATGCCACAAAAATCCAGCCACTTCTTACGAGATTCGTCGTTTTTCGGAAATCTATTGAGAAAGAATAAAATTAATATTAAATTTTTATTATCAACAAGAATCGTACTGAGAGAGAGAGAGAGTTATATTTAATCCCATAATTTACTGTTTATACAAAATATTACAGTATTACTTACCCATGATAAGATACCGATTTATCACGTTTACCGCATAAGACACAATATGGGCCTGGCATTTTTTCTTAAATATAACGTTGAAATAAAACTTTGAAATTAACTTTAAATATAACTTTGAAATATAACTTTTTAGGTGACACCGTCATTTCCTAATCTTAACCTCTCTTACAAACAATAAAACGCGCTAACGCTGTGCGCCGTTTCGCTAATTCGCGCTTGCGCATTGCGGTCGGAGGTAACAATCTACCCTTCTCTTTCTTTAAAACGTGGTTCTCTCTCGCACCCAACTTGGACACAGGCTCGATCCTTTATTCCCCTTCCAGGTATATATGTTCTAAGGTAGAACCGAATTTGAGTCGATGGAAACGTAATAGATTAACTCATTTCACTCCCGTTTTGATCCACCAAGATAATCGGAGTGGAAGCGAATTGACACTAAAGTTTAGCCGGTGGAAACAGTCGAAAGTAGATAATACCAACCTCTATACTTTTTATTATTGGCTATTCTAACTCTATTTGTACATAACCTGGCTGTATTAAGTTGGCTGTACTGAAATATCAGTCTTCTTCAGTTCGATGGGTCGGTCAAAAGAAACGTTTACGCGTGAGAATTTGGATAGAATGGTTACGTTTATTGACTGAGATTAAAATACAAGACGCGGAACGCGATGGTATTTACAATGCGCAAATGAAGGATGGTATTTACAATATGACAAGAATGATGGTATTTACAATGTGAATGTGCTACAATGCGCTGAGCGTGGAGTGTAATGGTCGCGGTGACCAGACGGTGTGCCCACCGTGTGTGGGCCGTGCGGTAGCGGTGTTATCGCGTGGCGCGCGCGGTAGCGCCGGGTATTCGGTGGTAGCGGCGCGATCACGCGGGAAGCGCGTGGCTCGGTATGACGCGGTAGCGCGTATCTCTGGCCGTCGGGGTTTAAAGGCCCGCGTGTTTCGGTGCGATTGCCGTATCAATGGCGGGTCGATGTTCGATACCGTTATTCGTGTGTCGCGGGTTTCGCGGACGGTGCACGGGAGGAGGCACTCGGGCCGAGAACGCTCGGCGGTAACGGAGAACACTCCACTACTCTCTGGTCGAGGCCTTTGCGGGAGAGGCACGGGTGGTCTGTGCTAGGCCAGGAGCCGAGAGGCCTCGGCGGAGACAAAGTACGCTCTACCCCACGTCCTGTGTAAGCTTGCAACGGAGGCTGCACCGAGGTGACGGCCGAGACTGTCTCGGCGGAGACGGAGTACGCTCCACCCCACGCGTTCGGTTCGGTGCAGTCGGTGATGGTTAGGAGACAGCGACCGAGAACTCTCGGTGGAAGCGGAGAACGCTCAACTTCCTGACTCTGCTGTTTCTGGGATACGGTTCGGGATGGTTTCTTTTAGCGTCAGCTTATTGCTTCGGCTGCGGAATCCGGAATCGGTACTTTGCTAATTATGCGCGGCCTTTTTATACCCCGAGAATTCAGATTTCTCGGGGTAGGAGTTACCCCCGCCACGGTCGGTACGTACCGAGTTCTCCGGAGCGGGGAGATCGGTTTCGGCGTGCTCGAGTCGCTTGTCGCTCGGCTTTTCCCGACGCCGTTCGGGTCTGACGCGAGGCCGTTGGCCTCGAGCGTTATTTGTGAAAATGTTTAAAAATAATGTGGGGCGCACCGCGCCCCTCTCTGCCGTCTTGGTCGGGTGTACGGACCGGCGTAACGATGTTTTTTAAAGGGCATCGTTACAAGACTTCGATGGAAACTAGGCCACTGTAAAGAAACGACTTGAGATTTGAGAAATTCTTACGTCTCAAGGTTTAAGAAACGACTATGAATTCGGCCCTAAAAGTAGATAAGATAATATTCACTGCGCATGCACGTAGCTTATTATGCACATGTCATACATAAATACCTGCAACAGTTAAAGGGACGCAGTTAGCAGTCTAGCGTATAATATAGAAGTCTGTGGTGCTCATGCGTATATTTTTCTAACCACCAATCAGTAATTGAAGCCACATACCGTCATTTTGTCTAATCTATTCAATTGGCGTTGATACATGTCACTATTGACATAAATTGGTTATGTAGCGTCGCTCTAAACAATTAAAAATGGCCGCATTTGGTTTCTGCGCAGAACTGTACGAAATTTGTCTTGAGTATGAGCACACCTTGTATTCTTCCACCATGGGGCATAGTGTTGCGTTGAAAAGTGCCGATTGTTGCGATTGAGTGTTCCAACGTTGAAAAAAATGGCACTGAAAATACAAAAACTCCCATATATGGACTTTCAGGATACAGTCACATGGTGCGTGATGCATCATGCGGAATAGAACGTCATAGAAACAGCCAATCACACACTCAACTCGTACGGGATGCGTTATGCAGAATAGCTCTGATTGGCTGTTTCTATGACGGACGCTCTATCCCGCGTGACGCATCACGCACCATGTGACTGCACCCTCAGACTGGACTTTCAGAGAAATCCGTCGTGAAATATCTCCGTGACCGAATATCGATTGAAAAATCGTAAGTTTTTTTACATAAATTATTTATCAACAATCACAATTTATGTGATTCTCTGCATCTCTGTTTTCCGCCGGTTTTAGATACACTTTTGTAGAGCATGTGTATATCTCGCCCATAAGACACCCACGCTATTCATCATTTTGTTCGACGAGAAAAGTCAACCGTTTAGTTAGCGCGCCGCCGATAAACAGAACGCCAGTTCAGCGGCGAACAGAACGCCAGTTCTTTAAAAGTACGTTCTATAAGTACGCGCGATAATAAAGTAACAATGAACGGCGAAGAAAATACGGTGCAGCCCATGGATCTAAAGAAGATATGGATGGAGTCTAAAGTGTGTATACGGGCAAGGGGGCTGTGAAATTTGCGGCAAGGGGAATGCATAGTGCTGTCTCTTTCTGTAGGTAACCTTCGTATGTTTCCGTCGCATATCCGATGATTCCCGAAAGATTATATATCCCATACAAGACGCAATGCGCAGTTCGGATATCTTCGGTTACATTCGTTACAAAGCCGAAGGTTACCTACAGAAAGAGACAGCACTATGCATTCCCTTTACCGCAAATTTCACAGCCCCCTTGCTATAGACTCCATCCATATCTTTTTAGATCCATGGTGCAGCCACATGAAAGGATTAGAAACTTCTATGTAAGTATTAATTGTTTTAACATGTGATGTTCGAGGACGGAAATATTTAAAATATCATGTACCCAGTCAGCAAAGTCTGTTCAAACAGATTTACCAATTTCTGCTACAAAATTTTGTCGGCAGTAAGATTGCAGATTGCAGATAGAAAATCTGTAATAACAAATAATGATAACAAACAGTCAGCAGAATTATTACAAAACCTGCTGACATGATTTGATAGCAGAAACTGAACAGGATTTGTTCAAAATTATCACAGCAGATTGGTGGCAGAAATAGAGCAAGGTCTGTGCAACTCAGTTTGATATCAAATTGGTTGCAGAAATCGAGCAAAATCTGAATAATGCAATTTGATGTCAGATTGTTGACAGAAACCGAACAGAAGTTGTATAAAATTATTATAGCAGATTGGCGGCAGAAACACAGCAGGACCTGCGCAAAATAGTTTGATGTCAGATTGATTACAGAAATCGAGCAGAATCTGTGCAATGCAGTTTGATATCAAATTGTTGGCAGAAACCGAACAGAAATTGTATAAAATTATGATAGCAGATTGGCGGCAGAATGCGTGCAGAGCCTGCTGACAGACTCTACAGCAGATTGACGCCAGAAGTGCAGCAGACTCTGTCGTTTCTTGTTGTACCATTGTGACGGTACGCCTTTCGCACGCTGGGATCGGTGGGAATAGCTCACCGGGCTAGGGTGAGAAAAGGTGAAACACTGCTCTGGTACTGGTTAACAATAGATGTTTATTCAGTTAAACTTAGATTGATATGTACAATTATATACAGAGGTGTTTGAGTGTGTGTATGGTATTGTGTGAGCGCACAGGTGTGCGGGCGCACGTGTGCGTGCGTGCGTGCGTGCGTGCGTGCGGGCGGGCGTGCGTGCGTGCGTGCGTGCGTGTGTCTGTCTGTCTGTCCGTCCGTCTGTGCGTGCGTGCGTGCGTGGTGTGTGTGTGTGTTGTGTGTGTATTGTGTGAGCGTCAGCTGTGTGTGTGTGTGTGTGCGCGCGCACAGGTCGCGCTGACTCGCACGCTTAAAGCTAGGTGCAGACTTATAACTAGACGCGGATTTATACAGTCTTATAACCTAAGTGCGGACTTATAACTAGATGCGGACTTACACTAGGCGCGGCGCAGACTTATATCTAGACAGACTTATAAACTAGGCGCGGACGCGGACTTCCCGGCGCGGCGCGTATTCGCGGTGAACGATGTTCGGCGTGGTGCTCGGTAGCATTCGGTCTGGGGATCGGTCAGATGGTATATCCCTCGGTAGCTTCTGAGGGGGGAAATTTGCACTCCGGTAGCACCCGGATGCGAACAGTAGCTCCCGTTCGCTGTGCGGAAGAGTCGGTAGCTCCCGACTCGGGTAGGAGGTGACAAGGTAAAAATCCTTCGGTAGCTCCCGAAGGGAGAAAGCCTACACACCGGTAGCTCCCGGCTGTGAACGGTAGCACCCGTTCACTGTGTAGTGGAAGCGGTCGGTAGTCGGCCACCCGACCGCGAGGACTGGTCCCGACTCGACGCCGCGGCCGCCTTTTATACCCGGCCGACAGGTGCCGAGCAGTGATGCAAACTTGCAGACCGAACAGCACGCTGTAGTCGGTGGTGGGAATGGAGAGGGGATGGTTTTCCGTGGGTGCCACTGTGCCAGCGCTAGGCCAGCGGCTCACAGCCATCCCCTCCCCACCACCGACTACAGCGTGCTGTTCGGTCTGCAAGTTTGCATCACTGGTGCCGAGTAGTGGCGGGGAAAGTCGCGCGTCGGAGCCAACAGGTGCAGCGCGGGCCGTGGGCGGTGTTTCAATTATTCGCGCCGAAGCGCACGTATCGAGCGGCTGATCGGCCCGTGACGAGAAGGGGGAGGCGTATCGTCACATCACCTCTCCCCTTTCAGAGGCCGCTTAGTGTCGGCGGCATGACGTGAGATGGCCCAACGGGTCAAAACGGACGACCCAGCGATCGGTGCGTATTCGGTATTTCCGATTCCTTGCTCCGACGAAGAACGGCACCTCCACTTCTTCGCCCGTGGTTAGGACCAGGGTGGTGTTTGGCCCGGCTGTTGGCGTCGTACGGGTGGTGGTTGCAGAAACCAGGGCTGAAATAGTCGAAGCAGCGGTGGCCCGGGGTGATGGCGTTACGGCTGGTGTCGCCGTCGGGGCCACCGAAACGGCGCAGACGGTTACGACCCTGGGGGGCGGTCGTGCGGTGAGCGGTGGGCCGTAGACGGACGTCGGTGTTGCGTCTGGCGGCCGATTGGTGGCGACGGTGGTGGAGCGGTCCCCTGGCTGTGGCAATAATCCCGTCGTGCTACGGGGCGTCGGGGAATCCGGTGGCCGTCGATTCTTGCCCCGGGAGGCGGCTGCCTTGCCGACGCCTCGAGGCCGGGGCTTGGGCGGTACGGACTCCGTTAGAAGGATTGCCCGGCGGCGATTTTCGGCGTCGCCGCGCTGGATCACCGTGCCCACTTTGGGGAACGTACGATGGGATACGCCCGGGTTGACTGGGGCTGGTGTCGGCCCCGTGTGTTCCGGCTCATCCTCAAGATCGCCTATCTCGCCAAATAACTTCCTTAACTCGGCGTATGCGTCCATGCTTCTCTGTTAGCTAATTCGTCCTGCTCCGAAATGCCCGGATTTATATCCGTGGTATTGGCGGTGATTGGCCGGTGGTCAAGTGGTAAGGGGGCCGCTTGCGGCATCAGCGGTTTGATCCGCGGTCCTTTGTAGCGGACACGGTGATTGGCTCGCGGGGGGGGGGGTCTTCTTAAGCGGTGCTCAATCGCGGGCTCTGCGGTACTCCGCCGTTTCGGTCGGTGGTTCCGGGGCGGTTTTGAGATCTTGTACGTGGACATGATGATGCCACCGTCCATGGGCGTCGCGTAGGTCGACGATCACTGGCGAGATGATCCTCCGGACTTCTAGCGGGCCGGTGTACCGGGGGGTTAACTTCGCGTTGAACCCCGAGGCCTTCTTTGAGAGCGGGTACTCCCGCTTCCAAACTGTCTCGCCCACCTGGGGCTTCCAGTTACGACGTCGCAGGTTGTGCGCCTCCTGCTTTTGGAAGGCGCGTGCCAGGTTTATTCGCACTACCTCGAACACTTCTTCTAGGCGTTGCCGGGTTTGATGTGGGGCGGCGCTTGCGGCGTGGCGGCGGTCCTCCGGGTGAGGCAGCGCAAGCTCCCGGCCATGGTTTAGGTAGGCCGGGGTGTATCGCGTGTTGAGCTGTGTTGTATGTTGTAGGCGAACTGGAGCAGAGACATATGTTCGTCGGTACGAGCACCACACTGCAACCCCGTGGAACGGACGAACCGGACGCTAAAAACAATGGTGGCCCAATATAAGTAAGAACCACCGCCGATCGGCGGTGGTTCTTACTTATATTGGGCCACCATTGTTTTTAGCGTCCGGTTCGTCCGTTCCACGGGGTTGCAGTGTGGTGCTCGTACCGGCGTGGTCCGGTGCTCGATTCCAAACGCCCGTAGTGTTCCTTCCAGCAGCTCGGACCTCAGCTGTGTCCCATTGTCCAAGATAATTTGGCTTGGACACCCGTGTCGATAAATAACTTGGTCCAGGATCGCTTTTGTGACGGCCGGAGCGGTGGCCATCGCCTTAATTCTACCCACTTCGTGAGCCGATCCTGCATTACGAGGAGCCACGCATGTCCTTGTGTGGACCAGAGCAGCGGCCCTATCAGATCGAGCGTGACTTGCTGCCACGGGTGGCTGACTGGAGCGGTATGGAGCGTTCCCGCGGGTCGGGTGGTTGGTACCTTGTGAGCTAGGCAGCTCGGACAACTTTGGACGTACCAGGTGATATCCTGGCCAGTAAAAGAGGCGGACCATTCGCGCAATGGTTTTGGCGATACCCAGATATCCGGTGGTGGGGTCCGTATGGTGCCGTGCTAATATCCGGGTCCTGTCCTCCCTGGGGACACACAGCTTCCACTGTTCGGTCGGGTCCAGCTCCCGGAAGTCGACGTTGTGCAGAATATGACGGAAAAGACGGCTGTTTTGGAGACGGTAGTCTGGGAAGTCTTCGGCGCGTTTTCGGAGGCCCGTCAGGACGCGCCGGTACCATCCGCATCGCGGTAGTGCACTGGCCGTGCGGTAAGTCGGGATGTCCTGGTCGCCCTCTAGTCCTTCTGGCTGTGTGGCACACACCTTCGGCTGGCGGGATAGCGAGTCTGCGACCTTGTTGGCGCTCCTTTTGCGGTATCGGACGTCAAACCCGTGCTGTTGTAATTCGAACAGCCAACGGCCCAGTCGTCCGGTGGGTTCTTCGAGTTTCTGGAGCCAGCGTAATGACTTGTGGTCCGTTACCACCGGGGTACCCCTCTAGATACCCTCGCATCTTGCGGATGCCTCACACTATCGCCAGACACTCCAGCTCGGTTGTACTGTAATTTCTTTCTGCCCCGTTTAGTGTCCGGCTGGCGTATGCGATTACGCGTTCTCCGTCGTCCTGGTGCTGAGTCAGGACTGCTCTTAGGCCGTGGATGTTGGCGTCGGTCTGGAGGACAAACCGCCGATTAAAGTCGGGACAGGCCAGCACCGGTGCGGTTGTCAATGCCTTTTTAAGTTGTTGGAACGCCCGTTCCTCGTCCGTGCCCCAAGTCCACTTGGCGTTCTTGCGCGTCAGCCGGGTTAGTGGTGCGGCAACCGTGGAGAAGTTCGGCACGAAACGTCGATACCATGACGCCATACCCAAGAATTGTCGGACCCTCCGGATGGTGGTCGGTGCTGGCCAGTTTGCGACTGCGCTGATCTTCTCGGGGTCGGTGTGTACCCCGTGCCGGTCCACCACGTGGCCGAGGTACTTTAGCTGGTCCCGGCCAAAGTGGCATTTCTCAGGGTTGAGGCGGAGCTTGGCCTTTCGTAGACGGCAGAACACTTCAGCCAGATGTCGCAGGTGTTCGTCGAATGTCGGACTGGCCACGATAATGTCATCCAGATAGACCATCACGTTCTAATTCGGGTCCTAGTACCTGGTCTAGCAATCGTTAGAACGTGGCCGGGGCGGAGTGGAATGGCATAATCCGGAACTGCATCAGTCCTCCCGGGACCGTGAAGGCTGTGACCGGTCGGCTCTCGGGGTCTAGTGGCACCTGCCAATAGTCATTTTTCAAATCCACGGTCGAGAGGTAACGGGCTCCTCGCAGTTTGTCTAGTGTTGCGGTCACCTATGGCAGCGGGTAGGCATCTATCTCGGTGGCGTCATTGACGCGGCGGAAGTCGATACAGAACCGGTAGGAGCCATCCTTCTTTCGGACCACCACAATCGGGGAACTCCACGCTCCATGTGAAGGTTCGATGACGCCATCCTCCTTCATTTTCTTTACTTCCTGGTTGATGACCGCCTGCATCGCCGGGTTTCTTGGACGGTAGCGCTGCTTAATTGGATCGGTCTTTAGCCGAATCCGGTGGGTGATTATGTCGGTTGGCCCGCTGACGTCCTCGAACTTGGCTAGTTTTCGTTGTATGAAGCCTTGCAGGCGCTGGGCTTCGTCTTCGGTTCAAACAGCTAGTCCGGTCGGTGTGGGCTCGCAGGTAGTGCGCGCTGGTCTCACGGCTGGTCCGGTCGTTGTGTACTCACAGGCGGAGTGAACTTGTCTCCCGGTGATCCGGGGCGGCGCTGGGATCGGGATTCCGATCCGGGCCCATAGATCGACCCCAATCAATACGGGGCTTTGCAGGGACGGCATCACCAAGAAGTTGTGGCGGAATCTTTGTTTTCCTACCCGTATAGGTAGAGTGTACGTCTCTGGAATGTCGGTGGTCTCTCCGTCTGCCAAGTGGACTCGCTGCGTTTTGCCGCGCGGGGAATACCCCAGTGATTCAGCGTATCGAGCGGTGTCGGCGTTGATGAAGGACACTTCTGACCCGGAGTCGACCAGGGTCGAGTTGCCGCTGGTGAAGGCGGATCGTGATGTGTGGCCGCGGCAGGTACTTTATGCGGATGTCGAACCGGGCGGCGGCGGCGGTGCTCCCGGCCCGGACGGGGTTTCCCGGCCTCGGGTGGCACTCCCAGGTTAAGACCCCATCCTTCCCACATTGCGAACAGAATTTCTTGGCGGCACCCTTGTAGTCGAGTCGGGTATGGCCTCGTTGCTTGCAGCGCCAACAGCACTCTTCTCGGTTGTAGGTAGCAGCAGCGACGGCTGGGCTAGAGCTCGGCTTCTTCTCGGCCTTCCGCTCTTTCGTCTGTTGCCGTATTGCCTCATACTCGGTTGCCCGTGCTTGGAGTTCCCGTGTACTGACGACGTCGTGGCAGTGTATATAGTACTTATATTCTGGACTCATGTTTTCGTAGAGCCAATCAAGTTGTTCTTCTGCCGAGAATCCTCCTGCCCGCCGCTGGTCAATAGAGCCGTCGCAAACTTGCGGGAAGGTTCGTCAGTCTTTTGGTACCGCCCCTGGATTTCGCGAATTAGCTTCGCCCGATTTTGGCGGGGCAGAAATTCCTGCCGGAAGTCGTTCGTGAAGTCCTCCCATGTGGCCCAGGAGGTCCTGGTGTTACGATACCAGAGAAGGATATCTCCACGGAAGAGTTCGGGCAGTCCTTGTAGCATTTGCTCCCCGGAGTAGCCGTAGCTTTCTCTTAATTCCTCGACTCGTTCCAGGAATGCCCACGCATCTTGGCTGTCGAAGTGGTAACCCCACTTCCGTATTTGGTTGATAACCCTGGCGGTGTCGGTCAATACTGGTTTCGCCTTATCGGGCGGGCTCGCCATCTTGCTTCCCCCAGGTGCTGATTCGGTTGCGGGGCTGGGGTATTCGTAGTCAGGGTTTTCGTTTACGTAAACTCGGATCCGCTAGCGTAGTGTGTCGATATTGCCGACGCTATCTAACCCTAACTGTGTTAGCTCGACCGCGAGTTCGGCCTTTGATAGTTGATAAATCCAACCTTTCATTTATACGTTTGTACAGAGCAGTGTTTCCCCGGAGCAGGTCCCTGTTCGGGCGCCAATGTGACGGTACGCCTTTCGCACGCTGGGATCGGTGGGAATAGCTCGCCGGGCTAGGGTGAGAAAGAGTGAAACACTGCTCTGGTATTGGTTAACAATAGATGTTTATTCAGTTAAACTTAGGTTGATATGTACAACTATATACAAAGGTTTGAGTGTGTGTATGGTGTTGTGTGAGCGCACAGGTGTGCGGGCGCACGGGTGTGTGTGTGTGTGTGTGTGTGTGTGTGTGTGAGCGCACAGGTCGCGCTGAACTCGCACGCTTAAAGCTAGGTGCAGACTTATAACTAGATGCGGATTTATACTGTCTTATAACCTAGGCGCGGACTTATAACTAGACGCGGACTTACAAACTAGGTGCGGACGCGGACTTCCCGGCGCGGCGCGTATTCGCGGTGAACGGTGTGTTCGGCGTGGTGCTCGGTAGCCCCGGTCTGAGGATCGGTCAGGTCGTATATCCCTCGGTAGCTCCCGAGGGGGGAAATTTGCACTCCGGTAACACCCGGATGCGAACGGTAGCTCCCGTTCGCTGTGCGGAAGAGTCGGTAGCTCCCGACTCGGGTAGGAGGTGACAAGGTAAAAATCCTTCGGTAGCTTCCGAAAGGGGAAAGCCTACACACCGGTAGCTCCCGGCTGTGAACGGTAGCGCCCGTTCACTGTGTAGTGGAAGCGGTCGGTAGCATCCGACCGCGGGGACTGGTCCCGACTCGACGCCGCGGCCGCCTTTTATACCCGGCCGACAGGTGCCGAGTGGCGGGGGAAGTCGCGCGTCGGAGCCGACAGGTGCGACACGGGACCCGGGCGGTGTTTTGAGGTATTATTCACGCCGAAGCACACGTGTCGGGCGACTGATCGGCCCGTGACGAGAAGGGGAAGGCGTATCGTCACACCATGTATAACTTATTTGAAATACATATTTCAATAGAAGATTTGGCACAATGAGTAAACTAGTCGGCTCATAATTCAGAGATCTTTGGTTTGAATCCCACCAGTGTAAGTGAGATTTTCAAATATAATATTACATAGAATTAGTTAAGTAGGATTAATTTCAGGCAAGATCATTATATATTAACATTGTAGAAATAACTTCAATTCAGATAAATAATAAAGTCGAATTATAGTCGAAAGTAAAAATTGATTTTATTTTTTATTTTATTTTGATTTTATTTTTTCTTTCAATGTAGGAAAACAGATAATTTATTTAATATTTAAGATTAACAATTTGATATTTATGAACTATTATAAAAACACAATACAATATTATATTATTAATTTTAATAAAACACATTTAGATAGATATTAATTTTAAGCAGGGTCTATAAAATGACAGAATCTGCTTTATTTCTGCCATCTATCTGCGGTCAGATTCTGTTAGCAGACTTTGCGCACAATCTGTCATCAATCTGTTGGCAGCTTATGTCGACATGTTCTGCCAGCAGAACACAAACTTAATGCGGACGCAGTTGATGCCAATCTGTCGCAATATTCTGTTCGAATCTGCGTACAAACTGCTGACAGACTGCTAACATTTTGTTTACTGGGTTCACATGCAACGGGGAAGAAAATTAGAAACATTAGTTATTGCTGAAATCGAAAAAAAATTCAAATTAAATATTTAAAAAAGTGGCTTATTACTAATTCCATCACAACCTATACTAGAGCTTCACCGGATGGAATTGATTGATTTTATTTTGGAAGTTAAATGTCCCAACTCAGAAAAACTGTTACAAACTATTTAACAAATAAGTGAAAAGTATAAGCACAAATGAATTTACAAATGCTGGCTGCAGAAAAGAAAAAAGGATTATTTTGTATCGCTGATCCAAATTTTGAAAATAACAAATAATTCAAATATGAATGGATAGAATATGATGAAACATTCACATAACTTAACGTAACTTAATTAAACAAAGTATAAATGTTTGGAAACAAAATATTTTTCTTCTTTTATTAAAATCTATTACAAAAACTACTTAGAATTATGATAAAGTTACGTTAGAATCTAAATCTATACGTTAATAAAATAAAACATGTAACATTTGTATTAATTTGTAACATTTGTATTAAATTATTGTTAACAAATCTTAAGCTTTATAAATAAATCTTTTTCTTATTATTGCATCTTTGTTTTATAACTTTACTAATTTTCATATGTAAAAGAATCAAGATCTGTAAAATATGTATATAAAAAAACTTTTTTAACATTAATATAAAGAAGTGAATTTTAACTCGCCTTTTACGGTCGAACCTGGATCTTTTGGCTAATCAATGATCTGCGCAATCGCAGTACACAATTAAATACAAGGTGCGTGTCGATACTGTCAAACTTTTAAACGAAAACATAGTCACCAACTTAAAATCAATTCGATTTTAAATGTTAATGTTGATAAGACTCCCCATCCCCTACAAATAAATAATTTATTGCAAAAAATATTACCTCAGATTCGAATCCTGGCTGAGGTAATATTTTTCGCAATAAAAAAGCTCATTTTCACAATAACTGGATATTTTAATAAATAAAAATAGTAAGTTGTCACAGTATATATTGGTTAGGTTTGGGGAGACGTTATTTCTCACTATTTAGCGCTATTAGCATCTTCTCGAATACAGATATTGCACTGTGATGTCATATCGCATTCGGGAGGACTCGGTCGTTTCCGGATCGTATTCGGCAATTTCTAATAATGTAATTTTTATTATTGATTTTTTCACTTAATTTGCATTAAAAAATTACGAAAAAAATTATTACATTTAAAACTATATATAAATTATAAAATGCAATTATTTTTAAAAATCATGCAAACTCCCTATTTAAACAAGTTTTTCGGGGAGTACAATATCAATTAGTTTCTTTGAAAAATTAAAGACTATTTATCCAAATTAACGATATTTAATAAGACTGGTGTAACAATTTCTAATAAAGTTAAAGTTTTCAAATACATGAAATATAATATAAATTCTCTTTAAAAAATGTGGGAATACTTGCAAAATGTGTTTCCAGAAATTCAATTTTTATTATTACGCCGTTTTACTCAGGACTGTTTTGAACATTTTTTTTCAAATCTTTGAGGATTGAATGGTAATGTTTTTAATTCTACTCCAATTCAGTTTTCTTACTTATTCAGAAAACTTTTCTCCATAAAATATTGTACTGCTAAAACTGGAAATTGTGAAAAAAACAATGCTGAGATATTAACTATTATAAACTTAAAAAAAAAGAATTATATTGATGTTGAATCTTATGTTTGTAACGATGCACCCCGGAAAATATAGCATCGTTCCGCCGGTAGAACACCGAAACCGGCAACGGGGCGCGGTGCGCCTCACACTATTTTTAATACTTAGACAATCAGATCGCTCGAGGCATACAGCCTCGCGATAAGCGACACCGAGCGAGCACGGGAAAACCCGACCGCCGCCGAACGCCAGCCCGAGCGTTTTCCCACTCAGAGCCGGCGCGCGTACGCCGAGTGGGAGAATTTCCTCTCCACACGATTTTCCGGGTATAAAAAGGGACCCAAAAAGATCTCTAGACCGATTCCGGATCCTGACAGCCGACGCTACCAGCCGACATTAGAAAGATATTCCTGAACCTGTTCCTCAAAGCCGCAAACCCAGGGAGTCGAGCGTACTCGGTTTCCGTCGAGCGTTCTTGATAGCTGCTTCCTGAACACCGAATTCTCCGGGTAAAACAGCGCCCGGGGTGGAGAGTACTCCGCCTCTGCCGAGCGTTCTCGGCCGCTGCCAAAACCCCGGATCCCAACGCAATACGGGACGTGGGGTGGAGCGTACTCCGCCTCCGCCGAGTGTTCTCGGTTCCCGTGCACACACCGAACATCCGTGCCTTTCCGAGATATCGAATAGAGCGCAGTAGAGTGTTCTCTACTACCGCCGAGCGTTCTCGGCCCGATCATCTCGTCCAGTACACGATCCGCAAGAAACCCCGTATCAAGAGACACGGTAGTGTCTTGTGCTAAGTCCGCGCAAGCACAAGACAGACACTATCTGTGCATTATTACTGAAAGAGAAAGACTTATCTGTGCATTATTACTGGAAGAGAAAGACCAGAAAAAAAAGAAAACCAAAAAAGACATAAATGTTTTGCTTACATTCTTACGTTTAAAAACAGAAAGTTAAAAAAAACCGAACATTGTACAAATTTTATTTGTTTGTTCTATGATTGAGTAAACAAATTTACTAGAAAATGTTTTCTCGTGACTCTTTCAAGTACTTGCATTAAAATTTCATAATTGTTACTAGAAATGTTACTGGAATTTAATAATATAAAAATATAATAATTCATTTTTTAAATTAATTGTTCTTCATAAATGTCCTTCAGTAGAAAGAATGTGCTTCAGACGTCGACATCAACTGAAACAATAATGAGAATAATTAAAAATATATGATGTTCACTATCATTGTGCTGTCACTGTATAATAAATACTTATACTTATATAAGAAGCAGTAGAAATGTTAATTTGCAGTAGAAATGTTATTTTAGTAAAGAATACATAGATTTTTAAATTCCAAGTTCCACATATACAATAATTTTAAAATACAACATTTTCAAGAAACAATTTTTAAAATACATAATTTTAATAACAACAAATAGATTTAATTAATGAAAACAGTTATAAAAATATGAAATAATTTGCTTATAACATAATTCGCTTACATATATTAACCCAGTGGGAACACCAATGTCAAATCAATGTCGATTTAACATTGGTGTTCCCAGTGAGAAATAATTTGCACACAAATATAGAGAAAAAGAACATAGAAAATAAAGAAAAGGAACATAGAAATATTAAATTCTAATTGTGATGTAAAATTACAGTTTTTCTGTGACCGGGTTGCAACTTGAAACGTCTATTAATGAATTTTAATGAGTAAAATAATCGTACCCGAGCGTAATAATTTTAGGTTGCATTCCAAAACGTCTTATTTGATAAAAATTTTACTCAATACTCTATAGTTCACGTCACATATACTATAGAGATTGAGTAAAATTTTCCTCAAATAAGACGTTTTGGAATGCAACCTTAATAAGTAATCATTGGGAAAATGTAGACATGAATGAATAAATTTAACGTCTTTAAAAATGAGTTTACGAATTACATGCTTTTGTATAATCAATTCCTCAATTTTGAAGAAAATTAAATCTTCTAATTTTTTAATATATGCGACGAAACCATCGTTTGGCATTAATAAACTCCCGAAAAGATTATCTTCAATAGAATTACAAGCTCTAAAAAAACAGTAATATGAAGTTTGATTTAAATCGGTATATGAATGTGCATATTGAAGACAAATTTCACACAAATGTTTTTGAAAACATTTACTTTGAAGACATTTATTAAATATCCACAAATATCAAGAGACACGGTAGTGTCTTGTGCTAAGTCCGCGCAAGCACAAGACAGACACTACCGTGTCTTATTACGCGAGTCGGTCAGTTGAGAGCACTCAATATTTCTGGTTTTCATATATCCGCTCAACGGGTCGACTTCTAAGTAGTCTCAATCAATAGAGCGGGGTCGAATTATATAATAAAAGTGTCTTTATTTTTGGGCTACATGCTCTATAAATCGAGCTATTACGACGCAAAGTCCAAATGTGAAAAATATCATTTAAGAAACGTCGTCTTCGTCTTCGTCTTCGTCGTCGTCGACCGTAAAAACGTACTGTTGAGGCATTCGACACAAGATCGCGCTAGTGATGCTCTGGAAGTGTGATCGATCGTATAGTGTGATCGATAATCGATTGTAGTAGTAAGTGACGTCGATAAACGAAAGTTAAGTTATAGTCTATAACCTGGTTTGACAGGTATAGGTTACATTTGTGTATCAATCAATGTGAATTATAAGAAATAAGAGGAAAAAAAATAATTTCACAAGTGTGCTATACAGGACGTCGTTTATTGGATTGGATACGTTTACAATAATGTAGTATGATCGATAATCGATCGACGGTAAGTGACATGGATAAACGAAAATTAGATTATTAGGGGCAACGATAGTGAAAAGTAAAGTAATAGAATAATAATTTCTATATGATAACAAGCCGCAATAGTGAAAATTAATCTGCATCATGTTTACATTCTTTTAGGAAACGTCGGCTGCTATAAATCTGACTGTTGTAAATCTTTCTAATTAAATATTTTTTACAACAATTGTAAGATATTTATATAGGTAAGCCTTGTGATATGCCCCTTTAGGGGCTCTTCTTTCCGTTCTATTATTATTGGTTCCCGCGAGTCGCCTAGTAATAGTGAACGCCAATAATACGGCGACCAATGCGATTGTCTTTTGTCGCGTCGCGCGAGCCTGCAGGTTGGCGCTAGCTGAGCAGCAGTCTCGCACGATCTCCTTTGTAGCACACACCTCGTGCGGTGATTCACTTGATTAAAGTGTTATCCTTTGTTAATCAGCTTCTACCTTTCCAATCCTTAACCCTGACTGCTACCCCGATCCTTACGTTCCATCCTTGACATTAAATACGCCACATTCCCACACGTGTCGTGGCTACACGCGTTTCACCCATATACTCACGCGTTTAAACAACACCTTTCCTACAGCTCAGAAGTGGGATTGTACAGTGGTTTACACCCCTTGCCTCGCGTTTCTGTGCTCGCATTCTACGGGACAGTTTTCAGTGGTTTGATTGTGGTGCTGATTTGGATTTTGACACTTTGATTCTGATATTTTTTTTTCCGGTCATTGGTTTGACTTTTCGGGACAGTCCAGTGGCTACGGGCATACGTTCGACGCGTTCGCCGTGGTAGAACATCTGTTTCGGGCGAAGCATGCAGCACGTGGTGTCTTGGTGCGCGTTCATATTTCCTACGCTTTATCGGTTTCGACGCCATATTGGCTAGTCCGATCGCGTGGTTGAACGTCTTCCGTTTCGGGTGAAACACGCAACACGTGGTGTCCTTGTGTGCGTTCATATTTTCTACGCATTATCGGTTTTTCGTCGCCATATTGGCTAGTCCGATCGCGTGATTGAACGTCTCCCGGCACGTGTGATGCACGTGACACGTTGTGTCGTTGTGCGCGTCCATATTGCCTTCGCATTATCGGTTTCGACGCCATATTGGCTAGTCCGATCGCGTGGTTGATTGTTCTTCCGGTTCGTATTTCGCGCCGCCCGATAGTGTCCTCATCTGTCGGTTCCCTGTGTCGTCTCCGTTGTGCCGAGCGGTAAACGCCATTTTCTCGGCCCGTCACGTGACACGTTAGTGCACCAATGGATCGTCAATATCTTGAATCTCTATCATTCGAAGAGCTTCACGCTGAAGCCCTACGTTATCGGCTTGAACCGAAAGCCTCGTACACCGAGCTGATTGATCAGCTCATGACACACTTTGAACGGCACGGTCCGCGTCTCGATACCCAAATGGCGCGCCCCGGATAATGTTTTGATAAATGACAGTGCTGTTAACGCCCACGATCCAGTCACGGATTCGTCGACTTCGCACACCAGTGCATCAGTTATTACGGGCGACAGTGAGATGTCCAAATTTTACGCGATGTTTGCTGCGGAAATGCGCCAACAGAGGGTCATGCAGCAACAACAAATGGAAATGTTTCAACAGGCGCTCGCCGCACTAAATGCGGGTCAACGCTCTTCACCTGCCCCCTGCAGTCCGGCAGTGACGTCGAACATCGTCTTCGACAGCGGTGCCTCGTCAGGTGCGTCAGACCGACAAGTGTCTTCGCCCCCTGTCACCAATACAGGTGCGTCGCTTCAGTCAAGCAGTTCCATACTTTCTACGATCCCGCCTGCTCAGGCAATCAGTCTTTTGGCATCTCAGATCCCAAGTTTTGGTGGATCCGAAGATGAAGACGTTGATCTATGGATCAAACGGGTCGAACGAGTGGCTAGGATCCATGGAGTGTCTAGCGACGTAACGCTTTTAGCTGCCACCAGCAAACTGAATAAATTGGCACGAAGCTGGTTCAACATAGACTCAGGTGCTGTGAATGATTCTTGGAACACTTTTAAACAGGCTCTGATGAAAAGGTTTCGTCGTTCCATTTCTTTCCATACGCTGATGCACAAAGTTGAAGCAAGAAAATGGGATACCTATAGAGAGTCTTTCACGGAGTATGTCTCTAGTAAATTGGAGCTCATGCAACGTCTTAACCTCACGGATCAAGATAGCATTGATTTCTTGATTAGCGGCATAAACAATGCATCCTTAAGGGCAATTGCAGCCTCGCTCAGAGCGCCCACTGTGGATCTATTTCTAGAATGGATGCATCCAGTCACAAAAGCTGCCAGTGATTTCGGCAGGAAGGAGTCACCAACGGTAAAACATGAAAAGGAGAAGAACAAGAGCTTCACCAGTGTCACCAACAAAAATGCAGAAGGTGTAACGGCAATCAAGGACACATTTTGTGTTTATTGCAAAAGCAAAGGACACACCAGAGCGGAGTGTTTAAAACTCAAGAGGAAAGAGCAAGCGAAGCAGCCCTCGTCATCCTCGCCGGTCACCGCTGTAGTCTCCTCGTCATCCTCGCCGGTCACCGCTGCAGTCTCCTCGCCAGCCCAAGCAACTAACTCCCCAGCTGACTCCGTCGCCCTGGTATCAGTAAGGGACAAGATGGGCCCGACTAATCAACTGGATATTTCTGATCCCCGGATTAAGGTCACGTCAATTAACGGTCATTTCTGCGATCTGTTTGCGTTGATCGACTCGGGTTTCGTTTATTAACTTTAAATATTTCAAGAAATATTTCGAAGATGTAAATTTAGCTAAGGACTCGATACAGTCTTTGGTTGGTATAAATAAGTTACCAATTCCGGTGCACGGTACGGTCACTTCGGCAATTAGCCTTAAAGCTTTGCCACATTTGAAAGCTGAGATTAATCTCAGGGTTTTGCGTAATAATTTAGACGGTTTTGATTTAATCATTGGCCGTGATTTCTTGAATTGTTATAAGATACGGCTAATATATGATCCCTCCGCAACGTCTGCACAGGATAATCTTAAGTTAATATCGCAAGTTGCGTCAGCCGATATCTTAGAGGATTCTCCTTCAAATCATAATCTTCTCTCGGAAAAAATTGAGACTGATTTCGACCATAAGGTCACTTGTAATTTGATTAATACGTTGGTTGAAGTTGACAACACCCATGTTCCCGTGGTTAACGACGGATACACCGTCAAAGTCAATTTGAAGGACAATTCTACATATGCATACGCGCCGAGGAAATTCGCGTACATGGAAAGATTAGAGTTACGTAAGATCACCGACGATCTTCTTGGCCGCGGTATAATTAAACATAGCTCGTCTCCTTATTGTGCACGTGTAGTTCCGGTTCGGAAAAAATCAGGTGCTCTGCGTTTGTGCGTAGATCTGCGTCCGTTAAACGACGTATTGTTAAGCAAAAGTATCCTTTTCCTTTGATTGAGGATTGCCTCTCACGGTTAGGGAATAAACGTGTGTTCTCCCTACTTGATCTTCGGGATGGTTTCCACCAAATTGATGTGCATCCGGATCACACAAAGTATTTTTCTTTTGCCACGCCAGATGGCCAGTTCGAGTATAACAAACTTCCTTTTGGTTTCTCGGAAGCTCCGGCTGAATTCCAGAGGCGTATTGTAGGCATTCTACAGCCCTTAATTCGCAAGGAGGCCGTCGTAGTATATATAGACGATATTCTTATCCCGACGGAAACAGTTGAAGAGAATCTTGAAATTCTCAAGGAAGTCTTATTAACTTTGAAAAGATACTCTTTCAAGTTAAATATCGATAAATGCTTATTTTTAAGAACGACCATAGAATATCTGGGGTATATAATTTCGCCAGAAGGCATCACACTCAGTTCACGCCACACCAAGGCAGTAGAGGTTTTTCCCCAGCCTAGGTCGGTCTACGAGGTCCAAAGGTTTCTTGGTTTGACCAATTATTTTCGGAAATTCATTAAGAATTATGCTTGCTTAGCTAAACCCTTGCATAATCTTCTAAGGAAATCGGTTCCTTTCTCTTTTGATGGAGATTGTCTTCAAGCGTTTGAGGCTTTAAAAAGAGAGCTGACCTCATATCCGACTCTCCGCCTCTATCGTCCAGAAGCAATCACTGAGTTGCATACCGATGCAAGTTCCATTGCAATAGCTGGAATCCTTTTCCAGAAGCAGGTTACTGGAAGTCTAGGCCCTGTAGCTTATTTTAGTCAGTCTACCAACCAGGCTGAGGCAAAATACCACAGCTTCGAGCTGGAGATGCTCGCGATAGTGAAATCGATCGAAAGGTTCCACATATATCTTTATGGTCTTTCCTTTACAGTGGTTACAGATTGCCATGCTCTGGTCTATGCCGTAAATAAAGCGCATCTGAATCCTAGAATAGCGCGCTGGACTCTCCGGTTACAGAATTATAAATTTAAAGTCGTTCATCGCGACGGACGTAAGATGGCTCATGTAGATGCTTTGAGCCGCATCTCTGCTTTCGTGGAGCGAATTCCCATGGAAAGAGAGTTAGAAATCAAACAGCTACAAGATAGCCGACTTAAAGAAATAGCAAGAGAACTTGAATTTAAAGAAGACAATAAATTTGAGCTGATAGACGGTCTTGTGTTTAAAAAAGGACCAGATAAGCCTCGTTTTGCGGTCCCCGATTCGATGATACGAAATATCATCAAGATTTATCACGACGACCAAGCCCACTGCGGCGTCGAGAAAACCATTCAAGGCATTACAACAATTATTGGTTTCCATCCCTAAGGAAAAAGGTCTACGATTACGTAGACAATTGCTTAGTTTGTCTTATCTCCAATTCTTCCTCCCAGGTCAGGGAAGGGGAACTCCAATTGATTGATTCCCCGAAGCAGCCGCTCCAAGTCTTTCATTGTGACCATTTCGGTCCTCTTACGGAATCCTTGGCAGGATTTAAACATATTCTAGTTTCGATAGATGCTTTTTCGAGATCAACTTGGTTAACTCCAGCCAAGTCTACCAGTTCCAAGGAAACGATCAAGCATTTGAGCAAGATCTTTGATGTCATAGGAAACTTGATCACGTTAGTCTCGGATAGAGGGACGGCGTTCACCTCTCAGGAGTTCGCCAACTTTTTGAAAAATAGAAATATCCATCACCGCCAAGTAGCCGTCGCAGCCCCTTGGGCCAATGGCATAGTGGAAAGGGTCAATAGATTTTTGAAATCTTCGTTGAAGAGAGTAATCGATGATCCTCGGTCTTGGTGTTCTAAGGTTAATCTGATCCAGTACGTGGTTAATAACACATACCATTCCTCGCTCAAAGCGGCTCCATTCAAGGTTCTGTTCGGTTACGACATGCGCGAGCATGCAGATGCAGATCTCATACGCGCGTTAAATCGGATTGCGAAAGTGGACTTAAACAGCGACATTGAGCGTGACGCCTGTCGTCAGCTTGCGACCGAAGTATCCGACAAGATACGTAACTATAATAAGGTCTATTATGATAAAAGGCATAGAAAACCCACGACATATCAACAAGGTGATTTCGTTTTGATTAGGGACACGGTGATTAAACCAGGTCAGGATAAAAAATTTAAACCTAATTATAAGGGTCCGTACCTAATCGCTAAAGTCTTAAACAACAATAGATATGTTGTCCAAGATATTCCTGGATTTAATATGTCGTCACGACCATATAATTCTATACTTTCACCGGATCGAATAAAGCCGTGGATCAAACCTGTTTCAGAAACGGATTAATAAAACTCAGTTTATATATTGTACTCTAGGTATAAGGGTTTGACATTTTAAGCAATAATTTTGCGTACTGTGTGCGGTTGTGCAAATGTTAAGTTTGAGAAAATTTAATATGAGATAGTTATCCTAGTTCTAAGTTTTCATATACTCGAGTTTGTGTATCTCAAGTGCAATCTGGATATTGATTTGAATTTTGTTTATCTTCGTTACCATTTTTAAGTTTACGAGAGTGTTCTCCTATGTCACCTGATTCAAGTTATGAGGATTGAATTTTTATAAATCCTATTAGTTTTAAGTTTATAAATCCCATTAGTTTGTTTAACTTGCGTTTAGTTTTAAGTTTGCGTGCGATTTAATTAATTTTTACTCCATAAACAGTTGTTTCTTAACTTGCGTTTAGTTTTAAGTTTGCGTGCGATTTAATTAATTTCATTCTATAAACAGTTGTTTAATGTGCGTTTAGTTTTTAAGTTCGCGTGCGATTTAATTATTTTTACTCTATAACCAGTTGTGTTAGCCATTACTGGTTATAATGCTAGTCATTCGAGGACGAATGCAATTTCAGGCTGACCGAGCTGTAAGATATTTATATAGGTAAGCCTTGTGATATGCCCCTTTAGGGCTCTTCTTTCCGTTCTATTATTATTGGTTCCCGCGAGTCGCCTAGTAATAGCGAACGCCAATGGCTGCGTTCAGCAGCAGAGCAGATCAGTGAGCGATCAGTGATTATTGGTCCTTTCTATTAGATCCCGAAATCTAGACCAATCATGTTGATGCATTAAAAAGAATTACTCAACAGTTGTACAACAGTTGCGTCTGCTGAACGCGACCAATAATACGGCGACCGATGCGATTGTCTTTTGTCGCGTCGCGCGAGCCTGCAGGTTGGCGCCAGTGTTGGGCAGTCGTGGGATTTTTTCCCGTACAGGAACCTTCGTGCGCATGCGTAAGCTGACGTCACGGCTAGACGTCGGCTGCTACCAGAGACGTATCTAGGCGTAATCGGATTATGGTAGTTACGGATCTATGGTAGTTTTCCCGCGTTTTTAGTGATACATATTGTCGTAGTGTATAAGGATTATCAGTGCAATAAAAATCAGTGATATTGTGCAAGAAGATGGATTCTCCACAACCATCAACATCAAGTGGCATCGAGGAAAAGAAGAGGAAATCAAAAATGAAAGTATTCCAGTATTCTTGGCTAAGTATTGATATTTTTAAAGATTGGTTAATGCCACATGAAAATAATGAAAAAGCTCTCTGCACGGCTTGTAATAAAGTTTTGTTATGTGGCAAATCGGATTTAGTAAAACATTCCAAAACGAAATTGCATGTTCAGAATGTAAATAAAAGTCGTAATGTCGCACCATCTGCTTTATTACCTAAACTCAATAACAATATTAAAAATGAGGACCATGTGAATAAAGTTAAAACAGCCGAAATAAAATTAGCTACTTTTTACGCGGAACACAATATAGCTTTTCAAACAGTAGATCACTTGGTCCCTTTATTGAAAGAAACTTGCTCTGATCCACAGGTGGTTCACGATCTAAAACTGTCAAGAAAAAAATGTGCACAAACAATTAAAAATGTTTTAGGAAAACGCGAAACTGAAAAACTTGTTACAAATTTAAAAAATCAGAAATTTTCAATTTTAGTTGATGAAAGCACTACTATCAGTAATGATAAGTTGCTTTGTATTTTAGTAAAGTACGTATCATTAGAAAACCAAAAATGTGTCACGCAATTATTTGAATTAGTTTCTTTAAATGCCACAGATTGTTCCGCGGATAAATTATATGCTGCATTTGAAAAATCTTTTAAAAGTAAAGGTATACCGTTATCAAATATTGTAGGAATAGCTTGCGATAATGCTTCCGTGATGACAGGAGTTCGACATTCCTTTGTAAGTAATTTGAAAAAAGAGGTACCGGGTCTTGTTGTATTAAGATGTATATGTCATTCTTCAGCTCTTATTGCGAGTAAAGCTTGTACAAAATTGCCGGATTCTTGCGAAAATGTTTTACATGCAGTTGCAACATATTTTTCTGGCAGTGCAAAAAGATCAGCTATCCTGTGCGAATTTCAAAATTTTTTTGGAGTAGAATCACGTAAAATCTTAAAATTATCTGCCACAAGATGGCTCGTCTTACAGAAGTGTGTTACTAGACTTCTCGAAAATTGGGAAGTCTTGAAACACTATTTTCACTTAGAAACAGTAGATTCCAAAAATAATTCGGCAATAACAATTTTTAATATTTTAAATGATAATAGAATTAAAGCATATATGCTTTTTCTAAAATATACTTTAAATTTTTTTAATGAGTTTAATGCTTTGTTTCAAGGTAGAAAAATTTTAATTCATAAATTAGCTGAAAATAGCGAGTATTTAATAAAGCATATGGGACAAAACTTTTTGCTACCTAACGCGTTAAAAGAAATTAGTATAGATATTCTAAATCCGCAAAATTTTTTACCTATATCTTCTATTTATGTTGGTCCAGAATGCGAATTGTTGTTAGAATCAGAATCTTCGGAATTTGTTATTGAAATAAAATCCACGTGTTTATCTTTTTACACAACCGCGTTAGAAGAAATGATACAACGATTGCCTTATAATGATGAAATTTTTCGCGAACTTAAATTTTTAGATCCAAGTATAGCTTTACGCGAGGAAAGTAGACTTACCTTTCCAGACTTGAGAAATTTAGCAAAACGTTTTCAAATTTCCGATATTACGGCCTTAGCTTATGAATGGAGAATATTACCTATTGTATTCAATGACGCGGATAAAACTCTTTTGGCTAATTTAAAAATTGATGACATGTGGAAGAATATTCTAGAAAAAAAGAAATTTAATGATGAACCGTTTTTTCCAAATTTAGAAAATTCAGTATATATAGTTCTGTCACAAACAAACTTGCATTTGTAATGGGCCATCTTTGAGAAAGATCAGGATAACTTTGAGAAAGCTGCCACCATATATATATATATATATATACAGGGTGTCCCATTATAAAACATCCAGTCGAATATTTCGAAAACCAAGCCCGGGAGAGAAAAATTTTTCAGACAAAAGTTATTTGGTTTCGAGGGGCCCATAAGATGATACCATTGGTTTGACCTTGAAGAATTATTTGAAAGTTACATGAAAGTCACCTCAATTTTTTTAAATGGCATCCCCTATTTTTTATTACATATTCTTGTAGCTGACCTCGAGAGCTTTCCAAAACACTATAATAAAGTATTTTTTCATGAAGTATTTTTTGAGTTATAAAGCTTGAAATAATTTCTTAATTTTACATAAACTGTAAAATATCTCGTAAAATATTTACTTTTCGATGACCTTATCTCAATACTTTTATGCACAGAATAATGAGAGGAATCAATTGGTGTAAAGAAAACACATAGTTGTTTTTAAGAAAGAATATGTAATTGTTAGTTACAAATTGCATATTTTTTGACCAATTGATTCCTCTCATTATTCTGTGCATAAAAGTATTGAGGTAAGGTCATCGAAAAGTAAATATTTTACGAGATATTTTACAGTTTATGTAAAATTATGAAATTATTTCAAGCTTTATAACTCGGAAAATACTTAATAAAAAAATACTTTATTATAGTGTTTTGGAAAGCTCTTGAAGTCAGCTACAAGAATATGTAATAAAAAATAGGGGATGCCATTTAAAAAAATTGAGGTGACTTTCATGTAACTTTCAAATAATTCTTCAAGGTCAAACCAATGGTATCATCTTATGGGCCCCTCGAAACCAAATAACTTTTGTCTGAAAAATTTTTCTCTCCCGGGCTTGGTTTTCGAAATATTCGACTGGATGTTTTATAATGGGACACCCTGTATATATATATTAGAGAATATTGATAACATACCACATATGATATATACATAATAACAAGAAACAATGTGGTAAGTAATGTTGATTGTTTACTGCATTTTATCTTCTCTCTGCATTTTCACCCTTTATGCATTATATTTCATTTTGATTTTAAAATATTTAATAATAGTATTATATATTATTAAAATTGTGCTATATGATAAGAATGATTTTTATTTTTTGTAGTTTGGAATTGCTGAAAGGAAATAATACAGAAAAGATTCGAGAAATATATTCGAGATGGTGTATCATCTTATAAATACTATATAGGATATGAAAATAGTTGTGTAGCAAGAAACAATGCGATAAGTAATGATAATTGCTTACTGCATTCTATCTTGTCTCTCAGCATCTTCATCCCTTATGCATTACATTTTATTTTAAAATATTTAATAATAATATTTTATAATTCAAAAAGTATAATTAAAATTGTGAGGTAAGCAAAGAAGTATTCAATTTTATAATTTATTATTTTATTATTTTAATATCTTCTTTTATATACAGGATATAAAAATGGTTTCTTTTATATACAAGAAAATGGTTGCGTGGCAAGAAATAATGCAGTAAGTAATGTTGATTGTTTACTGCATGCTATCTTGTCTCTCAGCATTTTCATCCTGTATGTATTACATTTCATTTTGTTTAATAATAGTACTTTATGTTATAGTTATGTGCATTATTTGGTTTGGAATCGCTGAAAGAAGATAAGACAGAAAAGATTCGAGATGTTGTATCATCCTAAAAAACCAAACTTGCATTTGCAATGGACCATCTTTGAGAAAAATGATACACCATCTCGAATATTTTTTGTGTTATCTTCTTTCAGCGATTCCAAACCAAATAGTGAACATAATTATAACATAAAGTACTATTATTAAAGGAAATGAAATGTAATACATACATGAAAATGCTGAGAGACAAGATAGAATGCAGTAAGCAATCAACATTACTTACCGCATTGTTTTTTGCTACGCAACTATTTTCATATCTTGTATATAAAAGAAACCATTTTTATGTCCTGTAAATAAAAGAAGATATTAAAATAATAAAATAATAAACTATAAAATTGAATACCTCTTTGCTTACCTCACAATTTTAATTATACTTTTTGAATTATAAAATACTATTATTAAACATTTTAAAATGAAATGTAATGCATACGGGATGAAGATACTGAGAGACAAGATAGAATGCAGTAAGCAATCAACATTACTTATCGCATTGTTTCTTGCTACGCAACCATTTTCATATCTTATATAGTATTTATAGGATGATACACCATCTCGAATATACATCTCAAATCTTTTCTGTATTATTTCCTTTCAGCAATTACAAACTACAAAAAATAAAAATCATTCTTATTATATAGCACAATTTTAATAATATAAAATACTATTATTAAATATTTTAAAATCAAAATGAAATATAATGCATACAGGGTGAAAATGCTGAGAGACAAGATAGAATGCAGGAAACAATCAACATTACTTTCCGCATTGTTTCTTGTTATTATGTATTTATCATATGTGGTAGTACGTTATCAATATTCTCTAATATATATATAGTGGCAGCTTTCTCAAAGTTATCCTGATCTTTTTCAAAGATGGCCCATTGCAAATACAAGTTTGGTTTTTTAGGATGGTACACCATCTCGAATCTTTTCTATGTTATCTTCTTTCAGCGATTCCAAACCAAATAGTGCACATAACTATAACATAAGTACTATTATTAAACAAAATGAAATGTAATACGTACAGGATGAAAATGCTGAGAGATAAGATAGGATACAGTAAGCAATCAACATTACTTACTGCATTATTTTTTGCTACGCAACTATTTTCATCGTGCATATAAAAGAAACCATTTTTATATCCTGTACATAAAAGAAGATATTAAAATAATAAAATAATAAACTATAAAATTGAATACTTCTTTGCTTACCTCATTTCTTAAGTCGCTATTTTTCACTATCGTCGCCGCTAATAACTTAACTTGATAAAACGGAAAAGCTCAAGAAGAGTAATGTCATTTACAAAAAAGAGTGATATCTCTATAAAAATTACCTTTTTAAAAAAAGGTAAAAAAAAGGTGCTAAGTCCGCGTCAAAAGTATCTTTGCAAAATAGTATAGTATTATTAACTCTAAAAAACTATTTAAAAACCTATTTCCAAAAAAGTGTGATTTTAATCTACACACATAAGTTATTTTAATCTAAACAAAATGGTTTATTTTAAACCATAAAAAAACTATAATTTATTTAATTATACATTCTACAAAAATAATGATATCAACAAATTGTGCTAAGTAAAAATAAAAATTTAAAAAAATATTTTAATAAAAAATGATACAAAATAATGTAAAAAATAATTTTAATTTTTTAAATTATATTCTACTAAAATACTGATATCGAGAAATTATGCTATTTAAAAATAAAAATTTAATATTTTAACAAAAAATTATACATAATTGTTTTAATTAAAAAAAAATTATGGTATTACAATTATGGTATTGCCCCAACTTAATAAAACTTTTTGAAATAAAATATAAAAAAAAATTTAATATAATATAGTATAGTTTGAAAGTTTAATTTAAAAAAAAAAAACAAATAATGTAAAAATATAAAATTAAAAATTATTTACAAAAAATAAAAAATAAAAAATTAATGGAAAAATATAAAAATGTATATAAAAATTAAAAATTAATATAAAAATAAAAAATTTAATTGAAAGACTTAGCGTTGCTAATTTTTAAAATAGCATATTTTGTAGCAGAGCTAAGTCTTTCAATTAAATTTTTTATTTTTATATTAATTTTTAATTTTTATATACATTTTTATATTTTTCCATTAATTTTTTATTTTTTTTTTTGTAAATAATTTTTAATTTTATATTTTTACATTATTTGTTTTTCTTTTTTAAATTAAACTTTCAAACTATACTATATTATATTAAATTTTTAATATATTTTATTTCAAAATTTTTATTAAGTTGGGGCAATAAAATAATTATAAAATTAGCAGCACCAAATCTTTTAATTAAATTTTGCTAATTTTTAAAATAGTATATTTTATAGCAGCGCTAAGTCTTTTAATTAAATTCTTTTATTTTTATATTAATTTTTAATTTTTATATACATTTTTATATTTTTTCATTAATTTTTAATTTTTTTTTGTAAATAATTTTTAATTTTATATTTTTCCATTTTTATATTTTTGTTTTTCTTTTTTAAATTAAACTTTCGAACTTTTTATTTAATATAATTTTTCTTTTTACACTTATACTAGAAATTTTAAAAATATATATTTTATTTCAAAGTTTTATTAAGTTGGATCAACATTGTAATACCATAATTTTTTAAACAATTATGTATAATTTTTTGTAAAAATATTACATTTTTATTTTCAAATAGCATAATTTCTCAATATCAGTATTTTAGTAGGATATTTTAAAAATATATACTTTATTTCAAAGTTTTATTAAGTTGGTTCAACATTGTAATACCATAATTTTTTAAACAATTATGCATAATTTTTTGTAAAAATATAACATTTTTATTTTCAAACAGCATAATTTCTCAATATCAGTATTTTAGTAGGATATAATTAAAAAATTAAAACTATTTTTTCTATTATTTTGTAATATTATTTAATGAAATATTTTTATAAATTTTTATTTTTACTTAGCACAATTTGTTGATATCATTATTTTTGTAGAATGTATAATTAAATAACTTATATAATGTCTAATTAAATAACTTTTTTAATGGTTTAAAACAAATCATTTTGTTTAGATTAAAATAACTTATGTGTGCAGATTAAAATTACACTCTTTTGGAAATAGATTTTTTAATAGTTTTTTTTTAATTAATTATACTGTCCTATTTTGCAAAGATTAAAATTACACTCTTTTGGAAATAGATTTTTTAATAGTTTTTTTTAAATTAATTATACTGTCCTATTTTGCAAAGATACTTTTTGACGCGGACTTAGCACCTTTTTTTTACCTTTTTTAAAAAAGGTAATTTTTGTTAGGGATATCATTCTTTTTTGTACACAATTATTAAATAATAAAATATTAATCACAATTTATTTAGATATTACATAAATTATCTAAATTTTTATTACTTCTTTCCAATACTTTTTCTCACAACTTAAATGCAACCAGAACAAATTCCATTTTAAATGACGATTGATAGTGTAACCTTTTAAACGGTAGATATATAATATGTAATATAACATTGTTACAAACAATGAAACTATTATGTAATCTCAATATCGTATTAGGGGTTGAATTATCTTGTATCTAATACATTTAAAAGAGTATTAATGTACAAACAATAACTATATATAATTATTCTTTTATATTGAGATTAAAAACACATGTATAGGTTTAAATATATATGCAAGTAGCGTTGAAAACTTAAACATTTTATTATCGATTAGAAAGTAAATTGATACATTATGTATTGTCTACATTCAATATGCGTAACTATCGTCAATTCACCATAGATATCGGCAAACAAGAAAAAAATTCCTAATTCCCTTCAGCTACACGAGTATCTTATCACGACGACTCATCTTCAATACATCACGTGTAATATTGAATGAATATGTATGAAACAGAAGCCTTTATAATCTAGAAAAATTATAATAAATAATATAATAATAACAATAATATAATAAATAATACATTAAATTAAATAAATTCATAAATAAATTAAATGTGTAAACGTCAATTAAATGGTTTTGTTCACAAGTCTGTTTTAATAAATTATTTAAAAAAACATTTTATTAAATAAAATATAATGATCATAATAATTATAGTAATCGTAAAGTAATCGTTAGCGTAAGGAGCCTATTCTGTAACTAGTCATTATTTAACGATATTGGTATGATAATGACTGTCTTGCGAACGATCGCTTTACGATATAAAATAAAATATAAAACATTTAAACTAACCCTCGGAGTGGTGAAAGGCCTAGAATCTATTTCTGTGGAATCGTCTGGCGGGCTATCACAAATGTCATGACTAATCATATGTATCATTGTACTCATTAGCGACAAGGTTGTACTTCTCATAAATATTCCACGATTTTTTAATTTCAGACTTGTCCTTCAACATTTCATTTGTACTTCTGTACTTATCTTTCCTAGAAAAAAGATATATTGTAATAGGAAAATAAATTATTTAAAAAAACATTTTATTAAATAAAATATAATGATCATAATAATTATAGTAATCGTAAAGTAATCGTTAGCGTAAGGAGGCCTATTCTGTAACTAGTCGTTATTTAACGATATTGGTATGATAATGACTGTCTTGCGAACGATCGCTTTACGATATAAAATAAAATATAAAATATTTAAACTAACCCTGGGAGTGGTGAAAGGCCTAGAATCTATTTCTGTGGAATCGTCTGGCGGGCTATCATAAATGTCATGACTAATCATATGTATCATTGTACTCATTAGCGACAAGGTTGTACTTCTCATAAATATTCCACGATTTTTTAATTTCAGACTTGTCGTTCAACATTTCATTTGTACTTCTGTACTTATCTTTCCTAGAAAAAAGATATATTGTAATAGGAAATTAACATATTTTTATTTGCATATTTACAAGTATATTTTTTACTTACAGTATTCATCGATTTTGTAATAGTCTGTATGGCTATTATCCAATTTGTTCCGATTTTTTACTTACAGTATTCATCGATTTTGTAATAGTCTGTATGACTATTATCCAACTTGTTCCGAATATTCTTGACGTTATCTTGCCGTTGTACGAACCATGACCACGTAAACTTATTATAAATACCACGAAAACTTATTATCTGTACAGGTTTCTCGTTTTCATTCTCATTGTCATCCTAGCATCATTTTTATGGTGTTTATGAAATACCTGCATAATAAATTTGTTACTTAGACAACAAAATTTACAAGTAAATAAAATTAAAATTAAAAATATAAAATATTTAAACTAACCCTCGGAGTGGTGAAAGGCCTAGAATCTATTTCTGTGGAATCGTCTGGTGCGCTACCACGAATGTCATGATTATCATGTGTGTCTTCATATTCGTCATCGATTCATCAACGACAAGACTGTACTTCTCATAAAGATTCCATGATTTTTTAATTTCAGACTTGTCGTTTAACATTTCATTTGCACTTCTGTACTTGTCTTTCCTAGAAAAAAGATATATTGTAACAGGAATGTTAAAATTTATGAATTTTGCACAAATTCAATTCACTTACTTTTTTCTCATCTCTAACATATCCGATAATTTTATGTGTGTCGTCATATTCGTCATCGTATTCATCAACGACAAGGCTGTACTTCTCATAAATATTCCACGATTTTTTAATTTCAGACTTGTCGTTCAACATTTCATTTGTACTTCTGTACTTATCTTTCCTAGAAAAAAGATATATTGTAATAGGAAATTAACATATTTTTATTTGCGTATTTACAAGTATATTTTTTACTTACAGTATTCATCGATTTTGTAATAGTCTGTATGACTATTATCCAATTTGTTCCGAATATTCTTGACGTTATCTTGCCGTTGTACGAACCATGACCACGTAAACTTATTATCTGTACAGGTTTCTCGTTATCATTCTCATTGTCATCCTAGCATCATTTTTATGGCGTTTATGAAATACCTGCATAATAAATTTGTTACTTAGACAACAAAATTTACAAGTAAATAAAATTAAAATTAAAAATATAAAATATTTAAACTAACCCTGGGAGTGGTGAAAGGCCTAGAATCTATTTCTGTGGAATCGTCTGGTGCGCTACCACAAATGTCATGATTATCATGTGTGTCTTCATATTCGTCATCGTATTCATCAACGACAAGGCTGTACTTCATAAAGATTCCATGATTTTTTAATTTCAGACTTGTCGTTTAACATTTCATTTGCACTTCTGTACTTATCTTTCCTAGAAAAAAGATATATTGTAACAGGAATGTTAAAATTTATGAATTTTGCACAAATTCAATTCACTTACTTTTTTCTCATCTCTAACATATCCGATAATTTTATGTGTGTCGTCATATTCGTCATCGTATTCATCAACGACAAGGCTGTACTTCTCATAAATATTCCACGATTTTTTAATTTCAGACTTGTCGTTCAACATTTCATTTGTACTTCTGTACTTATCTTTCCTAGAAAAAAGATATATTGTAATAGGAAATTAACATATTTTTATTTGCCTATATTTACAAGTATATTTTTTACTTACAGTATTCATCGATTTTGTAATAGTCTGTATGACTATTATCCAATTTGTTCCGAATATTCTTGACGTTATCTTGCCGTTGTACGAACCATGACCACGTAAACTTATTATCTGTACAGGTTTCTTGTTATCATTCTCATTGTCCTAGCATCATTTTTATGGCGTTTATGAAATACCTGCATAATAAATTTGTTACTTAGACAACAAAATTTACAAGTAAATAAAATTAAAATTAAAAATATAAAATATTTAAACTAACCCTGGGAGTGGTGAAAGGCCTAGAATCTATTTCTGTGGAATCGTCTGGTGCGCTACCACGAATGTCATGATTATCATGTGTGTCTTCATATTCGTCATCGTATTCATCAACGACAAGGCTGTACTTCATAAAGATTCCATGATTTTTTAATTTCAGACTTGTCGTTTAACATTTCATTTGCACTTCTGTACTTATCTTTCCTAGAAAAAAGATATATTGTAACAGGAATGTTAAAATTTATGAATTTTGCACAAATTCAATTCACTTACTTTTTTCTCATCTCTAACATATCCGATAATTTGTAAAGAACATGATGCAGATTAATTTTCACTATTGCACCTTGTCATAATATTGAAATTATTCTATTTTTCACTATCTATTTTTCACTTTACTTTTCACTATCATTGTCGCTAATAACCTAACTTTCGTTTATCGATGTCACTTACTACTACAATCGATTATCGATCACACTATACGATCGATCACACTTCCAGAGCATCACTAGCGCGATCTTGTGTCGAATGCCTCAACAGTACGTTTTTACGGTCGACGACGACGAAGACGAAGACGAAGACGACGTTTCTTAAATGATATTTTTCACATTTGGACTTTGCGTCGTAATAGCTCGATTTATAGAGCATGTAGCCCAAAAATAAAGACACTTTTATTATATAATTCGACCCCGCTCTATTGATTGAGACTACTTAGAAGTCGACCCGTTGAGCGGATATATGAAAACCAGAAATATTGAGTGCTCTCAACTGACCGACTCGCGTAATAAGACACGGTAGTGTCTGTCTTGTGCTTGCGCGGACTTAGCACAAGACACTACCGTGTCTCTTGATATTTGTGGATATTTAATAAATGTCTTCAAAGTAAATGTTTTCAAAAACATTTGTGTGAAATTTGTCTTCAATATGCACATTCATATACCGATTTAAATCAAACTTCATATTACTGTTTTTTTAGAGCTTGTAATTCTATTGAAGATAATCTTTTCGGGAGTTTATTAATGCCAAACGATGGTTTCGTCGCATATATTAAAAAATTAGAAGATTTAATTTTCTTCAAAATTGAGGAATTGATTATACAAAAGCATGTAATTCGTAAACTCATTTTTAAAGACGTTAAATTTATTCATTCATGTCTACATTTTCCCAATGATTACTTATTAAGGTTGCATTCCAAAACGTCTTATTTGAGGAAAATTTTACTCAATCTCTATAGTATATGTGACGTGAACTATAGAGTATTGAGTAAAATTTTTATCAAATAAGACGTTTTGGAATGCAACCTAAAATTATTACGCTCGGGTACGATTATTTTACTCATTAAAATTCATTAATAGACGTTTCAAGTTGCAACCCGGTCACAGAAAAACTGTAATTTTACATCACAATTAGAATTTAATATTTCTATGTTCCTTTTCTTTATTTTCTATGTTCTTTTTCTCTATATTTGTGTGCAAATTATTTCTCACTGGGAACACCAATGTTAAATCGACATTGATTTGACATTGGTGTTCCCACTGGGTTAATATATGTAAGCGAATTATGTTATAAGCAAATTATTTCATATTTTTATAACTGTTTTCATTAATTAAATCTATTTGTTGTTATTAAAATTATGTATTTTAAAAATTGTTTCTTGAAAATGTTGTATTTTAAAATTATTGTATATGTGGAACTTGGAATTTAAAAATCTATGTATTCTTTACTAAAATAACATTTCTACTGCAAATTAACATTTCTACTGCTTCTTATATAAGTATAAGTATTTATTATACAGTGACAGCACAATGATAGTGAACATCATATATTTTCTTTAATTATTCTCATTATTGTTTCAGTTGATGTCGACGTCTGAAGCACATTCTTTCTACTGAAGGACATTTATGAAGAACAATTAATTTAAAAAATGAATTATTATATTTTTATATTATTAAATTCCAGTAACATTTCTAGTAACAATTATGAAATTTTAATGCAAGTACTTGAAAGAGTCACGAGAAAACATTTTCTAGTAAATTTGTTTACTCAATCATAGAACAAACAAATAAAATTTGTACAATGTTCGGTTTTTTTTAACTTTCTGTTTTTAAACGTAAGAATGTAAGCAAAACATTTATGTCTTTTTTGGTTTTCTTTTTTTTCTGGTCTTTCTCTTCCAGTAATAATGCACAGATAAGTCTTTCTCTTTCAGTAATAATGCACAGATAAGTCTTTAACAGATAGATATAACGAAACATTTTTTAACAACATTTAATATTTTAACAAAATGTTGGAAGCTGAAATCTTCGACGTAGCTTCCCTGTCTTGTCTGTCACGCTAAGTGTCTGTCAGTGACAATCATGTGTCAAAAATGTTGTGTCTGTTACGTTATATATCTGGTATGTTCAATATCGGTAAATATTCGGTTTAACAGACCACCCTTCAATGACCTTGATCTTGACATATGTTGTTTTTCTGGTCTTTCAAGGTCATCCTCCTGAGTGACCTTCTGAAGGTTTTAGCCGTCGCTCGTTTTTTATTAAAAAGTTATTAACAAAAAACGATTTGAAAAATAGCGAATTGGAACACACCACACACACACACACACACACACACACACACACACACACACCCCCAACCTTGACATATGTTGTCAAGGTCATCCTCCTGAGTGACCTTCGGAAGGTTTTAGCCCTCGGTCACTACTCGTTAAAAAGTTATGAACAAAAGAAGTTTGAAAAATTTGGCACTTATTTCGAATACACATTTACACATTTACCGCCAATGATCAATGAACAAAAGAACTTTCACGACATTGTGTGTGTATATGGCATTCCTACTATTGTTAATATTTCTATGACTTTGAAACGGAATCCGAAAGTAAACTAATATACGATAGATTTTCGTACAGATAACATTCTGATAATCTATCTTAAAATGAAACCTCACTTCGCATTGAAAAGTGTACGCGTGGAGGCAGTGTGTTCCGCCCCCCCTACGGGGAACTTGCTTCGCGTAAAAACTTTCTACACGAAGCAAGTTCCACCCACACTTATGTGTATAGTTTTTCGGTAGTGGAGCCCCCCCGTAGGGGGGCGGAACACACTGCCTCCACGTGGAAACTTTATTTTTATTGAAGGACATTTTTTGCTGACGGATTCGGATTCAGCGACCAAAATTACATAGGAAATCACTATTCTGCTTTTTGTATCTGAACCTCGCAGGTCTGTGTAATTAAACAAATTCATCTTTTTACATACCTGACATATGTATTTTATTACATTGTAAAATTTACAATATATTTTAGATATATATATATGTTTGTATATATGTTTTTTTTCATACATTTTACCCAATGATTTCATTATTTCACTTATGCGTTATATACAGAGTGATCCGAAATAACCTTCCATCTGTAAAATGACGTATTCCTGACACAATTCTAAGGTGATTTTTCCTTTATCAAAATTTGATTTGAAGCTTAGTTTTCGAGTTATAAGCAAAAATAGTTAGGAAATCACGCGTCGAGTACAGAAGGCAGGCAGGAGCGGCGCACCGCGAGCGTAACGCGGGTTCAGTTGACCGCCCGACGGATGATTACCACCGCGTGAGTCGCTATTTTAATCTTATGACATAAAATTATGCCTTAAATAAAATTTTGATAAAGAAGAAGGTGTCTTAGAATTATGTCAGGAATACGTGTACCTTAAAATAAACTAACTTTAATAACAAAATTACTTTAATAACTTTAATAACAAAAAGTTGTTCCGGTTCGCCGGCCGTTGAACGCTGCAATCAGCTGATTGCTACACGCGATGTGTGTAATGCGTGTGTGCATAAAGAGAGAGAGAGAGAGAGGGAGGGAAGGAGGGAGAGACATTCATACACATGCACGCACGTACGCATACACTTTTTTCTCGCTCTCTTTCTCTCTTTTACACCAACACTTATGCACTCTCTCATTCAGTCACTCATTTACTCACTCACTCACCTGCTCACTCACCTTGTAGCAGCGTAGCGAATCCTCATGCTACGTGTTAACTGCTGCACCGTTATGATTAAGTTGTAGAGACACATCAAAACTTTTTGTAAATTATTCTCACAAATTACTCTCACTCGATTAACACAATACAGATTACGCGATAACGAATTCACTGATTTACTGACTCACTACCGATTTACCGATACCAAAAATTACTTTAAAAGAAACGCGAATGCAAATAGCACATGACCCGACGCGAAGCGACGGACCGCGGAAACTGCGCGACCACAAGGGTTGACTAGCGCCACACTTGCGTGGCGCTAGTCAACTGTCAACATAACTCTTGTGGTTGTCACGCAGTTTCCGCGGTCCGTCGCTTCGCGTCGAGTCATGTGCTATTTGCATTCGCGTTTCTTTTAAAGTAATTTTTGATATCGGTGAATCGGTAGTGAGTCAGTAAATCAGTGAATTCGTTATCGCGTAATCTGTATTGTGTTAATTGAGTGAGTAATTTGTGAGAATAATTTACAAAAAGTTTTGATGTGTCTCTACAACTTAATCATAACGGTGCAGCAGTTAACATGTAGCATGAGGATTCGCTACGCTGCTACAAAGTGAGTGAGTAAATGAGTGACAGAATGAGAGAGTGCATAAGTGTTTGTGTAAAAGAGAGAAAAAGAGCGAGAAAAAAGTGTATGCGTACATGCGTGCATGTGTATAAATGTCTCTCCCTCCTTCCCTCCCTCTCTCTCTCTCTCTCTCTCTCTCTCTTTTTACGCACACACGCATTACACACATTGCGTGTAGCAATCAGCTGATTGCAGCGTTCAACGGCCGGCGAACCGAAACAACTTTTTGTTATTAAAGTTATTAAAGTAAGTTTATTTTAAGGAACACGTATTCCTGACATAATTCTAAGACACTTTCTTCTTTACCAAAATTTTATTTAAAGTATAATTGTATGTCATAAGATTAAAATAGCGACTCACACGGTGGTAATCACCCGTCGGGCGGTCAACTGAACCCGCGTTACGCTCGCGGTGCGCCGCTCCTGCCTGCCTTCTGTACTCGACGCGTGATTTCCTAACTATTTTTGCTTATAACTCGAAAACTACGCTTCAAATCAAATTTTGATAAAGGAAAAATCGTCTTAGAATTGTATCAAGAATACGTCATTTTACAGATGGAAGGTTATTTCGGATCACCCTGTATACAATTATTAAAAAACATCATTTGTATTATTACTTTTGTGATACAAATTTAAATAAATTTGAAAAACAAGTGTATTTTAATTCAAATTATTTGCTTATTCGCGCTGCTGATCAACAAGTTTCCCTATTAGGCGGCGCCATTTTGTGGGCATAAGTCACGTGCACCAATCGCGCGGAGTCCCAAGTTGTCCAGTCTCTAGGGGTTTGTTCGCGTCGCAATACCCCAATATGCTTCTACTCACTCCAATACGCTCCAATCTATAGTATACGTAACGTAATACTATAGTTTGGAGCGTATTGGAGCGAGTAGGAGCATGTTGGGGCAAGCGACGCGAACAAACCTTAGGTTTGTTCGCGTCGCTTGCCCCAACATGCTCCTACTCGCTCCAATACGCTCCAAACTATAGTATTACGTTACGTATACTATAGATTGGAGCGTATTGGAGTGAGTAGGAGCATATTGGGGTATTGCGACGCGAACAAACCCTCTATCTTTAAGGGTCTCTATGATGTACGGTACATACATCATGTACCGGAAATGCCGGAACCGATATGCAAAGTTTAAAGCGGCAACTTCAAAATGTGATCTGTAAGTAGTGGCATTTTAAAAAAGTAATAATTATATTAATTTTATTATAATTCAGCCAGCACATCCGAACACGTTCACTACATGCACGTGCTGTTGCTATGTGGTTGGACATGTCTATGGGCTACGTTTACATCGTGGACTTGATACGCGTATCAAATAGTAAATAACTAGTACATTGATTCAGCTATTGGCTGATCAGCTCAAATATACTACTTGATACGCGTATCAAGTGCACGATGTAAACTAGGCCATGGTCGACTATGAACGTAAATTATGATTGCACCTAGAGAGTTGCACATACTTCCGATATATCATCATCGCCAGCGCCGCCACTTGGTACTAATGGATGTACAGATTTCAGCCTCACCAAAATCTGTGGAGTTCGGTCTTCTGGGTTCTAGGCCGGTATTCATAGTCGAGTCTTATATGGCGCTCGGGCCACGTGTGCGTCCTCGCCGGCGCGCCTTCCGAGTCTCGTATTACTCTTCGGCGCGACGTGTGACGCTAAGGTTTGGGATAGCAATCGCTCCACCAACTTAATTAACAGTAACAATAAGTTTTATTATAAAAATACAAATTCTACTCGCAACTATTTGATATCACACGCGGCGCAACCTCTCGTATTGGAGGACGTGACTAGAAGAGAGAGGGATTGATTCGGAACGGCCTGCGTGAGTGTCGATGTCGACTGCTGTCGCCATCTGGTGTTTCCCCCGTCTAGGGGATTGGACAAGTGGGCCGCCACACTTATAATTAAGATCGTCTTAAGTTCATCTTCAGATACTCCGTAGCCAATGAACTGATTCGTACAGCATCTAAAGATAAACTTAAGGCAATCTTAAATATAAGACCCAACTATGAATACCGGCCCTAGTCTTCATAGTGCCGACATTCACTATCGCTACCTTTGAATATGTACCTATGGACTGCTAACTACCCCCCTGCTACCCCCCTTTGCCCTAAGATGCTGCGATCCTAAGGTTTGTTCGCGTCGCTTGCCCCAACATGCTCCTACTCGGTCCAATACGCTCCAAACTATAGTATTACGTTACGTATACTATAGATTGGAACGTATTGGAGTGAGTAGGAGCATATTGGGATATTGCGACGCGAACAAACCACTAGATACCCTCTAATCAGAGTCACGACATGAAACAGCCACTTTTGATTGGTTCGCCAGTTTTTGGCAACTCCCGCCTATATTCAAATTCCAATATTTGTGTTATTGCTTAATTTACACAATACAATTAAAGAATAAACATTTCAAAGATATTAATAAAGATTTTTTTCATTTACATATGTCTAAATAGTATACTAAAAAAATGTTTATGTTTAATATCTTTTTTTATTAAAATTATTTTGAAAATGTAAGTATAGGAAAAGGAAGTAAAGAAAAAGAATAAATAAAATTATTTAAATAATTTTATATATTATTTTAAATTTATTTTAAAATAAATTATGCATAGCCATAGACTTACTATCGTAGTTTTTACATTTATTAATACAACTTTTTTTATTAAAAATTTTTAGTCTGAACACTACAAATCTTCTAATAATTTTTGTAAGCATTGCATGACAATCTAAGATATTATTCGCTTTTATTTTATTACATTGTGTAATCAAAAATAATTTTAGATTTATGTTTTTCATACTATTAAAATATTTTGAATAGTGACGAAATATTTGTTCAAATTGTATAAATATTTTAAATGTATCAATGTTAACAAAAAATAAACAATTGTTTGTATAACATTTTAGTTGTACAAATTTTGTAAATGAATATAATAATGCTGTTTTTGAACCAACAGATTTTAAGCAATTATTACATATTTTGCATGTTTTTGCAATTGATTGTATGAGATATCCAGCAATATTATATAAACTATTCAATTCTAAACTTGATAATCTTATTGAATTTTTATTAAAAGATGGAATTATATATGTTTTCATTCTTTTTGCCTAGTGCTATACTACAACATCTTGATGACATAAGAGAAAACCATTTAGAAACAATTTTTACAAACCACGCAGTTGTAATATACTCCGGCTTATCATTCTCATCCGCTAACAATTGAAATGAGCTACTTACATCATTAGAAAATACATGTCTAGCCTTATTTACCCTCATTTTATTAAAATTATTGCTACATATATCATTTATATTTAATCTAGGTGTTAATAAAAGTTCAGAATTATTTTGAATACTTATTGTGCGTGCCCGATCACACGAATTGTTCGTAAGATAATTAGTATTATAAGTGGACTGTATTTATTCTGATCTTCTCTTAATTTACAATATTGAGAACCCCCTTTGGTCTTTGTCGAATTTAGTCTAGTTTGAATTATTTCAAGTAATCGCAACAAGTCGAAAACACCAACCTGAGCGCAAAGGACGAGACGAAACGATAGACGCCAGAAGCCACATCGGCTCCAGATTTTATTTCTCTCTCCCCACTAAGGAGGTCCTCCCACCATTCACCAACAGACTAGCGCGCACAGACGCTCCCGTTTTACATTGATTTGAAATATCGATGATAGATCCTTAGCCGTTCTAATACTATACATCCCGCCCACCAATTAATGTCAATTAATTTTATACATACAACGTGTTATTGCGAGTCAGTCGACGGAAGTTTACAGAGTTTATTTATCACTCTTTTACAATTTCCGCTTGTCGTTTTAAGTGTAACGACGCGCACCTTTCCGTCTGTACCTGCGTGAGTCTCAATTACTCGGCCTAGTTTCCTCTTCAACGGCGGCGTATTATTGTCCTGTATCAGAACGATGTCGTCGATAGCTAAATTTGATCTTTCGGATTTCCACTTAGCTTTTTCTTGCAATGATGTTAAGTATTCCCTACTCCAACGATTCCAAAATTCCTGAGCGATTCTTTGAGTCAACTGCCAACGATCGAGTCTGTTAATCGGTACGTCAGTTATATCTAATTCTGGAGTGCTTGTTAGTGATTCGCCGATAATAAAATGACCCGGTGTCAGTGGTAGCAAGTCTGTGGGAGTAGATGGTAATTGGCAAATTGGCCTCGAATTCAAACATGCTTCGATCTGTATTAGAACCGTAGCCAATTCTTCAAAGGTTAACAGATTTTGACCGATAACTCTTTTTAAATGAAATTTGCAGGATTTTACACCTGCCTCCCACAGGCCACCCATATGAGGCGCCGACGGTGGAATAAATTTCCATTCGATACTGTTCGGAGTACAGAATTCATCGATTATATCCTTACTATTTTCTTTGATCACTTGTTGTATATCGTGAAGCTCATTTCGCGCTCCTATGAAATTAGTCGCGTTATCGCAAAATATACGCCGTGGACAACCTCTACGCCCTACGAAACGTTTAAGCGCAGCTATAAATGCGCTTGCGCTGAGATCGCTGACCGCCTCGAGATGTATTACCTTTGTTGCAAAACATATAAATAGTGATATATATGATTTGTTGGTCTTCCTACCGCGGCCTCGATTAACTAGCGTTATAATCGGCCCTGCAAAGTCTATTCCCGTTACAAAAAATGGGCGCCCTACGGCCCTGCAAAGTCTATTCCCGTTACAAAAAATGGGCGCTTTAAGACGACTCTATCCGTTGGCAATTGTCCCATTATCTGAGACAATGTTCTCGGATTATTTCGGAAGCAGTTTACGCAGTCGTGTACAATTTTTCGTGCTATACTTCTTCCATTGATAGGCCAATATTTTTCTCGAATCGCGTATAATAATGCTTGTGGACCCGCGTGCAACAATCTACGGTGCTCCCGCTCAAATAGCAATTTTGTAAATCTGTCGCTGGAGGGCAGTAAAATTGGATGCCTTGTGTCAAATGATGCCAATGAATTTTGGATTCTGCCGCCCACCCTGACGAGTCCTTCATTATCTATAAATGGACTAAGCGGTAACAATTTACTGGTCGACGCAATTTGCCTTCCTGCCTTTAATTCTGACAATTCGTTTGCAAAATGAAATTCTTGAGTTTCTATAATTAATAATCGTCTTACATTATAAATTTCTTCGATTGAAATATTGTCGTATTTGCGTTTGGCTTGTTCTGTTTTGCAATTTGATAGAAATCGAAAGATCCATGCAAAAATGCGCTCAATTTTTGTTAGTGAAGAATGGTTGTCTAAATAAGATAATATCGTTTGTTTATTTATATTTAAGAATACTCGTGACTCTAACCTGTGTTCAGATTTAATGATATCTAATTCCGATTGCGACAAACTCAATGTTCTTGTTTCATCCTGCGTACGATAATCAATCTTCGATAACCAATCGGGGCCTTCCCACCAAATTTTACAGGCCTGCAAATTCTTGAGACTCGTGCCTCGCGAAATCAAATCCGCAGGATTATCTTCGTTCCTAACGTGACGCCAACGATTTGACGGAAGGCTTGTCTGTATTTCCGCCGTCCTATTCGAAATAAATGTTTTTTGACGTGACGGATCGCCAGATATCCATGCCAACGCAATCGTAGAATCGCTCCACGCCACTATCTCGTTAAACTCGATCTTTAGCGCTTCGATAACATTTTTCACTAATCTAACCAAAATCAACGCGCCGCATAATTCCAGTCTTGGTAATGTGATTGTTTTATTCTTAGTTGGAGCAACACGCGATTTTGAACAAAGTAACGCCGAGTGGATATTGTCACTCCGATCCACAGTTCGCAAGTAAATGCATGCTCCGTACGCTCTCAAGGACGCATCACAAAATGCATGCAATTCTATTCGATTGATGTTTCTACTCGAGATGACCCTGCGAGGAATTTGAATTTTATCTATATCCTGCAAATCTTCTGTGTACGCACTCCACGCTTGTTGAAGCTCCGCTGTCAATAAGTCGTCCCAGTCCAAATCGGCTGCCCAAGTCCCCTGCATAATTAGTTTGGCTCGAATTAAAATAGGACTTATCAATCCCAATGGGTCAAACAACCGTAAAATGGCTGATAAAACTTCTCGTTTTGTTTTACTTGATCTTGTTGTTAATTGAATTGAGAATTTGAGTAGATCCTGCTCTGGCAGCCAATTTAAACCTAACGTTTTTACATTATTTGCATCGATTTCATCGATAGCGACAGCCGAAGGTTCCTGGATTCGCTCGACCGATCCCAAGATTCTCTTGCAATTCGACCGCCACTTGTGAGGCTCGAAGCCACCGCTTTTCAATAACGCTTCTAATTGTGATATTAATTCCACCGCGTCGCTCTCACAACTAACTCCAGTTAAAATGTCGTCAACGTATAAATCGTTCAATAAGACCCTTGACGCTAAATTAAATTTCTTATCTGCATCGCTTGCTAATTGTCTAACGCAACGTATTGCTAAAAATGGAGCACACGCTAGTCCATATGTAACCGTGTTCAACCTGAATTCTTGAATCAGCTGGTCAATAGAAAATCGCCACAAAATTCTTTGATAATCTCGATCCTGTTCACGTATCAGAATTTGCCGATACATTTTTCTTAAGTCGCCGGTAATCGCAATCGCTTGAATCCTAAAACGCAAAATGATGTCGATCAAATTATCCTGCAAATTCGCTCCGGTCATCAACGCATCATTCAACGAAACGCCTGATGTCGTTTTCGCAGAACCGTCAAATACGACGCGCAGCTTCGTTGTAGTGCTCGACTCGCGTATAACGCCGTGATGCGGCAAATATATCGGTGAAATTGTACTCGTTTCGTCAATTATTCTAGACATATGATTCAATTGAATGTATTCCTGCATAAATCCGGAATATTGATTGTAAAATTCTTGATTACAACGAAACTTGCGCTCTAGATGTTTTAATCGCCTTATAGCTATTTGTTTTGATTCTCCGAGTTTCCCCTTAATTTCCCGAAAAGGTAGTCCAACAACAAACCGACCCGTCGGATCTCTAGTCATCGTGTTTACAAAGCACTTCTCGCACTCTTGTCGCACAAGCTGTCGGTCGATTGAATCGCTACTAAGTCTTCCGGTATCGCGCCTGCCACTATCCAGCCGAATTTGCTGTTTTGCAATATCGGCAGATCGCCGCGAAGTTCAATTTTGTCACTTTCTAACAACTGAAAGAAAAATTCTCCGCCTATAAGCACATCGATATTACTTGGATTGTAAAATAATGGATCCGCCAATTTAAGATTTTCCGGAATTGACAATTGAGAAACGCGAATTGAGAAGGATGGTAATTTCCTTGTTATTGTCGGGACAACTAAACAATACAGATTTAAATTAAATTCTGATGTTCGCGACTTTAATTGCACTTGACAACCATGTTTTATCATGCAATTCATATTGCTTAAGCCATTGATCGACTCGCAGACATTATCTAATTTCAAACCCAGTTTTCTCGCTGCTGAGGTTATAAAATTAGTTTCGCTCGCGCTATCCAATAAGACTCGCAATTGACAATCGTAATTATCACCTCCCCTCGCGTTTACAATTGCAGTTGACATGAGCACGCGCCTACGCTCCGCGCCTCCTCGTGCATGATGCACCGACGGACCGGCCGACGCTCCTCCCGAGACGACTGCTGCCTCCCGCTCGGAAGTTGCTGGCAACCCCGAGCTCTGCGACCGCTCCTTTGCATTACCAGTAGGGCCCATATCGTTTCCCCCCTTGTGGCACAATGTATTGTGCCGCTCTCCGCATTCTCGACACGAACCTGACCTGCATTTCGCGACGAAATGATCATTGCGAAGACAATTGACGCAAAGCTTCAATCTCTTTACTGCTTGGATTCTATTTTCAACAGAAAGATTCAAAAATTGATTACAATTGTAAATAAGGTGAGATCCTTGACACAAATAACATCGTCCTTGAACGGTTGTTGTTACCAATGCCTCGCCATGATATCTCGACTGAAAAGACTGCCTTTTTTTACCGTCGTTCCTTTCACAATTACTGGTGTTTGATTTGCTGGTAACGTCCGCCGATTTTTCGCTGAGAGCTGCTCGCTCCAAAACCTGACATCGGCGTTGCAAGAACTCCACCGCGGCACTGGTGGTTATTGTTTCCAATGTTTCGGCATGCTCCTCCCAACGCCTTCTTGTGGCGCCATCCAGATTGTTCTCGATCAGATGCACAGTCAGCTCTCCCCATGACTCCGTAGGCAGATCCATGGAATGCAAAACTCGTAAATGCTTCTGCACGTGATCTATGAGTTCCCGAATCGCGCCGGCCGATTCCCGGTGCACCCGCGGCAGCTCAAAAAGACATTGAATGTGTCGCTTACGGATGGCTCTGTCGTCCTCGTACCGTTTTCTCAACAGCTCCCAAGCGATAGTATAATTTTGCTCGGAAATTTCAATCGATTCGATTATCCTTGCCGCCGGACCGCTCAATGATCCCACAAGATATTGATGCTTCTGCACACCAGATAAATCGCTATTGTGTATTAATGTTTTAAATGTGTCAGCATACCTTTTCCAATCCTCGATGTTCCCACCGAACGTCGGCAGCTTGATCGTCGGCAACTTCACTTGCGATTCTCGCGGCGCGCCCGAATGCGTGCTCATCCGTTCCAGCATCTGACCTTGTTGTTCTAATATTCTTGTGACGATATCGTTGCCGTTATTCTCATTTGAGCGCTCCGACAGCCGCTGAATGAGAATTGTTTGCTGCTCTAAGATTCGCGCCAGCATATTGTTATCATCCTGACTTCCACTACTGGATGCGGCTTGCAATGGTCTCGTCTTCTCGAGCGCGCGCAACAACGACGTCTTCGAAGCGACGTATCTCTCTTCAAATTCTGTTTCTTCCGTTGCGTCTCTCAGATCGTATTCTTCTTCAGGGACGACCGCTATCAATTGCTGCGCAATGTTTTGAAATCTAGTGTGGGCTTCTTCCAGATTCTGAAAGCGCACCTCGAGTTCTTCCCTTGTGACAGTTTTTGGTTTTTCAGTAATTCGATTTACGAAATTCCTTATCGATGTTAATTTAGCCTTGATTGCTCCTCTTTGTCTTCTCAATTGATCACCGCTTATCTCGTCTCTCGATTACTAATGTAACTCTCGTGCGATCGACCGTTAAATTCGAATGTTCCGATCGTCCTTGCGACAACACGCCGACCGGTCGCGCGAACACAACACTGCTGACTTTGCGATATCGAATGAGAAGGCGTCAGACCCGATTTAATATGCCGAGTTTTATTGCTAATTGAAAAATGCACCTTGACTCTTCATCTTCTTGAACTTGCCCTGGTTTCTTGTATTTTCTTTGCCGATCCACTGCTTGCGAGAATCCGGCTCGAAGGACCAGAAAAATGTGCGTGCCCGATCACACGAATTGTTCGTAAGATAATTAGTATTATAAGTGGACTGTATTTATTCTGATCTTCTCTTAATTTACAATATTGAGAACCCCCTTTGGTCTTTGTCGAATTTAGTCTAGTTTGAATTATTTCAAGTAATCGCAACAAGTCGAAAACACCAACCTGAGCGCAAAGGACGAGACGAAACGATAAACGCCAGAAGCCACATCGGTTCCAGATTTTATTTCTCTCTCCCCACTAAGGAGGTCCTCCCACCGTTCACCAACAGACTAGCGCGCACCGACGCTCCCGTTTTACATTGATTTGAAATATCGATGATAGATCCTTAGCCGTTCTAATACTATACACTTATTAATTCACTGAAATGTTTCAATTTTATTTGATTTGTAGGTAAATTATACTTAATTACTATATCACTCGAAATTGTTATTATTTCATTATTAACTAATGCCTGTTTAAGATTTTTAAAAATATGTGGTGGATCACCAATAATATATAAATACCGACTTGCATCAAATGGATGTATAATTTTATTAACTATTGTACTGTGCCTACCGGTACTTATACCTAATAATCTCCATAAAGCAGTATTTGAAGAACCCATGTCTGATGTGATGAAATTTACATGATAACCTATTTCCTCGGTTTTATTAATAATCTGAAATATTATTTCTTTTAATATTTCACTCCTAAAACTATTACCAGTGAAATGGTATCCCACCACATGCTTCCATCGATTGCAAACGCCAACAAGCATAAAAACAAGAGCATGCGTAGCAAGACTTTTATCGTTGGGAAATGTTATATTACCTATCAATGATCCAGTTGCAGGATTATAACTTTGCTTCGGTGTAATGGACATTTCATCGAATATTAATCCACATTCTATATCAGTCTCATTTTTAAAATAAGGTTTCCTACTTTTCAGAAATTCTAACATCTTTTCTGAAATTCCAGGTTTAAACTGAAAATCTTCTAATTTTCGCTGTAATGTTCTTATATTTGGAAGTGGTATTCCTTGACGAATAAGTTCTTCATATCCGTTAGTTCCACAAACAAATTTCAATTGCAGAGCACGTTTGATTGTCTCATGTGACCAAAGTCGAACGCTTCGTTTTTTTGTAAATAAAGCTTTAATTTGACAATTAGTAAAAACTGAATGTAAAGCTTTTTTATATTTATCATTCTTATCTTTTTTTTACAAAGTATGTATAGTAAATCTCAAAGCTTTTACTTTTCTTCGCATTTGAACTATGTTTATCTGCTGTTTTCGGATGATATCTTCCAATTTCTTACATTTCTGTTCTTTCTTTTCATCACATTTTTCTTCACATACTGTTGATGATGTAGATGGTTCAATGTTAGATTCAGATGCATCATTAATCACCTAAAAAAATTTATTTTTAATTTTTATACATGTTTGAATATTATTTCCTTATAAGTTTTACTATTTTAATATTAACCTGAGAGAGACATTCCTGCTTTTCAGTATCCTCAAAAGATTGATCCATCTGAATGGCATTGATAGCTTGATATGATGTTATATTGTTAACGTTATTTTCTAACACTTGTGTGACATTTTCAAATTCCTTTGATTTTTCTTTTTTTAAATAATATCCAAATATTGTAGGAATTGCATCTGGTTTTAATTTTCGCTTATTAGCTTTTTGTTCCCACATCTCTGGAGCAAAATGTACCTGCGTATAATAAGAAAAAGATTAATTCAATTAAAACAATTATTATATAGAAATTATTGTTATATTGTTATGTTGATTATTATATAGAAAATAGATAAGACTTTTAAGAAGCCAAAAAAAATTATAAATACATATATTTTACTATACAGGGTGTTTGATAATTCGAACGTCAACCGTAAAATGCAAGTAGAGTAGGTTAAACTGAGTAGAAAAGTCCTGTATCATTTTGCGATTTTCGTAATAATTAATGAGATATTAATTAAAGAAGATCGACCAATACGCGCGAATCTAAGCGCGCGGCGAGAAGAGACAACCCACGATTATTGTGTAGCGTTTGAGTACGCGGGGAGAAGGAACAGCCTACCGTTATTGTCTAGCATTTTAGCGCGCGGGGAGAAGGGATAGCCACAACCATTGTTACGCGATTGTTTAGGCGCGTGACAAAGCGTTGCGAGAAGCGCGTAATACTAGAATACCGCGGCGACCGCCCCGAATTGTTCTCTCGCATTGTTTTGCATCTCTCTCTCTCTCTCTTTCTTTCCCTCTCGGTAGGCTGTTCCTTCTCCCCGCGCATTCAAACGCTACACAATAATCGTGGGTTGTCTCTTCTCGCCGCGCGCTTAGATTCGCGCGTATTGGTCGATCTTCTTTAATTAATATCTCATTAATTATTACGAAAATCGCAAAATGATACAGGACTTTTCTACTCAGTTTAACCTACTCTACTTGCATTTTACGGTTGACGTTCGAATTATCAAACACCCTGTATATTTTACAAATTTTTTTATAATAAACTTATACAAATATTACTTTACCTCACAAAGAAACGAATTGTTCGTTGGCGTCCAATTTATCCGCCCAACATTTTTTGCCCATAAAGCACGACGCTCGATATTTCGAGGAAATATTTTCATAATATACCCTTTGGCTGAAGAATTATTACAAAATGGGGCTGCACACCCACCCATTTTTTAATAATTCTTAATTATTATTTTCACTTATGACACACGTGTTTTCCGTTCAATATACGCATTAAAATTGAGGTTCGGTTAGAAACGCGTCAGGATAGGTTAGAAATAGTTAGAGAGAGAGACAATATATTTTTCTCCAATAATCTCTGTATCTTTATTTAAAGACTGTTCTGGCATTTTGCTACAAAAGAAATAAATTCAATAGATTAATCATAGTTTAGACAATTAAAAGTAAATTATTTTCAGATATATTTCAATAATTCCGAGGGGGGACAGGAAGAATGCTTATAGGCGATACCCTGTCCCCCCTCTTAAGGGCCAAGGAAGGTCACCGGCGGGAGTTTTAGTGGGTATGCCCGGGGACTTATCCCCGGGTGAGTCCCACATAACCCGTGGGGTCTCCCTAGAGTCCCCGCGGGTATCCATAAAGGATTTCTCCCCCCTTACCAAAAAAAAAGATATATTTCAATAATAAAAAAAAAATGTATGTGTGAAGAATATTGAAACATTTTAGATCTATTATTGTATTTTATTATATTTTATTTTTATTTACCTTTTATTTTTTGTACATGGGAATATTGTTGGAACCGAATGAGGCTTTAAACGAATACGTGATAAGTCAATCTTTTCGAAACAATTTGGCTCAAAGTGTTCGGCACATATTACTGCTATTTTTGGCAACTTTAATGCATCCTTCTGACTATTTAATATTAATGCTTCCATCCATTGCTCTCGAAGTTTTGGATTATTTGGAAATCTATAGAAACATATATACCTGTATAAATAATAAATATATAATGTGTATGAATATAAGGCTGGAATCCTATGAAAACGCTTATTTTAACAACTTACCCAAAAAATGGCACTTGTTTAAAATTTGTTGCTCTTACAGGTTTGTATCTCGTGTTATTACACGATTCAATGACGCAGCAACGGACCATTTTAATTCTTTTATTTAACAGCACTTTTTATTAAATTCACTTATTAATCACTTCCTTTGATTTCGCTTCAATACTCGTACTAAGCTCGTAAAGCCTTGTACGTGACATTTGGCATCGAAGTATGTGATTATTTATTGTGGTTATATTAGTTCTTAATTTGGCCGCATAAGGCACGCATAGACGTAGGAAAGTAGAGACCACGGACTAAGGAATAGAGGGACCGAGTCTAAAGTCCTAGTTTAGGCGAGAGGGGATGGTAACTCAAGCATGCGGGGGGGACTGCTTTCCGCCATATTGATGTAGCGATTCTCACACAGAGATCCTGTGTCTGTGACATGGTTACACTCGTGTAGTGGTGCCACGAGACATAACGAGTGACAAGCGTAAAGAGGTTAGGCGGTGATTTTATGTTTTATTATTGTTGTTATTGTTGTTATTGTTGTTATTGTTGTTTATTGTTGAAAAGAGAAATTATTTTACATCTAACAAGAGAATAAAATATATTAATTAGTTCCAATTCTTATTTCTTAATTCACGCATTAATTTATTCTATTCTTTTTATTTTTAAAATAAATAATTCCAATTTCTTATTTATAATATTTAATAATTATTCTATAACTATTTCTATTTTGTTTATTGTGCGCAGGATCTGACTTTCATTTCTCACACGTACGCAAATAGTGAGTTCTATGTGTGGTGATTACTAAACGAATATGGCGGCCCCCCCCCGCCGCAAACGTGCCCCACCGGTACAGCTTGTGCTCCGTCCCTCTATTCCTTAGTCCGTGGTAGAGACCCTTTAATCAGAGTCACGAAATAAGGTCCCCGATTCTGATTGGTGCCGCCATTTTTCAGCTAAATTAATAGATATATGTAGTATAACTAGTATAACTGTTTACGCCACTGTCATATTCTATACTGCAAGATAACCTCAACTGTAATATAAAATAGGATTTTGTGTAGTTTTGTGATTGGGTTGTGGAAGTTTTAAGTCATATATTACACACATTATTTTGTGCAAAATATTATATGATTATAATGACCGGATGTTCCGCAATCAATTGCAATAATTCATCGAAAAAAGGTTATATTATGAAAGTTTTTCCCCGCGATCCTAAACGAAGAGCACAGTGGGCAGCTAATGTAGGACGAAAAAATTGGAGCCCAACCAACGCTTCCTATCTCTGCGAGATTATTTTCGGCACACATCCAATTTTATCTAATTTCTCAAATAAAATAATGTATTCTTTTTTTAATTTGTTATTTTGCATTATAGGTTTATTTTGAATCAACAATGTGGGAAAGAAGAAGTGATGGTCTTAAGAAATTAAAACCTATGGAACATATATTCCGACAATATGAAAAACAAATAAAATTTACATCACATGTGAATATTAAAGTACAGTTAGAAAAACTGTTTTCCATTTATATACAATGCAATTTTGTACCTGATTGTCATAAATTAAAAGAAAAAATTTTTAAAAGATTCGCTGTGTTTAGATGTAAGATTGCGTGTAAAAAATATAAAGAACAGAAGCAACGATACTTTAATAGCAAATCGATGGCAATGCATTCTATATGAAGTAATATATAAGATATGTAAAGATACAAAATGTATTTAAAAAAATTAAAGTTTGTTATTTATGTAGTTTATATATTTTATTTTAAACACAAGTTATGTTTTACAAATTAAATTCCGCGGCATAAATTTTAGCTGAAAAATGGCGTCGCGACCTAGCCTTATTGCTTATTTCGTGACTCTGATTAAAGGGTCTCTATAGGAAAGTATAGGGACGGAGTGTAAAGCCGACGGCACACGGTACAAGTTTTCGTAGTAGATCGCATACGAGTTAGCCACTAAGCACGAGAGTGAGAGAGAGCGAAAGACGCTCGCTTTCTCTCGCTCTCATGCGTAGTGGCTAACTCGTATGCGATCTACTATGAAAAATCGTACCGTGTGCCGTCGGCTTTACACTCAGTTGCCCGGTAAGGGGGGAAGCCAGAGGGATGGGGGGTCCGGCCATAATAGTATGCCCACTTCTTATTGGTTGCAATTCTGCGCATGCTCAAATCCTCTTATTATGAAAGTATAAAAACTACATAGGTTAGAATTTTAATTTTTAATAAGAAATAAATTATATTATAAGGTATATTATACAGTTTTTTGCGAGTTAACACAAGTTTTATGTATAACAAGTTTTTATTGTCCTTTGAACAGTACAAGTTTGTTAAAAAAATGACGTTGACTATTTGAATTGTCGCAAGTATTTAACGCAATGTAATGTAATCTAATTTTTACATATTTTTTAATAATAGCGCGCGTTAAATGGATAACATGATTTTCTAATGGTAATTGATCACATGCATGCTTATTTAAATCATAAAATATATTAGTATTAATAAATTTTGCCAACACTTTATTTGAAATATAGTGCTCATTAAATTCTGATATTAATGTATTACTCTTATAGATAATGCATCGAATTTCCATTTCACTTTGACGACAAATTCGAATTACATCTTCAGATGGTTGTACTAATCCTCCGCGACTTTTTAAACTTATTAAATTATTTCTGTTGCTATTTTTAAATTCTAATGTATCTATACAATCTTCGCAGTGTAATTTTTTTTTTAATTGCATTACAATATTAATTTAAATTTATTATTAATATTTTATTATTAATATTTATTACATTTTATATAATATTTATTACTTTCAATATTTTATACATTACATTCAATAATTTATGTTCACTTATAACACTCAGTATTTATATCAATATTATTATTTGAATTTACCGCCTAAAATGCATATTTTACCGTATCAAAGATGGCTGCTAAAGTTTTCAAATCGTAACACACTTTTCCTACTTTTTCTACAACATGCGCCATCCAGTGTATAATAGAGATCAGTGGTATTCATATATGTAATACTCCTATATTGCTAGTTCAGTGCCGATTTCGGGTCAAACATTACGGTACAGACGTATAATAGGCCTAGTTTCCACCGAAGTCTTCAATCCGATTCTACTTCGGTGCAGAACAAATTATTATGCTGTTTCTACTGGAAGTGAAATAGGAGTGAAGAAGAAACGAGAGTGAAATGAGTTAATCTATCGTGTTTCCATCGACTCAAATTCGGTTCTACGCCAGATTAGGTGCTTCGGTGGAAACTAGGCCATTGTCTCTCTCTCAAGTACGCTTCAGCTGCTTTGTGCGCATGCGCTAACAGCGTTAAGGCCTCCACACACAAAATGCACAGCGCAGCATAAGACCGCTAAACCAATGAGCACATAGCATAAAGTCGCCATATTGATTTACATAAGATGCTCATTGGTCCAGCGGTCTTATGCTATGCTTATGCTTCGTTATGCATTTCGTGTGCTATAAGCGGGGAACACAGACTTTTGCATAATGCATAATACATATGCATAAGAAATTTGATTGGTCGAATTCCTTATGCACATGCAAACGGACCAATCAAATTTCTTATGCATATGCGTTATGCAATGGTCTGTGCTCAGGCCCATAGCCTTTAGTCAGACACGACCAGGTAATGGTCTAGTTTACATCGTGCACTTGATACGCGTATTAAATAGTAAATAACTAGTACATTTATTCAGCTATTGGCTGATCAACTCAAATACACTACTTGATACGCGTATCAAGTGCATGATGTAAACTAGGCCAATGTTTTCTCTTAGCCTCTCGCTCACACTCACTCAATAGACTTGACCGTCTATGCCCATATTTGAAATTCGTGCGTCTCTCTAGGTTTGTTCGCGTCGCTTGCCCCAACATGCTCCTACTCGCTCCAATACGCTCCAAACTATAGTATTACGTTACGTATACTATAGATTGGAGCGTATTGGAGTGAGTAGGAGCATCTTGGAGTATTGCGACGCGAACAAACCCTCTTTTATGGGCCTCGATTCTCTCATTGGGAAGATATGGAACTAGCAATATAGGAGTATTACATATATGGACCTTACCCAGTCCGTTCCTCCATCTACAGACCTTGACTGTATCCATGGTTCAATGGAAAAAATGGAGAAATGAGTAGTCTATGTCACAGTATATACAGTAGCGCAACTCTCTGTCGGCACCTTTGATGTTAGCGTGGCCAAAACGGAGTGCGCATGCGCGAAGTAAGTAAGTAACTCAGTAAAACCATCTGACTTTTTTCTTGCATACTCTCTCGTTCTTCTCTTATTGATACATATGTAGCAATTAATAACAATCTAAAGTAATTTATTTTAATAAAAAAAATATAAAAATAAATAAAAAGATAAATGCAATTAATTATCTTATATATATATTATATTATACGTAATAAAGCAAGCAAAAAAAGAAATAAAATATTTTTAAAAATGTTTAATGTAGTATGAAAAAAACAGAAATTACGGTTATTAAGTTGAAATTACACAATATATATAATTATACAAAATAATTATTAAAGTACAATTACTATTGTATTAATATTGTAAAATATGCATATATGGAGATAAACAAAATATTTCATTAAAGTTAAGAAAGAATTATTTATAAAATTTATATATTTTTTCAATAAAATAATATATTTATTAATATTATATATTTATTAATATTATATTTTGTAAACAATCAATACAATCATTATATTTTGTTATATTATTTATTTATATTATTTACTAATCGCTTCGTAATCGCTTATTTATACGCTTATTTATACAAGAAACTTGCGATAAACTGCGCGATCGTACAATAAATGAGTCATTTATCCCGCCAAATAGGTAGGGTAAGGTTGTAACTAGAGATCTAGATATAAATTATATCTAGATCTCTAGTTATAACCATTTAATCGGGTATTTTAATGTGTGAGAGAGAATGAAAATAATAAGAGTAAGCGAGAGAGAAGAACTTACTTATTTCGCGCATGCGCACTCCGTTTTGGCCACGCAGAATCGGGGAGAGTTGCGCTCATGGATCTAAAAAGATATGGATGGAGTCTATAGCAAAGGGGCTGTGAAATTTGCGGTAAGGGGAATGCATAGTGCTGTCTCTTTCTGTAGGTAACCTTCGGCTTTGTAACGAATGTAACCGAAGATATCCGAACTGCGCATTGCGTCTTGTATGGGATATATAATCTTTCGGGAATCATCGGATATGCGACGGAAACATACGAAGGTTACCTACAGAAAGAGACAGCACTATGCATTCCCCTTGCCGCAAATTTCACAGCCCCCTTGCCCGTATACACACTTTAGACTCCATCCATATCTTCTTTAGATCCATGGTTGCGCTATTGTATATACTGGGTGCTTTCCAGCAAGCCGCAGTGTAACACAGTGTCCACTAGTGTGAGTGAGACACACTCAGTATATCTAGTGAGATATATGAGTGTGTCTCACTCATACTAGTGGACACTGTGTTACACTGCGGCTTGCTGGAAAGCACCCACTGTGTCTATGTATTATATGTCTATGATTGTGGCATGCCTGTCAAGACGAAAGGGTGGGGGAAAGGCATGCCGTCTATGAAAATCGTATTGTACTAAGGACGAAGTAGAACCGATTGTAGATTCCGCAGGAGAATCTACGATCGTTCATTATTTTAGGTACAATATCGGAGACACCGGATTCAAATTAACCGATCGATCGGAAGTGTAAGCTGTCGATGGCACTATGATCGATACCATTCGCAAACCCCGCGGCGTCCGTGGACGTAAAATTCAATGATCTCGACGCGTGTGGTGACAGTGACACAACGAAGTGGTAACTTCCCCGAGGAGTAAACGAGTTTTTCTAACGATTCTAACGAAGGAAGGTAAGACTCGACGGCGTTTGGCTCCCACGAGATACATCGCGCGATCGTGGGAATAATTGAGCTGAGACGTTTCGTGGGACGAAAAGCTCGTGGCTAATATTACGACGTGACTCACGCGAATCACGCACGTATGCATGCATGCATGCATACACGCACGCACGCACGAGGGCCATTCCCGTTCGCGTATTTGGCGAGCTCTGTGAACGTTTCGCGTCTTTTACTCATCTTGATCGAGCAAACGCAAGCAGAAGCGACGCGCGTGAATTTTTCCTCGGCGCCGCCGTCACGCCGGATTCTCCTTCAGGTAGAACCGCGAGGCCGACCGATTACGTGATACGTAAATTTAATTGATGATCCTAACCTTGCATAATTGCGATAACTCGCTCGATCGCGCGTTCTATCTCTCTCTATCTCTCTGTCTCGGGCATAGAAGAGAGAAAGAAAAAGAGATGTCAGTTTAATGACGAAAAACGTCCAGTTACGTTGTTCTCGCGGCCGCCCTCGACTTCGATATTCCCGTCTAATCCGCTTGATAACGAGCGCCTCGCCGCTTGTGGTAAGATTATTAAATCATCTTGCACACTCTCGCACTGCTGCATCCTGTCAACCCCGCACTTTCTACGTGTTAATAATGTTAATCTGTCGTCTTTTGCATTTTCTATTATTCCACGCTTTTCCATCGCTTCCTCGGAAAAGCCGACATCGGTAACGTGAGCATCGACTTTCTGAAAATAGCATGTATTATTTGTGAAACATACATACTCTCATTTAATCGTATGTGCGAATATGGTCATTTGTGCTACGATGAAATTATATTATTCTCAATATCATCTCTCTTTTCTTCTTAATGCATCCTTCCTTCGGGTTGCCTTTTCTGCTTCACACGAGTCTGTTTAATTCTATGACTTTGTCACTTTTGTTTGCGAACTTCTTTCTCTCTGCTTATTACTTTTTATCATTTTGAAATGTTTTAGAAAATCTTGTCCCGAAATCATTGTTCCTGCAGCAACTGTCAAGAAATTCAAGCGAGCTCTAAGTCAACGATCTTATCATGTTGACACAAGGGCTCTATAAATAGAATTCAGTCCATATAAATTTTTCTGAAGATTAAACGCTTGTACATGTAGATTTATTCACAAGATTCATATAATAAAGTCAGTTTGTTTTAAAAAATTTACACGCATATACAGAGCATCCCATTTTAATTTTTGCATCAAAATATCTCAAGAGTTACAGTTTACAAAAGAGTTTGTAAAATTGTTGGGTTTTAAGCAAGTAATCGGATGCGTTAATGGATTTTTCGATTCGGAAACGACCGAGAAAACGGTTGTCTTTCAACCTATTATGGAACCTATTTCCAATCAGGTCTAAGTCGAATTTTTTAAATGGAAACCCCCCTTTTTATTGTAGATTTTGATTTGATTCTGCGCAAAAAGAAAATATTTTTTGTTCTTGCCTTCAAGCCCAAAACGTCGTTCAAAATTAGGAACCAATCAAGCTCAGGTTAATTTAAAGAAATAGGAATCCCATTCTTTATTGCAGAACAGATTTAATTTATGCTTGAATAATAACGGTGGATGGACTTTGATGAAGAGTAATAGGTCCACTGTTTCCATCGGCTGGAGAATTAGATTTTACGGTGGTTGGATTGTAAATAGATTTTGCTATTAGCGCACACAGGATGTTCGCTTGAAATCCTAAGAATTTTCTTTTACATATTTTTTTGTAAACCTCGTCATTTTCGATATTTTGATGTTAGCTGGCACTGTGGAGTACCAAAAGTCTCAAGCAAGTTCAGCCAATTTTTGTCTAAAATTCCCTTCATTTCCCCAAATAAATACCTTTTTTTCAACAGCAACCGTCAGACTATTTTTTTTTTCTGAAAGTGTATCTTAATAGTATCCAATTTTTTAGCTTTTGATATAAAAAAAAGAAGAGTTTTGAATTTTCAAGTGAAAATAGTCATTTTTTTGTTCTTTTATCTTCAAAAAAAATTTTTTTTTTCACAATTACTATTAAATTTGATCAAAATAACCTATAGCACATGTTAAAACAAGTATCAAAGAATATCTGAGAATTTTTTTAAACAAAAAAAATCAGTGCTGTTCGTCCCAGCAAGCATTTTTTATATCTGGGGTCTTAAACAGCCAGTGTGCCAGCTATGAAATTCTGGAGAAGTGTGCCAGCTAAGATTTAATATGGCACTCTATATATTGTAATTTTTATACTACTAATTCATCTTAAATAATCTATAAATGTATAAAATATATATACACAGATAGAATAATATAATGATAAAAAAAAGAAGTGAGTTTGAGTTTAAGTCTAAATGTATCATGTAACTCCTTACAATCGGAACCTATGTATACATATGCCTATATATATATTGTAGATAGAACAAGATCTGACAATATTATTGGCAGAACATCAGCAGTAGTAAGATTTGTCGACAAAATTGATGGCAAAAATTAAACAGACTTTATACTTGCTATACCATTTGACCCAGATCAGCCGATAGAAATTAAGCATGATCTTTCGAACATAGATTCCGGTTTATTGTTTTTGCTATCAATCTGGTTGTATAAGTAGACATTATTGAAACATGAGCTTAATGCAAACGTTGCTAATTTGCCAATTTCTGATCAAATTTGTTACTGACATTGCAAACCATTTATTGGATAAAAGTACATTGTATATATTTAATATATATCTTCTATATTTGTATATGTATACATATATGTGCGCGCGCGCGCGTGTGTGTGTGTGCGTGTGTAGGTGTACAATAAATATATTAAGTATAATATATATAATATCTTGTTTATTTGCTGTAACAATGACATAATTCAAAAAATCATGTGGAAAATAAGTTTGAATATTTTGAATCATTAAAGTTTTATCATTTATAGATGTAATTTATAGATGTAATAATGGATTATTGAGGAATAAAGTATCCAGTTATGTATTAGTGTATTGAAGTCTCATCATTATCTTGCAAACATTTTTTTAGTTATGTCGTTATAGCAAATGAGTAACATTTTTTAATACATACAACAAAATTGGTTGTGTATATGTTATATGTGTAAAGATAATTTTGTGGTATTTTATTATACTTTATAAAACGGTTATATACCGTTGTTATACTTTAAAAAATGGTTATACATATATCGAGAAATATACATATATCGAGAAATATTTACGATGAAAATAATAAAGCTAATTTTCTTAAACATTAATTTAAAACGTACATTGAGTTAAAACTCTTTTATTATATTTTATTTATTTATAGTGAACAGAGGGATGCCACGTAGCAAGAGAAGAGGACCTTCCAGCACAAACCACAATCATACTCCCATTGATATGTCAGTATCTGGTGCACATGAAGAAACTTTACCTAGGCATCCTTCAAAACGATTAAGACATACCTCTAGGTTTGAAACCTTAGTTTATATATATAATAACAATATATAAATAAATAAAAAAGAAATATATATATATATTTTTTTGTTACCTAACAATATCATATTGTTATGTTAAGATTCTATATTAGTTGCAAACGTTTGATCGCATATCTGATATCCAATAAAAAAATTTATTTTCTAGAAAAACAAGAAAAAATAAATAATGTTAAATGTAATTTTTTTAAACATTTTAACTTTATCCAGTATTTTTTAATACTATACGTTTTTAATTATTTTCACATACAGCCTTGGCCAAAAGTATTAGGCACCCTGTATAATAATTTAGACACAATTAGACAACTTCAGATGTTTTATTACGCATTAGGTTAGTCGTCTATTGTTAAAAATATTCTTTAAACATTCCAATACAATAAGAATTAACAATTGAATCATTTCCAAGAATACTTAAAAAATACGTCATAAAAATAAGAGTGCCTAATACTTTTGGCCAAGGCTGTACATGTTGATTTATTATTGAGTTAAGTAAAAAAAGTTTTATTTTTGTTGCATTGATTTTGCAATGATATTGTTGCAGTGCCAGACGATATACAAAATCTGACGATGTATTCAGCGTGTCAACATTCTCCCAAAAACGTTGTATCACTTGGTTTAGAGAATACACTTCGCCAGATGATGCAGACATTCTCGGACCCGAAGGAATGGAAAAGTTTTGTGAAGATATCGGCGTAGAACCTGAAAATGTAGTGATGCTTGTCCTCGCGTACAGAATGAACGCTCGCCAAATGGGCTTCTTCACACTGAGCGAATGGCTTAAAGGTTTCTCGGAGTTGCAGTGCGATTCGATTAGTAAAATACAACAGAAGCTCGAGTACCTAAGGAATCAATTAAACGACCCATATACATTTAAGGGAATTTACAGATATGCTTACGATTTTGCTAGAGTATGTACTATATTATCTGTATTAACAGATTCTGATATATATACGTACACGAGTGTAATGGACATCAAATACTTTTGTCTACTGCCTCTGATAATTTTGCTTAAACTCTTTACAGGACAAAGATCAGCGTAGCATGGACATGGAAACAGCAAGAGTAATGTTACAACTACTTTTGGGAAAACATTGGCCACTGTTTATGCAGTTTGCTCAGTTCCTAGATCAATCAAAGTACAAAGTGATCAATAAAGATCAATGGTGCAACATATTAGAATTTTCACGTACAATCAATCATGACTTATCCAATTATGATTTAGATGGAGCGTGTAAGTGCATAGGAAGGAAAAGTTTATATTGATTCTAATGAACAACGTAGTGGTAGATTAGTTTACATAGTATTGTACTTAACATACAATCTTTTAGGGCCAGTAATGCTTGACGAATTTGTCGAGTGGTTAAAAATTCAACGAGGTGAGGGATCGTCATCAACAGAAGCTAGAGGCAGCTGAAACATCATAAGAATAGTCCATTGAACAATTCGTTTCTTTTTATCGTAATATTCTGTAATTGACAAAATTTAAGTTTATAAATATTATAATCTCGCAATATTTCAATTTATTCATACTATTTTTTTATGATTAAATGATAGTGATTTTTTGTAAGTAGCTTATCTTAATATTATTCATTTCCTATACAGATCTGGCTGGAAATTTGTATGTAATCCATTTTTTATTTATCATTTAGCCACTTGCAATTAATCCAGAGTTTGCCGCGAAAACTCTTGTGATTAGAAATGAAACTATTTTGATATAAGATTTACTTGTGCAATTTATAAAAATAATTTGGGATATCAAATTCGTGGATAAGTGAGTTGAACTAATAATACAGCATTTTTCAAATTGATAAGATGATAATTGTCATTGACTTCCAGTGTAGACTGCACGTTTTGTGTCATTGCAGATCAAACGTTTTCATTATGTACTTGATACGTTGTTAGACATTTATCTACATAAATTAATCAGGAGATATATAACTTTCACATTCCACACTGAGTTAATATTGAGAAAGTGTATCTGTAAACTTTGGGAGTTACACAATTTACAACTTTCGAGATAAATTTGGTTATTTTTAACTTACCCTTTCCATCATAAATTATTGTAACGGCACTTTTTACAAAATTTAGGTATATGTAATACTGTCAATGCAAAACATTTAAAAAGTAACACGAATATCCCTAAGTAGACTCATTGATGAGGTAAAACACTATACAGGTGCTACTACAATGTTTAATACTCTAAAGGCAGTACCATAAAGTGTCAATATCATGTGCTATTTAGTCAAAATTAAGTAATTCCTGTAAATGCTAAAATTATGGATGTATATTAGAATAATGAACTCGCTTATTAAAACAATATTTATTAAGTACATCTATTTCTCGATATCTTTCAAATTTATTGATATCACAGACTATGCTTTATTAATAAGGATGCAAAATTTATTGACAAGAAAAGCTTCATAATTATTTATTTACAAAAGCCTCCCTATTGATACGTCTTTGATATCATTGCTCATCCAGTAAACAATTTGTGTGTTGAAATCAATCGTTATTTATAATTTCTACGATCATTTCCCACATCTCGAATTTTGAGCATTGAGATTTAATATCTCGGAACGTCACGAGATGAATTTTTGCGGTTTTTGAAACTCATGTATATGGTATAATTATATAAAACAACTACATGTAAAATATATTGATTTGATAAAGCACTAACCATTTTCCTTCAATGCATTTATAAAATTTTTAGACCTGGTTTTTCATTCTGTGGTTAACTGCTAACTGGAAATTAATTGATTTTCTGATCTGTTTTTAGATAATGGTAAAAAATAGAAAAAGATAAGTCGATTAACCTCTGGTTAGTAGTTAACTACAGAATCTGGTTTAAAATTTATATATCACCGAAATTCCATAAATCAATTCAACAAAACAAACAAACGTAACGAATCCGACAATCAGTTTGCAAATTTCTTCAATCCTTAAATAAGTATCTGCATATTTATTTCTTTATTGCAAAGGATGTAATTAGTACTACATGAATAATGTAATTTTTGCATTTATACCTACAATTTCTAAATGAACATAGAATAACAGAATTTCTGTAAAAAAGACATTTATTGAACATTTGTAGATTTACATAGTTTGCAAGTAAATTGATAATGCGAATTATTAACAATTACAGGATGTTGCAATATTACTGCCATTACTGGAAAATGTAATGTATTGGATGATAATAAGGAGCGAATAAAATACCTTTTTCAATAGCACTTTCACTCTTATTCTCAATTGCCGTTTTTTATTAAAACATTATATATGAAACGTCATTAGATATAAGAAACAAAAACGCATATAGCTACGTAGAAGTCTTTATTAACCAAATTCTCATTTGAATCTTTAATGTATCGCTCATTTTTTAATGCGCTAAAATTATCTCTACATTGCTTATATTAGAAACATTTTTAAAAGAATGGTCGAATTTAAATAACTTAATATGCCTGTTATACATTTTAGGCGTAACGATTGTATTATCTTGTACTTAAAAAAAAAAATGTTTGCAGCACAGCCTTGGCTAAAACTACTATAATTATAACTATTATAATAATTATTATAAGAAAAACTGGCACTGCCCTAACGTGAGAATAGAAATACTGCCGATAGTTAGCAGAAGGCATAAATATCTACCCTTGATAGGTATTCTAAACAGCCTGGCGTACATCCTTAATGAGGACGTATACAACAATATACTATCGAGATCTTCGCCTGGAGTGGTTTGATATACGAACGGCCGTATACGTATCTCGTGTCCTACAGCTCGGATCATAGAGCAGGCACTTGTTAAACGAGCAGCCTGAAAAAAAGGATATGCGGTATGTTAATGAATCAATCAAAAGAAATGACATGATATGACGGTGATGTACCTGTATAAATGGAGCGATTGAAATCAAAATCCATAATATGACGTTCATTATGTTAACGTACGTAACAGTTTTGTTATCCCCGTTATTGACATAGTATTGAAATAACCACGCGATACCCGCAACTGCCCAGGACAGATTGACTATAGTATAAATACAGACAGCTGGTCCTAATTCGTCGTTAAAGTATTTCAGCAGCTTTTTGAACTCATCGATGTCCTGCGAGTCACAACCAAAGGAAAATTTGATAGAATAAACAAATAATAAATGGCTCGTGTACATGCAAATTACAACATTTGATTCAAGGGCTGAGCTAAAAAAGGATAAAATAATTATTTTTTTCTTTATATTTACTTCTAACAGTTCTCTAATTTAATTTCTTGTGCAGAAGATTCCTCAATTGGTATTTTAAATTCAATGGTATTGGTATTTAAACCGGTCCTTTCGATCGTTATTAAAGTTTTCTTCAATCGACGGTCATAAATAAATTAATTCGTTAAACGTTATTAAACATAATAAACATTAGGAATTGCATAGGAAATTACAATGACAGGAATTAAAATGTCAAGTCGAGACCGATTTCAACACACTCTAACTGAGAAATCTTTTGCGCAAAAAATCAAATTGGGGACTCCTCCAATTATAATAAACATAAAGAAATAGAATAATCATCTTATCGCACATGCCTTAGACTGTTGTTGGTCTCAAAATTTTGAATATTTGTTTATTTTCTTCTTCAGATTTAAAGAAAAAGATTATTGCAACATATGGATTACAGACCCTCATCCAGTCGATGGGCAATAAAATATGTTGGAGCAATTTGCCGCGTAGAAAATACAGGTGTGACATCAGTAACTGTCCTTGTAAACAATAGCTTGTTATAATGGTTCCCTGAACCATGTCATGCCATAAGGTACAGACAATTAGGAGTACCTTCAATACTATCTTCACCTGATATGGGCTAGAAGATGAAAAATATGAATTCTTCAATTTACTTTTGCCCTATCATAGCAATATTTTCCTTTCTCATACACAAACCGCGTTAAATAATGTGTAACTACCTATTTTCCAGCCACTGAAATATAATATTTCTTTCTGCCATTTGAATGTTCACTGTAATCAATGCCATAATCATCCACACGATGCTCAACGCTATGAACAGCCACAGTATATGTACAAGGCGCTTCTGATTGCCGTGATTTATCGGATTTGAAGAGAGTAAAAATGCTCTCTCCATCAGATTCTGCAGCTGCTCATTTTCCTTGACGCGAAATAGGTATATTGTGTATAAATAGGCTACTAAATGTAATACACTTGGGATTAAGTAACTGAATATTATGTTCCCATAACAGGACGGTTTTTGCGTTTCTTCCTCGCTGACCTCCAGCACATTTTGTTCCAAGGTTAATACTGTGTAACAGAATCCTCGATCTCTCCTAAAAAAAGGTGAATGCACTTATCTTATTATAACACCAATAAGTTAAATGCAAGATATACTAAATTAATTAAACAAGATAATAATGAAATATAAAATTGAAATATAAAAGTGATGTGATATTGTATTATAAAAATATATATATATATAGTATATAGCGGATGTGTTGTCCGCGTGTGTTTAGTGCCGCGCACTGAAAACGTGTAAGATCTGTAAATATCAATTATATATATATATATATATATATACAGGGTTGGGCAAAAGTCCGGAAACGGTCAAATATCTCGAAAAGGATCAACTATAGCGAAAAATTGTAAATAGCAAAGTTGTAGGGCTTAAAAAAATGTACCTAATGATGACTAAAAATTTTACTTTGAGTGGAGGACGAAGATCATATAAAAGTCAAATTGAATTTTTTAAATGGAACTGCCTACTTTTTATTGCATATTCTTATAGCTTATCTCGAGACCTTTCCAAAACACTATAATAAAGTATTTTTTTGTTAAGTATTTTCCGAGTTATAAAGCTTGAAATAATTTCATAATTTTACATAAACTGTAAAATATCTCGTAAAATATTTACTTTTCGATGACCTTACCTCAATACTTTTATGCACAGAATAATGAGAGGAACCAATTGGTGTCAAGAAAACACATAGTTGTTTTTAAGAAAAAATATGCAATTTGTAACTAACAATTACATACAAATCTCTCTTGATTTTTTTTTTTGGAGATTTGTTTACTACAGGTGGCTACGTTTGCTAAGGCAGCTTCTCGACAATTTCTTTTACAGAATAGATACATATGTTGATACGGTGCGCCTGTAGTGACAAATCTCCGCGCGCCTATCAGCCTCGACTGCTGGGCGGTTCCATCTCGCCGCGCGCTTGCATTCGACGGTAGGCCGTGTTAATACGGCGAATTTCAATAATTAATAACTCGTTAACGATTGAGAAAATTGCAAAGTGGTAGAGGACGTTTCGACTCAGTTCAGTGTTTTCTATCTCCTTGTAAGCTATGGCGCATAAACCGCGGAATACCCTGTGTATATATATACAGGGTGTCCCATTATAAAACATCCAGTCGAATATTTCGAAAACCAAGCCCGGGAGAGAAAAATTTTTCAGACAAAAGTTATTTGGTTTCGAGGGGCCCATAAGATGATACCATTGGTTTGACCTTGAAGAATTATTTGAAAGTTACATGAAAGTCACCTCAATTTTTTTAAATGGCATCCCCTATTTTTTATTACATATTCTTGTAGCTGACCTCGAGAGCTTTCCAAAACACTATAATAAAGTATTTTTTCATGAAGTATTTTTCGAGTTATAAAGCTTGAAATAATTTCTTAATTTTACATAAACTGTAAAATATCTCGTAAAATATTTACTTTTCGATAACCTTATCTCAATACTTTTATGCACAGAATAATGAGAGGAATCAATTGGTGTAAAGAAAACACATAGTTGTTTTTAAGAAAAAATATGTAGTTGTTAGTTACAAATTGCATACTTTTCTTAAAAACAACTATGTGTTTTCTTGACACCAATTGGTTCCTCTCATTATTCTGTGCATAAAAGTATTGAGGTAAGGTCATCGAAAAGTAAATATTTTACGAGATATTTTACAGTTTATGTAAAATTATGAAATTATTTCAAGCTTTATAACTCGGAAAATACTTAATAAAAAAATACTTTATTATAGTGTTTTGGAAAGCTCTTGAAGTCAGCTACAAGAATATGTAATAAAAAATAGGGGATGCCATTTAAAAAAATTGAGGTGACTTTCATGTAACTTTCAAATAATTCTTCAAGGTCAAACCAATGGTATCATCTTATGGGCCCCTCGAAACCAAATAACTTTTGTCTGAAAAATTTTTCTCTCCCGGGTTTGGTTTTCGAAATATTCGACTGGATGTTTTATAATGGGACACCCTGTATATATATATATATATATTTAATTATTACCGTTATCAAAGTCGCACACACACACGCACGCATATGTATGTATATATATGTATACTATTATTAGTATTAATTACTTTATTAATAACACATAACGCATTTAAAAAGAGGATAATAAATTACCTGAAACAAGCCATATATTGTAAAATATATCCAATACACATAAATATAGTAACTTGTACAGTATGAAAATTTACTAAAATGGAACATCGTAAAAAATGGTCAGAATCATCACTGCTAGTTGGTCTCAGTCCCATCACTCCCAATAGCCTCAGATAAGGTCTTAGAATTTTATGTTTACAATAATGAAGTATAGCTGATGTGCTAATGATGTTCTCATAATCCTCAGTAATTTCACCCACTTGCTGTGCAACAGACATATCAGTTTTAACTTCAAACAGATAAAACTCCACGCTATTTACTGTAAAATTTAAACAATAGGATGCTGAATTGTTTATTATTTATTGAAAATTGTTACCCTAACTGTAATGTATCAACTAACATCAGTGCTTTGAAAAGTTGTCGTTATACTCGTTAATATAGATGGTATTTCCGTATGCTCTTCATAATTTTGTTGAGGTGGATCTTTATTATTTTTGGACTTATTATTACAATCCATCTGCGAGTAATTTTATTATATTAATTACTAGTTTATTATTAATTTCGTTTTATTATTGTACAAATTATATATGTACTAGGTAATTATTTTATGGCCTGTCGCGCGGTGAAGCGACGGGAGGAGCGCTCTACAAAGGACGAACGCAGATCCTCGCGTCAAACCCTGGATCAGGATAAAGATCCGCATTCGGCGATTGTCCTTTGTAGATCGCGCCTCCCATCGCTTCGCCACACGGCCGACCGGCTCCTGTCATCTTGCAATGGGGAGGTCTCTTCTCGTCGCGCGCTTTTACTCGCGCGGATTGGCCTATCTTTTTAAATTAATTTCTCGTTAATTATTGCGAAAACAAAGTGGTAAAGGACTTTTCTACTTGATTTTACCTGTTCTACCTGCACACTTCGGCTTTTCCAAAATTTTTCAGACACCCTGTATATATATATATATATATATATACAGGATCATATACATATATCAACATATAAATATACTTACGGCATAATATCTAACTATTTACATGAAATTAATAAAACATAAAGGAATTACTTAAATATATTCTTTATTATTATATTATATTTTTTTTTTATTATATATATATATATATACTTAACTATATGTATTTATATAAACTTGAAGATATTGAAATTAATAAACATACAGTATGAAAATTTGCTAACTTTTTAAAACATAAATTATATCAAGGAAATCAATTTTCTACTGCTTTTTTAGATAAATAACTTTTAAATTATATCAAGTGTCTTAAAGACAACATTTGCAAGATAAATAAATTTGATAGCTTAATACTTGTTTATGTTTAAATCAAAACAAAATTCTAGAACTTCAAGGCTAAGGTTAGTACGTCGGGGAAAACAAAAATATTTCAATTTAGTGTAACATCTAGCAAAGTTGTAATAAGACTATAATCCACTGTAACTAGATTTGTGAAAAAGTTTGATTTATTAATGAAAGTAACAGTAACTCACCGACGCCATTTGGAACTTCTTCCAAGGAACACTGCTGTCGAACTTGTGAAGAAAATATTTATATCAATAGTTTGACATGTGGCTCACCCTAACATATGAATATAAATCGTATCAGCTCTCTGAGATGACATTTCACCTTTGCTCAGAGATATTCACATACATCATGGCTAAAGCAAATAGTTGCGTTTATGCAGGAATACAGTGTATATTATAGAGCAAAGTGACAAATGAATTAAAAAATCTTATATTTACAATATTACAACACAAAGGTATTACAATAACAAATTAACATTTTTCTATATTAACATTCGTAAAAAATGTAAATTAACGTTTCTTCCTTAAGATACTTCCTGCAGGTCGTAACACATTGTACTCTGTTCTACGGTGTTTTATTTCTGTGCGTTTTTTCTACAAAAATAAAAGAAAATGAAAGACAATAAAGTAAAAACTTTCCGATCTGTAATCAATATTAAATGTCAATGGATATACCTTTTCAATAACAAAAGTCATCTGTCTACTACCGCGCGAACCAGATATTTTAACATTATGCGTCTCTTCATTCTCTAATCGTTCACCGAACGTTGCTCTGTGGAATATTACATGATTTTAAGTGATTCGAAATTCGAAACAAGTAATACTTAACAAAATCAATATTTACTTGTTCCGTTTCTTTCTTTCCAGTCCACCTTCCTCGAATTTTAGATCACGTTTAAGCTCATTCTTTGGTACATTTCTTGCAGTCACAGTCTCATCGTTCTCATTCTCTTGTTCCTTCTCTCTTTCATTTTTTTTCATTAACCGATAATTTTTTCGAACTTCTTTAACCCATGGTTTCTCATCGTTTGAGCTATCGTCATCAGAACTATCATGAATGAAGCTTTCATCTGAGCTATTGTCTTAAAAAAAAATGTATAAGAATTTTATATATATATATATATATATATATATATATATATATACAGAAAACTTTTTTCTATAAAAATAAAAAGCTTTACTTTCTTTTAAATCACTTTAAATCTTTTCGTTTTACCTTTCGGTTCATCCTCATCGGGTTTATCTTGAGGTTCTTCTTCTTGCAACCGCTGTTTCAACTTCTTAGCTTTACTTTTATCAAGTTGAGAGATAACAGGATTCAATAAAGCATACTCTTCAGAGTCTTTATTGACTTGAAAATCAGGATTAATAAAGAGAGCTTTAAAGCGTTGATCTTTCAACAAATTAGAAGATGTTAGTTTTTTCTTGTTATTAACATTTGCATTTTCCATTAGTTTCAAAGCTAGCTCTTGATTCACACTGGGTAATTTTTGTACCTTTTTTCATTAAAAAAAAATAAATTTTGTAAATTAATAAAATATTAATCTTTAAAGTATTATATACATATATACAAATACAAAATAGAACTTGGTATATTAACTAAAAATAAAATTTAAAGATACCTGCACTCTGCTGACAGCCTCCTCTTTAATTTTGTCACGAATTCTTCTTTTCTTATATTCTTCGAATTCAAATGGTTTCATTACATCTCTTGCTTTCCTATATAATCGCATATCCATAAAGTAGCCGTGCATATAGGCTCTTAGTAAATTAGTGCCCTTCAAATGCGAAAGATCTAATTCGTCCAATTCCTTATTGGTTACAAATTTGTAATCATCGTAGATGATATCGTAATTCAGCTCTTCCAATTCCTCCGTAAGATTGTCGAGAAAACTGCACCAATAAGGGGCAGGACCAATACTGGGGATGTAATATATTTGCATTTTCGTAGTTTCATTAGCCATCTGCAGCATACCGCTGTTCGGTATAACAGACAAATCATTGAAGTTATGCTGAGCTTCTATGGAAGTATAAAGTTTACCCTGAAGAAAAAATAATCATGAGATTGCAAAATAAAATATATTATTTTACGGATTATATTTTGTGACTACGAGATATATATATATATATATATATATATATATATATTTTTGTGTGTTTGTGTACATATATATATATATTTATTATATATAATATATATATATGCATATATGTATATGTATGTATATGTATATGTAATATGTATGTGTATGTATGTATGCAATATGTATATAATAATGTATATATATGTATATGTATATATATATATATATAAAGCTTTAACTTTCAGAGATAGTAAACTTTACTCACGCTATCCCTTTCCCATATTTTTACAATAGAACTATCCATAGAGTAAACGAGATCCATCTTTTGGTGAAAATCTATGCACTTGATTGGTAATTCGTACATATGGTCCTTAGTTAAAAACGGTTTATTAGATCTTATATCATATAACAATACATGTCCTGTTGATGAGCCAACTCCTAAATTCAACCCTCCTTGAAATTTCAAGGCAGTAATTGCAGGAACCGTCTTCAAACTAATAGAAAAAAGTTAATCAATCTAGGATATAGATTTCGATAAGTATAAATTCCATTTTTATGTTTTACTTGTCTTGAGTGATGCAGTGCAGAGCGCAATCGAGTATACCCACTCTATTCCTCACTCTCGGATCCCAAGCTTCAATCCTTCCATCCTGAGTGCCGACCATGAGTAAATGATGCAACGGATTTATCTCACATTTATTTATCGATGTCGCTTCTGTTTCAAACGGTTGCAAAAATTGACCGCGTTCAAGATTTATTCTGTATATCTTGTTACTACAAAAACATATATTGTAATAATTGTCTTAGATACATGTATTTCTATAATAATAAATTTATCTGATCACAATAATGATCAGAACTATGACCATGAGACTTTTAGAACCGACCTATCGCCTACGATAAAAATATCGCATGACGGATAATGGTATTTCAGATCTCTTCCAAAATTTGGTACTCTGAGCTTATAATATTTTCCATGAGCAGCATGAAATTCAACGTTGCGATCACATTGTAGAAATACTAACTAAAAAATAAAAGATTAATAAAATTATTCTGAGATTTCAATCAATCCATAAATACACATTATTTTAATAATTAAAAATTCAAGATATAGTAGACCGAGTTTATGTATCTTATACAAACTGTTTTGTAGCAAGTTTGTAAACTCTTTGTTCAATAATTGTACTTACTTTGCTATAGTCATCTGATATTATTTCAAATGAAACTACTTCAGAGTCAAAACATCTCTCAAATTTTAATGCTAAATTATGTACATCGAAACACTTCACACGTGGTTTATAGATCCCTGTTGCAAGTATATACTGTTCATCTTTTGAAACCTTAATAGATGTGCTTACACCAGGCATGTCAAAATCTTGTATAAGTTCAATACGCCGTCGTATGTCTAACAATAAATAATAGTATTAAATGTTAATAATAACATTAATATAAGAGTTAATAATATAATAATTATAATTAATATTAATATTTTATTAATATAATATTAACATTAAATATATATTTATAAAAAACAAGTCATCAATATTTTGTTCCCAGACCTCTATTTAGATTTTGAAAAAATACCTCCTCTGATTCTTTTCACAAAAAAACAGGTTTGAGAAATTATTCTCTCTCAATATTAGAAAAGAATGATTAAAATAATTTTAAATTAGAAATAATTAAGTAATTAATACCAGAATTTTGAAATTTACAACTGTCCATACAGAATAATGTTCACACAATTTATTATTCCATTTGTTGTACAAAAAAAGATCTGTAAATTATTAGTTATTACTCATATGCTCCTTATCTTGGTATTTTTTTGGTGGCAAAGTTTGTAATCTTAAGAAATGTTTTTAAATATTAATTTATTATTTATAACACCAATCAATAATTTTTAAATTTTGCATATGATATATAAATTCTTGTATAAAGAAAAACAAAGCATGCTTTCCAACAACATATACAAGTTGACACAGTTGTACACAGCTAAAAAGGGATGTTTTCCAAAACAGATACAAACAACACTGTGTAACACATGAAATGTGAGCAAGTGCTTTTCAACTAAAACACAAGTCGACATAATCATACAGCTAAAAGCATGTTACAATGTGTTACACAGTATTGCTTGTGTACGTTGTAGGACAGCATTCCTTTTTAGCTGTGTACAATTGTCGACTTATGTTGTAGTTAGAAAGCACTTGATTGTACCCTGTTACACAATGTAGCTTGTGTATGTTGTTAGAAAGCACCCAAAGATATTCAGAAATCACATTCCCATACATTACAATACTAAAAGTTGTATAGTACATGTCACTATAGTACTTCTAGTATTATGATATACCTTAATACGGTTTCTCTGAACGTAACCAAATTTATATTTGGCAAAATCTAAATGCAGATCTGTAAACTGAATATTTATTATAGCTTTTATGTGTATCCATGTAATTCTTACCAACATTCTTCTTCGATAAACTTTTTCTTTTTCGTTCCGACAACCACTGTAAAAAATAAGAATGCACATGAAATGTTAGTTAACCAAAAACGCGCGATTGTATATGTAGACAAACTTTTACCTCAGGAAGAGACTTTCCAGCGCTAAGATTGTATATCTTTATGTTATTCGGTGCGGAGACCTGCATCCTAGCTCTTAATGTAATAAATTATATTTAAAAAATCCTTTACAAACTTTATCTACTTATTCACACCGTTTACACCCACTACAGCACAGAAACTGAGACCACAGTATATACAGTAACTTGATTCTCTGTCGGCATTTTTGATGTTATACGTGTTACACGTGTCACACATGCATACTTTTTTTAACGCGCACGTGTTTGACTTGAGAGAGAGGAGAAAATTATAATGCTAATGGGTCTGTTCTTTTCAGCTGCACTGCTGAACTAGTGCAATAAGTTGGAATGAGACATTGGGTCTGTTCCTTTTAGCTGCACTACTGAACTAGTGCAATAAGTTGGAATGAGACATATATATATTTTTTCACTCTAACTTATTGCACTAGTTCAGCAGTGCAGCTGAAAAGAACAGACCCATATATATATTTTTTCACTCTAACATAGGCTGCGTTCCGATATTCACTTCCAGTACTGAAAATCTATAGTTTGCGTCACATACACTATAGCTTTTCAGTACTGGCGGTAAATATCGAAACGCAGCCTTATTGCACTAGTTCAGCAGTGCAGCTGAAAAGAACAGACCCAATGCTAAAGACTTCTGCAGGGTTCAAGATTCCCCACCCGGGTAATTATAACACTAGAAGTTGTTATAGTATATGTCACGTATGCTATAGTACTTCTAGTATCTATCTTATAGCGTTTTTCACTGGGAGAACTGGTGCGCACTGAGTGCGCACTCGCCTTGGGCAATGTGTTTCACTGGGGATTTCGGTGTGCATTAAAACGGTGCGTTCTGTTTCACTGGAAAGTCTAGTGCTGAGTTTTCGCACTTTAGTGCAAGAATTCGGCACGAGCTCTGAGAGACGGTGCCAGTTCAGTGCAATATGGCTGCGCGAGATCCACGATTAATATTTGAACTTTAATATTTTCTTTTATGTACATTGTGAAATGATATGTATTTCACAAGCTGGAATTCAAGAGAATACACAAAAATTAATTGTAAAAAACACTATAGGTCGTTCCAGATACTCGAAATATTGTTTATACTCTAGTACATTTAATGTCACATACAGAATGAACTAAATAAAATTATTGTTATATTTTCAAACTGTACAAAGAAAAGAAATTAAAACGTTCTTTACTCTGGATTGTTTTCGTGAAATGAAATTCTCATCAACATTTTTTTCGAACAACCTCAAAAACCAAAATCGGATATATGTATGTATATATTTACTCTTTAATTTATCATATAAATCTTGTTGCACTTGGATCGAGAGTTAAGCTTAATATGTCATCATTGATCTTAAAATTAATAGTAAATCCTTCCATAATTAATTATGTAATTTATATTCGAGAGCGATAAAATATGCACAGAATTGCACTGAGAGAACAGACATGTTTAGCTGGAAGTGCAAGAAATTTGCACTTTCAGTGCACTCAGACAGTGCCGTCTAAACTCAACGAGTTTTTGGTGCGCACTCAGTGCTACCCAGTGAAAAACGCTATTACAGTGCACCCGGGTGGGGAATCTGAACGCAACCCAGACAGAACGCGATGAGCGATGAGCGATATCCAATAAGGCTGAAATCACATTATGCGGAATAGAAGTACGGAATAAAGAATGCGTCATAGAAATAGCCAATCAGAGTTTTGCCTCAGTATCTACGACATTTTCTGCAAAACTCTGATAGCTGCTTCTATGACGCACTCTCTATTCCGCACCATGTGATTTCAGCCTAAGGGTGCAGTCACATGGTGCGTGATGCGTCATGCGGGATAGAGCGTCCGTCATAGAAGCAGCCAATCACACACTCAACTCGTACGGGATGCGTTAAGCGGAATAGCTCTGATTGGCTGTTTCTATGACGGACGCTCTATCCCGCATGTCGCATCACGGACTATGTGACTGCACCCTAAGGATGCCGTCACATGGGGCATATTTTGCGTAAAGCGTAAATAATAGGTTTGTTCGCGTCGCTTGCCCCAACATGCTCCTACTCGCTCCAATACGCTCCAAACTATAGTATTACGTTATGTATACTATAGATTGGAGCGTATTGGAGTGAGTAGGAGCATATTGGGGTATTGCGACGCGAACAAACCCAATATAACCAATTGGAGATCAGAATTTCTGTTGTAATGTTAACTTTCTGTTCTACACAGTTTTGCGATTGGTTCTCACAAATTACGCGTCTTGAAAAATACACGTCATGTGACGGTACCCTGGAGTGCAGTCACATGGTGCGTGATGCGTCATGCGGGATAGAACCATATATGTAATACTCCTATATTGCTAGTAGAGTGCCGAATTCGGGTCAAACATTACGGTACAGACGTATAATAGTCTCTCTCTCTCAAGTACGCTTCAGCTGCTTTGTGCACATGCGCTAACAGCGTTAGGGCTATCGCACACAAAATGCATAGCGTTGCATAAACATAACATAAGACCGCTGGACCAATGCGCATCTTATGTAAATCAATATGGCAACTTTTTTCTAGGTGTTTATTGGTCCAGCGGTCTTATGTTATGTTTATGCAACGCTATGCATTTTATGTGCGATAGCCCTTAGTCAGACACAACCAGGTAATGTTTTCTCTTTTCGTGTTCTTTCCGTCTCATTTTCTAATGTTTAGCCTCTCGCTCACACTCACTCAATAGACGCGCCTGTGCATAACGAGGCTTAAACTTCTGACTATATTTGGAAATCGTGCGTCTCTCTTTTATGGGCCTTGATCCTCTCATTGGGAAGATACGGAACTAGCAATATAGGAGTATTACATATATGGATAAAGCGTCATAGAAACAGCCAATCAGAACTATTCCGCATCCCGTACGAGTTGAGTGTGCCCTGTTCACATGGTACGGAAAAGAAGGACTATGACACGCGTAAATAAAAATATAAATTAAAATATAATTTTTTTATTACAATATTTTATTTATTTATGAAACATATAATACTTCTGACTGTTAAATTAATCATTATTTTTACATTATTAAGAACTTTGTCAATAAAATTTTCAACTTCAAAAAACTTTATTTGAATTTTATCACGTATTTTTTACTATATTCCGTACCATGTGAACAGGGCACAGGTTACGTTTACATCGTGGACTTGATACGCGTATCAAATAGTAAATAACTAGTACATTGATTCAGCTATTGGCTGATTAGCTCAAATATACTACTTGATACGCGTATCAAGTGCTCGATGTAAACTAGGCCAATACACACTTACCCAGGGTTTGTTCGCGTCGCAATACCCCAATATGCTCCTACTCACTCCAATACGCTCCAATCTATAGTATACGTAACGTAATACTATAGTTTGGAGCGTATTGGAGCGAGTAGGAGCATGTTGAGGCAAGCGACGCGAACAAACTTCCATACTTCGTAGCTCCAAAATGGCGCTCATGCGAAGACCTTCCTTCCCCTCCCAAATCTATTGTTTTGTAAAATACTAAATAAAACAACAAGTAAATACTGCTTTTGTTTTTGAAAAATATGAATATGATATAACTCTCAAATATGGTACACTTTATTTATATATTTTATATACATTTAAATATCCTGCGCCGATCGACAATCCTCTAGATCGAGAGTACTTCAAGGTTGCGTTCAGATTTCCCCCGGGTAACTATAACACTAGAAATTGTTATAGTACATGTTACGTATGCTATAATACTTCTATTATAGTCTACCCGGGAACCCAAAATAAGTCTTTTCTGAGATGTCTATAAAACCCGCTGCAGAAGATGCAATTTTTTCTGCTGGATTGCTAGCTAGTCACTATAGTAGTATTATTATAGGTTGCGTTCAGATCACAGATATCTATACTATACACTAGATTGCTAACTTGCGTCAAGCCATGGCCGCAGAATGTATGTACTAAATTTTCGCGCATGCGTAACGTTGGTAGACAAATTCCACGTTTTGATTGGTTAACGTTATGTACAATATAGGTTATTACACCAGTATAATTTTCACACACACACACACAGCTGTTGTCATCAGATATCTACCATATTACTTTTCTACCAACGTCGCGCATGCGTGACCACCATAGTACATAGTTTTCGCGCACCAATTTTATGTACAAAATTAATGAGAGTTAGCGATCTAGTGTATAGTATAGATATCTGTGGTTCAGATCGACGCGAACAAGGAAGGGGAGAAGGAGAAATGAGTAGTAGAGGAGTTGAGCCAAAGGTTTTTATATACTTTGCCCCTATCGGTGGATTCCTCCTCTGAAACAAATTTTCCCCACTCTAGTTGCATTCCAAAACGTCTTATTTGAGAAAAATTTTACTCAATACTCTATAGCTCACGTCACATATACTATAGAAACGGAGTAAAATTTTCCTCAAATAAGACGTTTTGGAATGCAACCCTAATGATTGAGACAGACAAAGACAGAGAAATATAGTTACTATCTCTGTCTATTTTTGGGTCAAGCCCCAGGCCAAATAAGCTGTCTATGTATACTATGGCCTAGTTTCCACCGAAGCACCTAATCCGGCGTAGAACCGAATTTGAGTCGATGGAAACGCGATAGATTAACTCATTTCACTCCCGTTTTGATCCACCAAGATAATCGGAGTGGGAGCGAATTGACACTAAAGTTTAGCCGGTGAAAACAGTCGAAAGTAGGTAATGCCAACCTCTATACTTCTTATTATTGGTTATTCTAGCTCTATTTGTACATAACCTGGCTGTATTAAGTTGGCTGTACTGAAATATCGACCTTCTTTACTCCTATTTCACTTCCAGTGGAAACAGCATAATAAATTTGTTCTGCACCGAAATAGAATCGGATTGAAGACTTCGGTAGAAACTAGGCCTATACGAGTATGAACTGCTAGCCTCTGATTTTTCCCGTGTTAAAAGCACATACCCGTTGTCGCCAACATTGGATCGAGATAGGCTCCGTCACATGTCCCAAATGGCGGGTAATTCAAAAAAGAAAAAAGCATTTTCGTAATATACGATAGCTATATTTTATTGATAGCAAACAAAAATATATTTTATAAACATTTATATAACATGGATGTAATATTTGTATCACATAGTTATTTTAATAATGTATCATATAGTTATTTTATAACAATTTATAAAAAATTATTGCCCTTTAAATATAACAGTTTTTGTCAAAATGTGTCGAATGAAAGAATTGTGTTTATTTTTCGTTTCGCATGCTCCAAAATACGTCATTTTAACTTTTAAATAAGTTCGTATAATCAACTTTATTAATTCGTATTTATGATTTTCAAAAATATCTGAATTACGTATATAGTTATCAAATGACATAAAAATCCTAAAATTTAAATTTCTTATTATGTTACATGTCATCTTGTGGATTGCATTACGACATTTTAATTGATTGTTTAATTTATAAATAACAAAAACTTTTTCCGTCGCACTTGTAATTTTAAGAGTGTCGGTACGCGGTTGCCGCAAGGAACCGAAACTCTTTCGATGTATGAATTCAGATTCACTTACATCACAATCGTTCAATAATTGAAGGAACGTACTGCAAATTAATTTAGTGGCAATTCGCATTTCAACGAAGCCTGAAATATATTTTACAGCGTGATGCAATGTAGAATCGATGTACTCTATTAGAAGGTCATCGACATTTACACCATCTCCTACTTCTTCGTCGCATGCCTCCTATATTGTGTCTGCTGTGCAGTAAATGAAACCATAATAAATAAAATTATAATAAAAATGTCATATGTATTTAAAATGTTCACAAAGAAATTGTTTTGAGTAATAATATAATTTTGTTGTCATTACCTCTCTTTCGGCTCATCATGTGGAAATTTCGTTGGTACTGAACCTGGCTTACATCGTACATGAGACAAACCATTTGTTCGATACAACTGTGTCGTCAAAGTGAAGAATACAAATTCGAGCAGTTTTTGGAAGCTTCAAAGCACTTTGCTGTGCATTTTTTATAAGCAGAGCTTCGACCCATAGTTTTCGCAATTCTGGATTTGTTGGAAATCTAAAATCAAAAATATGAATTATTCAATTTAAAGATACAATTTTCCCAATTGATGTTAACAAGAAGAGTTTAAGGTTATAAAAATAAATAAATAATTAACTCACCCGTATAATGGCAAGCATGCATTTTCTTTCTCATTTGTAGGCTTATCACGCATTTCAGTTCGTGGGACATGATTGCGCCACTGTCGCAATTAATGTTGGCGTCACGACTGAAGTTAGCAACTAGCAGTCCATACTTGTATAGATTGCGTTCCAATATTCACTGCCAGTACTGAAAATCTATAGTATACGTAACGTAAACTATAGATTTTTAGTACTGGCAGTGAATATTGGAACGCAGCTATAGTCAAAGGATTGAAGACTTCGGTGGAAACTAGGCCATTTATAACTTCGGCGTAAATCGATCCGTGTAAACGTAGTTTAATGGATATATTTTCTGCAATATTTTCTTCTAATAGAGGAACAAAATTAATACAACTCATGATTATAAATATTACACAGAGTAATGATAATTGAACATTTACGCAAGAAATGTAGAAAAGTGCATAAATCGATTTGACGTACAATCCAAATGTCCCTAGAATCCATGTGCTGGTGGTTATAGGATACATCGGGTAGAGGGAGCAATGCTAGCTACGAATGACGACTTGGCGATGACTGCATGAGACGCTGGGAGGGGCAAAGGAGTAGAGCTGAAAGGGGGAGTGGCGGAACGACCGGCGTTTCGGAGCGTGTATCCGTAGTTGCGAGACGAGGCAGTCGGTGACGGGTTGTGGTCGTCTAGTGTGGCGTAGTGAAACGGTATCGGTCGCCTTCTTCTCCCCTCCTTGTGTTCAAAAATGAGCTGGCAGGATTACGTTGATAAGCAGCTGCTCGCGTCTAGATGTGTTACCAAAGCGGCGATCGCCGGACACGATGGCAATGTGTGGGCGAAATCTGAAGGCTTCGAAGTGAGTAGCAGAACTCCGAAAGTATCAAGAAACTGTAGAAAGAGAAAGCGAGAGAGTGAGTGTGAGGGAGCGAAAAAGGAAAAGAACGAATGAGTGGGAGATGGTCGAGAAGCGAGAACAGAGGAGAGACACGGGACAAATAAATTTGAATAGATATGCCTCTCTCGATAAAAAGAAAAAGTGTGCGGAGTAAAAGAACCTTTCGATAAGGCACGAAACATGCTTTGTCGGTGCGCGAGGGAACGAAGCGCGTGAGAGAAAAAGTACAAATGAGCGAAGAACGAGTGCGAGAGAGAAAGGAAGAGAACAGATGCTCCAGTGAAGATCGTTTGCGCGGTTCTCGGTTCGAGCATGAGACGAACCGGTTCGAATAAGTGAGCCGAACCGAACTGCTGTGCCGCATCGCGCTGTATGCATATCGTCGATCACTTTCTAACCCCGAAATATAATGCCACGTAGACGTGCCGGCCGGCCGGCCGGCCGGTCGGTCGGTCGGTCGGTTGGTTGGTCGGTCGGTTGGTTGGTTGGTCGGTCGGTCGGTCGGCCGGTTGGCCGGTCGGTCGGTTGGTCGGTCGGTCGGTCGGTCGATCGATCGATCGATCAATCAATTAATCAATTAATTAATCAATCAATTGGTTGATCGCTTTTGTTACTATGTGACGCTATATATCATTATCAGCGACAATATTACGTTCCATTTAGAGGCGGCGGACATGTTCTGAACTTCGTTTCTCAAAGATACGCGACGACAAATCGATCGGATCCTTGTAAAGTGCATGCGAATGAATGCGTTCTTATTACTCCATTGAACCGATGATGAGAGAGATAGTGATTAGAACATTCTTCTTGGCACACGGGGTGCTAGCCGTTCGCTCGTCTGTTCGAGGATTGATTCTGTACCAAGCGCGTCGAAAAGGGTGTGGCGTGTAGCGATGGTGGCGGTGGTCGGTATTTTCATGCAAAAGTTTTGCTACATTTTCAGCGATAGTAGTAAAAAAATCAATATGATTCGGCAAGTTCGTTCTCCGACGTCTGTACGTCACAAACGTGAAAGTAAAGATTTCTATTCGGTTTCCCATTGTTGGCACGGGAAGACACAAGAGTTGCACCCACGTGTCCGCGGAATCTATTGCAATTACGGGAAACTTGGGCGCTCGTCTATGTAGCTTGTTTCTCGAAGAGAAATCGCGCAACGGTTTTTGGCGGCGGCGGCGGCGGCGGCGGTAGCGGCAGCGGCGACGATGACGACGCTTAACATGGCCGCCTTCTAACAACTCATTGGACACGCGTCGCGTTGCGATGTCGCACTGCGATGTAAAAATGGTAGTCCATTTTGTTAACAATCACCGATGGTTCTTAATAATTGCACGATCGTTTCGGAGAATCAAATCGATAGATTTTGAATAAGAATATTCCTCTCGCATCTCTCGATAGATGGATGAATGGAATTTTTAGGTTAACCTAACGATAGTCACGTAGGCACGAGAAAGGTGGCTGCGTGTTTTATCGGTGCGGATATGCATATATACGATATTTTAATCTGAATATTTAATAAAGATTTCCCGACATCGATATCATCGTTATCGTCATGAAGTTGAAGTTGCTTGTTTGCTCCAGTTATTTACTCTTTTGGAACTTTAACTCTTCAAGTCAAAGTTTCAATTAAATACTAATTATAGCTTAATCACTCGTTTTATCTGCGTTAAACTTATATTTCATTTTGTCATGTGCATTCTCAAAGATAGTTCTTGTTTTTAATAACGAAAAAAATTTGATAAATATTATTTTTTATTATTTTTGTGATAAGCGGGATTGGTTTTTTTTTTTTAAGAAAGGGAATATGTCTCTCTTTCTTTCCTTATATTTGATTTCGTATTTAATTATTGAATTATTAAGATTGAACGTTAAATTGCAGCTTAGAAATAAATTATTCCAAAATTCTTATTAGCGAAAATTTTCTCTTAAGTAGTACATTAAGAATGGATTTTAAAGAGTTAGATTGAGACTTTCATATAATTTCGAAGCAAAATTTTTTCGAGAACTTGTCTCTGCAAACATGCATATTTTTTTAAAAGCATAGTTATATTTGTAGAACTTGTGTCATCCTCCATTTTAAGTGACATTTCACGATTGTGAATAATTTGAAAATTTCTGTCCAAATAAATTTTATCAATTAAAATTAAAATTCTTTTGAATTTCTTCAGAAAAATTCGGATGATTACATTTACATGAGAATTTTTTTACATTTTCAATAAAATCAATAATGTTGGTGACTGTACAGAGTGTTCTATTTTACAGATCAGAATATCTTGAAAATTGAGTCCGGCGGAATATTTTAGAAAAAATATTTTAGAAAAAATTTATTTGGTTTTGGGAAAATGACGGTGACCTTGAATTTTAACTATGATTATTCGCCAAGATCATGGAAATTAATTTTTTTTAATAGAAAGTACTTTTTGTAACTAATTCTAACAAATTGTTCAATTTTGCGTAGAAAATCCCTAAGACTAAGTCAATTTAATCCAATAGTTTAGAAGTTATTTAGTAACTTAATAAAAAATACAATTTTGATTGCTAATTTCCGTCAACAATGATACGAATTTATGTAAGTATGCATGCACACGTGTGTAAATAGAAATAGATGTGTGAATTCTCATTCTTAGATCCAGAACCAATGATGAGGACGTGACATATTTGACTGTGCTTCAAATCTCCCAGTGGGAGAGTCTCCACGTTCTAGATTAATGCTAAGAACAGGAACTTACACACATCTACAGTCTGTGCGCATGTGCAAATGTACGTGCACATGTGCATATGTACATATATTCACACATGCATCATTGTTGATGGAAATTAACGAAGTTACATTTTTCATTGTTAAATAATTCCTAAATTATTAGATTTAGGTCATACACATCTTAGGGATTTTCCACGCAAAATTGAGCGATTTTTATGACTCTACTACAAAAAGTATCATTTTTTATTTAAAAAAAAGATATTGATCTCCATATGGCGAATGACCATAATTAAAATTCATCTTTTTTCTCTTCAAAACACTATAAATTTTGTCTGAAACATTTTTATCTGCCGGGTTTAATTTTCGATCATAATTTTACAAGAAATAATATAAAGTTGCACATAATGGTGATAGCATTTGGAAGGATTAATAAAACATTTATTACAAACTTAATCTACATCGCCAATAATATTAGCGATTAATATTGCTCCTTATAATTTGAGACAAATTTCCGATTTGCCATTGCTAAAGGAGCATACATCCACAGAAATTGTTACACTTTAAAAATATTGTTCTATTTGTTGTATGATAATTTTTTCGAACATATTTATTGGTTACAGGATCAAGAGACATGGTAACGCCAAATGTACACACGAGATTGCTCCTTTATTTTATCTTTACACGAGTTGACGAGTTGAGAGACCTTTAGATTAGCGAATCAATAACGGCTGAACTGATCAAGTTTTTAGTAGACTCAATTGAGCTTGGATTTCAATTATATTGAAAGTGTTTTTATTTCTCGTTTACGTGTCCTATACTCGGAGATATTATGATGCAAAGTCCAAAATGTGGAAATTTTATATGTTAAGATACGTTATTGTCATCGTGATCTGTGCCCTTTTAATTTTTCGATATTATGCGATACTAACAACTGTCAGAAGAAAAGTCCACATAATCTATCTCTTTCTCTTATGCTATAATTCTCGCTACTCTCTTAACTGATTCGATAATCCATTAAAATTTTGTACGTTTAACCATGTGCTTACAATATGTTGTAAGAAAAATATTTTTTTGAAAAATATAATATTTTAATACATTTCAAGAAAACACATATACAGGATGTCTCGGTAAAGGTTGACAATCTCTCGTGATATGTAGAGCAGACAAAAATAACATAAGTTCTTATAAATTTTTTTTTTTACTTAATTTATCTTCACGATATTTGTCTTTAAAGTTAAAATTTTAAAAGTTAAAAATTCTTATAAATAACTTTTATCATTCTTCAGATTTTAATAAGTTGTAATAATTTTTTTTATATCAAAGGTTTTTAAAATAAGGTGATAAATTTCTTGATATCATGTCGGAGAGCCAGGGACGGGTCATCTTTAATTTTTTAATCTACAAAATTTTGAAATGGATATTTTTTTAATTTCACATTTTTTTAGATTCTCCATCTTTTACTAAAAAAAAGTACTCTTGTTTTATTTCGTAAAGGCTAATTGTTTTCAAGAAAAACACATTGAAACAAAGTAAATTTAGCCGAAATTACAGAAAATGTAATTAGAGAAAATTATTCATTGTGAACAAAAAAATGATCCTGAGATATTATGACAAGTGCACAGTTATAAATTTGTCGTGCACGGGAATGCGTTAGAGTGAGAGGAAATCATATCGAACATTTTAAATTTCGGCTAAAATCTACTTTGCTGTTAAAAATTTTAATACAATACAATATTTTATTCAAAGTTATTGTTCTATTATCTGAATAAAAATTTAAATGTGTTTTTTCTTTTCTAGTTAACATTTGCGAAATAAAACAAGAGTTTGTTGACTTTTGTTTAGTAAAAAATGTGGAGAATCTAAAAAAATGTGAAATTAAAAAAACGTATCCATTTCAAGTTTTATAGGTTAGAAATGTGGTCTGTTAAAGGTGGTCTGCTTCTGATCTGGTAAAGATGACTCTCCGACATGGTATCAAGAAACTTAAAACTTAACCTAAACTTATCATTTTATTTTAAAGAGAGATCTTTACTTAAAAATTATTACAATCTTATTCAAATCTGAAGAATGATATAAAAGTTATTTTAAATGCTTTTGAAATTTTAACTTTAAAGACAAATATCTCGATAAAGATGCGTTATAGAAAAAATTTTGTAGGAACTACAACTTTTACAATTATTATTGTATAATAAATTAATAATTATACAATTGTAACGTGGAATAATTAATTACACACACGTACGCACGCACACGGTGTCCAGAAATTCGACTGACAAATTTTCAAAGATTGTCGAGGACATCATAAGATTCATTTTTTTTGCAAATGTACCTAAGGTTAGAAACGTGTCAATATATCGCTACGGCATATGAGATGTTCGAAAAAGATCGGGACCTCGAAATATCTCAAAAAATATAAATTTTACAACAAATTGTTTCAGACAAAAGTTGTAAAAAGATCCAGTTACTGGTCTTATAAGTTTGACCTTGGGTATCACCAAGATCAGGTCACGATTACGTTGAATTTCTTAAATCGATTGATCCAACCAATGAAGACAAGATCGATGGCAGATCCAGCCAATGAAGACAGATTTTGAGATATTTCGAGGTTCCAATCTTTTTTGAACACTCTATATGCCGTAGCGATGTAATGACACGTTTCCAACTCTAGGTTCATTTGCAAAAAATGATTCTTATGGTCTTCAATAATTGTATTGTTCCTTCACATCATATTTATAGATATACTTGAAGAGGACCTAAACCAAAGGTCGAAACGTATAATAAACGTTAATTATTATATCATTTGTGCCAGTTTGACGTCAATTATTGCCCTTTCTTTGTCTTCAATAATCTCTGAAAATTTGTCGGTTGAATTTCCGAACATATGCGCGCGCGACACACACACATACACACAATATTTACTTTTTTAAAAAAAGATAAAAAGTTATAAGTGCGCGTGCCAGTGTGAGAAACTACTTTTTTCTAAAAATTCATTAAAAAAGTATTACCAGAAAATTGTGTCAAATAAACAGGAAATATGATAACTTTAAAAAAATTAACATTTTTGAGTCTACCAAGAAAATAAAAAAATATTTAATGCAAAAAATCTTGGTAGCACTGCTAGACCTCGGAATACTATATAGTAAGATAATAAAAATAAATCATATTTTTAATTTAAACTTGAACATGACACACACTTTTTTTATTTTATTAATTTTAATCCTTTTTTTTTTAAATCAGTTTATACATGGAGCATGCACTTGGTAACTTTTAACTTTTTTTTTTAAAGATAATTTTTTTTTAATGTAGAAAATTTCTTGAGACTCAAGAACTTTTTCTAGAGATTCCAGCAGAGTCTATAGAGAACGGACTCTCCTTGAATGTCATACTGTCTGATGTCTCCATGACAGTAGTGTAAATCCCCTATTAAAGGGTAATATTATTATATGTCGTATATGGTGCATTTTTTGGATGACATATTGGATTTAAGATTCTCGAGTCTCTAGAAAATTTATATTTTGTAGCTAATTAATACGCTTAAAAAATTTTATATGACAAATGTAATATTATTCTAAAGCTACTTTTTTGTAGTATTTTATTTTATACTTTCTACACTCAAAATAAAATAAATACATAATTAGATGTTGGAGAGAAAAAGATGAACAGTAGAAAAATTTTAACTACAAAGAATAACTTTATGTTTTATTACATTATGCCTGAGGCTTCTCGAATTTTGACATTGAAACCAACTCTTCAACGAAATATACGAATTCAATATTATCAATGTTATACGTATCAGCAATGTTAGGCATATCAGAAATAATTCTTATCAGAAATTTGTCATAACAGCGAAAATGACTAGTGGTGATTACGTCCTTCACTATTAAAGGAATACGATTTGAAAAAAAATTTTTTAAATCACTTCTCGAAATTCTTGTCGATGAATTTAGAGGCAGAAGAAAATCTTGCATTCTGTTACATGTAATTAATGGAGTGTTATTAATTAAAAAGGATGTGTGTGTGTGTGTGTGTGTGTGTGTGTGCGTGTGTGTGTTATTATTGTGTGTGTGCGCGCGCGCGCGCGTGTACGTGTGTATGTGATATTTTTAATTATAATATTTGAGAAAATTAGAAATGTTCTTCTCTTCTAGACGTGTGGGTTTTAGTTAGGGAAAACTAGAACATCTTAAACTAGACATCAAAATAAAAAGCTATTTTTTTAATATTTACTGAAAAGTTTTCTTAAAAATATTAAAGATTTATTTGATTATGCTCTCGATTCTAATAATAAAATAAAACAAAAAAGAATGACTGCTTGAAATTTTTGTAAGGAATAGAATTTTTATCGATATTCGCAAGAGTGGTCTTGTCAAATTTAAAAACATTTATTATAGATTAGATTAGGACAGCTTAGGTTAGAATGCACATGACCACGAGAAGCTATTGCTGGACAAGATAAAAAAATAAAGGTCGCCAGCTGCAGCGTAGCCTTAAGGCTTTCTGGTCATCGCCAATGCTGAAATGGCGACGCCGGCTGGACGATAAACCGCGGGTTGGTCAGCTAGCAATCTCGCAGTACTGTGTTGTGATCAGAACTGTCGAGAGCAGGGTCAGACTCGATCTTAAAAAATATTTCTCTGAGTTTTCGGACGAAGAAAATGCAAAAATGAATTAGAATTAATTAGAATCAAAACAATGATATATAAATCAAACATAAAATAAATAAAGAAAACAAGTTTTTTTCCAAGGCTACAAATTGTTAAACTTAAGAACTAATTATTCTAATGAAATATATTATACGACAACGCGCAATATAAAAATAATTACATTTTGAGAGGATAATGTTTACAGGCACTGCTTTTGTGGAATCGTCTGATTCATTTAAAAAAGTTTATCACATAACTTCGTAAACTTCCGTGTCTTAATTATACTTGAAAGTCATTTATTTTATATTAAGATTAACTGTAAATATTAAAAGAAAAAATATTGACAACGTAATGCTACTATGAACAAATATGCATCTAATATTCATTTCTAGACCAATATATTATAGATTAACTTTAATCTTAGTTTATTTTACTTTTTATTTTTTCTAGTTCTAAGAAAAAGATAAGAAATAAATAAAAGATTGAGATTAAAGTTAATCTACATTGATAGATAAATGGGCATAAGAAAGATTTAAAAAATATATAATATTGTATGAGTTTTCTTTCAGATTGCTTTTTCTTCACTTCTATCTCTTACCTCACTATACCTTTTCTTGTCTGTTAATTCGTAAGTCGCAAAATCCCTGGACACATTAAGTTTGACTGCAATTTTGGACAAGACCTCTGCTGAGATCGAATTAATGTTTTTTATAAAAAGGAAATGCTGCGAATAATGCAAATACTTTGAAAGAGACAAGCAAAAATCGACTTGAATTTAACCTTATTCAAATAATTTGTCAAATAATTCGAATTTTTTTGGATTTTGTAATCATGTGTTTCTTCTCCCTTTGAAGTAACTATGCTTTTACAAAGAAAGAGAAAAAACTTTCTTGTGTCATAAAATAAAATTTAGACTCGAGAAATATTTGTCAAATCTATTGTATAATTTATTTTTTATTTGATGCTTTTAATATTAATGCTTTTAATATTCAATATTTGTATTTTCTTTATACGTTAAATAATAAATCTCGATGTTTTAATTCAAAGCTATTTACGATCTGCACATTTCGGATTTCCGTGAGTCAACGCCTATTACGGTGAGTCGTCTCCCACTTATGTGACACTATGCTTCAGGTATGACGCAACTGTAACGCGATGCTGTGCAGTACTCTCTAACTGCCAAATATCAATGCTTTAAAAATGCAATCTCTTTAAATCTTTTTAAATAATTAAAATATTAAAATATAGATATTAGGATTATTACATCGTAAATGTAATTAACAATAGAAATTGAAATTTTGTTATTGAGTTGAGTTATTTAATTATTTAAAAAGATTTTAAATATATCGCGTTTTAAAACATTGATATTTGGCAGTCAGAGGGTACTGAACGGCATCGCGTTACAGATGCGCCGTACCTGAGACAGAATGTCACGTGACGTAAGTGGGAAGCGATAGCCATTGATTCACAAAAATTGGTCGAAATATGCAGATCGTGGACAGTTGTGACCTAATTACATTTGTATGTTTAAAAAATGCTTGAAAGATAAATTTAGATAAAGTTAAAGTTATTTAAGGATGATATATAAATTTAAAGAAGTTTAATTTCTTATTTGCTTTTATTGGAAAATTCTCGAGCTAGCTGCACGAAAATACGTTGTAACTAAAGGGTCTAAACGAAGATGAAACATCAGCTTCGAAAGAGTGAGTCATCGTTCTTAGGAGCGTACTGTACTGGAAAGTAGCCCCGTGTCATCGTCTTGGAGTCTTACAATTAGCATGATTCGCGTTTTAACGTTTTTATATTTGGCATCAAATCTCGCCACCAAATCGATGTACAAGAAACTTTTATTTGAAACATTTTTTGGAAAAACTTCTCCTTTCCGAGATATTTAAGGGTTTTCATACTTTTTCTTCACTCTGTATATATAATGTGTATATATATATATATATAGTACAATATGTGGAAGAATATTTGATTATTATAATATACAGGGTGAGCCATTTTAATCTATGGACCCCAATTCCTCCGAATGTATGCATGGTACGAGAAAATGGTTCAGATAAAAGTTTTGTGACTTCGAGGGGGACATAAGATGGTGTCATTGGTTTGACCTTGAAGAATTATTTGAAAGTCACATGAAAGTCACCTCAATTTTTTTAAGTGGCATCCAAAACACTATAAATAAATGTTTTTTCGTTAAATATTTTCCGAGTTATAAGGCTTGAAATAATTTCTTAATTTTACATAAACTATAAAATATCTCGTAAAATATTCACTTTTCGATGACCTTACCTCAATACTTTTATGCACAGAATAATGAGAGGAATCAATTGGTGTAAAGAAAACACATAGTTGTTTTTAAAAAAATATATGTAATTGTTAATTACAAATTGCACATTTTTTCTTAAAAACAACTATGTGTTTTCTTTACACCAATTGATTCCTCTCATTATTCTGTGCATAAAAGTATTGAGGTAAGATCATCGAAAAGTGAATATTTTACGAGATATTTTATAGTTTATGTAAAATTAAGAAATTATTTCAAGCCTTATAACTCGGAAAATATTTAACGAAAAAACATTTATTTATAGTGTTTTGGAAAGGTCTTGAGATAAGCTACAAGAATATGCAATAAAAAATAGGGGATGCCATTTAAAAAAATTGAGGTGACTTTCATGTGACTTTCAAATAATTCTTCAAGGTCAAACCAATGACACCATCTTATGTCCCCCTCGAAGTCACAAAACTTTTATCTGAACCATTTTCTCGTACCATGCATACATTCGGAGGAATTGGGGTCCATAGATTAAAATGGCTCACCCTGTATATATATATATATTCGAATACTACAATTCAAATACTACTAAAATTCAATTTTTTATGATACATACACATATATACACAGGGTGGCTCATTTTAAGTGACGCATTGATTTTTCTCAAAAATCAAGGCTTGTAAAAATGTTTAAAACAAAAGTTGTTTTATTCGAAGGGGGGCATAAGATAGTACCATTGGACCTTGGGTGAACGTGTCAGTTGTGTAACGTGTGTACGCTACATGAGCTAATAATCGGCGATTGAAATGTTTTCGAACATTTAAGAAATTTAAAAATGTATGCTATGTGCGCGCGAGCACATCTTGTCTTCATTGGCTGGATCAACCACCGATCTTTCAAGTCTTATAACTCGAAAAGTACTTAATGAAAAAATACTTTATTATAGTGTTTTGAAAAGATAAGCTACAAGGATGTCTAATGAAAAATAGGGGGTTCCATTAAAAAAACAAAGTTGACCTTTATATGACCTTGGCACGTTCTTCCAGGGTTAACCAATGGTACCATCTTATGTCTCCCTTCAAATAAGACAACTTTTGTTTGAAACGGTTTTTGATACAAGCCAGGTTTTCAAGAAAAATCAATGCGTCACTCAAAAAGGGCCACCCTATATATATAGTATAAATTATTTAATATCTAAAAGATCTATAATAAAAATGTCTAATAATTTTATATTTAATAATTTTTTAAATACATGTATAATATTTTTTATCTTTTATTAAAAATAAAAAATGATAACTCAACTTTTTTACAGTGATGTAATTTAATATCAAGTGCTTATAAAAAAATTACATTAAAAAATGGTTTAATGTAAATTTATATTTTTTATATGTTATTCTCTTTTACATGAATATATATAAATGCGTTATATATAAATTTAGATGCTTCTTTATATTTCTTGAATTCGTATAATGAACTATTCTAAAATGTTAGAATATAAGTAATTTTATTTGAAATTATTCATAGTCTTATGATGGTAAACAAATAAAATTGATATTAATAAATGATATTAACAAATGAAATTAATAAATGTATAAACTGAATCATCATTATGAATCAATAAAGCGCGATTAAATAAAAAGCAAACATTATTTTACTATTAATGCAATGGACTAAGATATGGTAAATACACTTTATCGGGCCTCCGATAAATCGAGCAAGTTTTTTTCTGTTCAAACGAGTCAAGGAAAATGTAATCATATTTCTGACTCATAAACATTACGCGGAATAGATATAACATATCACAATGAAAAAGAATGAAATATTGGAGATGAATACAAACAATTTTTTTAAATTTTTTTCTTCAATTTTGGATCGAATTCAAGCTTAAGGATGTATTCTGTAAAGTGCTCTGTAAAGATGCGTATTTCTATAAGTTCTGTAGCACGTAAAGTAATAGAAAAAAAGTGAAGAAAGCGAAAGTAGCGATAAGAAGAAAGAGCTGAAGAGCTAGAATTACAGAGCTTATAAAACAAAAATCTTACAGAATACAAGGCTTAATCCTTTATTTTCGTGATATGTACATATACAGTACATATGTATTGTATATACATACATTATATATTTAAAATTTAAAATTTTGCATGATTTTAGGATAACGTTTTATTTTATGACGATATAGGAACATTTTATTTTACTTAAATTAGGAGGAAAAGTATACTACTGAAATTTGTATCTTGGAAACTCAACTTCTTTCCTTTCCTTTGAGGATTGTAAAAAATGCAAAATAAAAGATGTATGGGACATATATTAGTATATTTGAAATAAGAGAGAAATTGATATTAAATTGTATGATTTGATTCATATGGATTGTATATATAAATTATTTATTTTATTCAAAGACACATTCCTTTAGCATCAATATAGAATGTCAATCCATTTATTTCTGGAGATTTCCTTTTGAAATCAAGGATCTGTGTCACGGCTGCAATTAAATGTCTGGAATATCATCGAAACGAGTCTCTTTTATTGGAACTTTAAGCTTTAGAGAATAAAAAGTAATCACACAGACTCAGGTGAATACAGCAAGGAATCCGTCGCTATTATCATTATTTTTTTACTAAAAACGTATGACATAATTCAAGAGTAAATATGTCATTCAGTTCAAATCACATTGCGTAAGATGTGAATTGTAAGTTTTGATACACTAAATTTCTCTGTCAGCATTTGCATAATCACATTTGAGTCGATTCCATTAATATTTAACAGATGTCAAATTTTATGAAATCGTTGAAATTGTTCTTGGATGTCTTGACTGTTTATCATTCTTCATGCCTTAGATCCATGTCTCTCCAGTGAACTCTATACTAGAATGAGTGTTTCTCTATTGTTCAGCTGTCGCCAAGAAAGAGGTGCTTTTAGTGAAATTGTTCTTTTATTCTAACCTGATTGGTCAATCGCAAAAATGATATCCTTTTCAGTTTAGTAAAACTGCGATTGACTAATCAAGTATAGTACTAGAAATTCTATCAAAAGCACCGCTCTCTCAATGATAGTAAAAATTATAGATACATTCATTCCAGTATGTATAAAGTTCACTGCGTCTCTCTGAAATTTTGCAATTACTGTTTGAAATACTCATATGCGTGATAGACAATATTCGTGTGATAGACAACAAACTTATTTTGAATATTTCATACATTTGCATTTTGATTTAATCGAATTTGACAGAAGTTTTAACAGAATTTGATATTACTCCATTGTATGTTCGTGACAAAGTGAATTAAGAGGGGACAGGAAGTTTGTGTGCTCAAATTGAGGACAAAATTTACGAATTTATTTCAGAGAAAAAAATAAATGAACACAGTTTTTTGTTTAGATTTACTATTTAAGATGTAGAAAATTAATTTGTAATACATTTTAAGAACATTAATGTGTAAAACTTGTCATTTTGATCACTGTTATACGATACATACTGCCTTATTAAAACAAACATGCAACTCTAAAACATTTTATTAATTATCATTATCATTATCATGGTGTTTACATAAAAAGTAAAAACTTTCATTATTTTTCATTTGATACGATGAAATCTTAAATTTCTTTTACATTTTTTATCTTTAGAAATTTATTTTTCTCTGTATTAGATTAGTTCTTATATCACATTAATTACAAAATGCATTAATTATAGAATTAGGACGTTCCTTAAAAAGAGGCGACTTATTGTTAGTAGAAACTATTCTTAACATTGGTTATATCTTATATATATATATATATATATATGTACATAAATCAGTCTGTATAAAAATTGATGAATTAAATTTTTATGAGGTTGTTGATTTTATATTCCTGTGAACTTGGCACACCATATTTAAAAATCTAAAATTTTTTTTAGAGTTCTGACATTCTTTTGAATAGTTCTAGAGTTCTATATAAATATTTTAAATAGTTCCGATGATTAAACACAAAAAAATCGAATTCGAAAATACGGTGCGCCAAGTTCACGCAGCGCACCAAATCATAAAAACCAACTGTTTCTTCGGAGTTCTAGTTAGTTTTACAATAGTTCTACAGTTCTCTGTCAAATATATCAATAGTTCTAGCAATTAAAAGCAAAAAATCGATTTTTGAAAACTTAACGCCCGAATTGTAATTTGTATAAACTTGGTAACAGTTCTGACCAGATTGTATTTTTGCGACATTTTTACGTTATTGTAAGAAATTTTATTATCTTTTTTCCTAAAAATAATTATTTTTATCATATTAACGTTATTTTTACCATGCAAAAGTTAACTTTTACATAAAAAAAATTTTTTTTTATTAGTTCTAGCCGATCTGATAAGAGTTCTGAGTAGCGTTCCCAGAGTTCTACAGAAAAGTCTTATGACTTTTTCCTGTAAAATAATTATTTTTCAAACTAACGCTATTTTTAACTTTCAAAAGTCAACTTTTACGTAAAAAAATTTTTTTATCAGTTCTAGCTGATCTGATAAGAGTTCTGAGTAGCGTTCCCAGAGTTCTACAGAAAAGTCTTATGACTTTTTCCTGTAAAATAATTATTTTTCAAACTAACGCTATTTTTAACTTTCAAAAGTCAACTTTTACGTAAAAAAATTTTTTTATCAGTTCTAGCTGATCTGATAAGAGTTCTGAGTAGCGTTCCCAGAGTTCTACAGAAAAGTCTTATGACTTTTTCCTGTAAAGTAAATATTTTTGTAATCAACGCCATTTTTAACTTTTAAGTTAAAAAAATTTTTTTACAAGTTTTAGTCTGATGATTTTTTCCTGTAAAAGAATTACTTTTCAAGTTACTGGAGATAAGATTATTCAGGATGAGAATCATCAGTTAAAGTTGGAGTTTAACAATATTATAAAATAATGCATAGTCCATTGTAATTAATATATTTTATTAGTGTTGTTTTTTAAATTTTTGTATAATTTTTCGATAAAGCATTAGCTTAAAAATATTGTATTTTGTTATTTTTACTTTTTTGGTTTGTAATTACCCACGATTCGATAATTCTGTTCAGAGTTTCGAGTAGCATTTCAATCCCCACACTTAGCGATACCAGAACCACGACGAGGACGTGGTGGAGATTGGTTCCATGTGTCGTTTTTTTTGTTGTAAAAAAATTGTAAAAAAATTTTTTTAACTTAAAAGTTAAAAATGGCGTTAATTACAAAAATATTTACTTTACAGGAAAAAGTCATAAGACTTTTCTGTAGAACTCTGGGAACGCTACTCAGAACTCTTATCAGATCAGCTAGAACTGATAAAAAAATTTTTTTACGTAAAAGTTGACTTTTGAAAGTTAAAAATAGCGTTAGTTTGAAAAATAATTATTTTACAGGAAAAAGTCATAAGACTTTTCTGTAGAACTCTGGGAACGCTACTCAGAACTCTTATCAGATCAGCTAGAACTGATAAAAAAATTTTTTTACGTAAAAGTTGACTTTTGAAAGTTAAAAATAGCGTTAGTTTGAAAAATATTTATTTTACAAGAAAAAGTCATAAGACTTTTCTGTAGAACTCTGGGAACGCTACTCAGAACTCTTATCAGATCAGCTAGAACTGATAAAAAAATTTTTTTACGTAAAAGTTGACTTTTGAAAGTTAAAAATAGCGTTAGTTTGAAAAATAATTATTTTACAGGAAAAAGTCATAAGACTTTTCTGTAGAACTCTGGGAACGCTACTCAGAACTCTTATCAGATCGGCTAGAACTAATAAAAAAAAATTTTTTTTATGTAAAAGTTAACTTTTGCATGGTAAAAATAACGTTAATATGATAAAAATAATTATTTTTAGGAAAAAAGATAATAAAATTTCTTACAAGTAACGTAAAAATGTCGCAAAAATACAATCTGGTCAGAACTGTTACCAAGTTTATACAAATTACAATTCGGGCGTTAAGTTTTCAAAAATCGATTTTTTGCTTTTAATTGCTAGAACTATTGATATATTTGACAGAGAACTGTAGAACTATTGTAAAACTAACTAGAACTCCGAAGAAACAGTTGGTTTTTATGATTTGGTGCGCTGCGTGAACTTGGCGCACCGTATTTTCGAATTCGATTTTTTTGTGTTTAATCATCGGAACTATTTAAAATATTTATATAGAACTCTAGAACTATTCAAAAGAATGTCAGAACTCTAAAAAAAATTTTAGATTTTTAAATATGGTGTGCCAAGTTCACAGGAATTGATTTTATAAGTATATTATAATATTAAATCTTTTAAATTTAAAATGATGGATCTAATAGGTTTATTTGTAATAACAATCTTTACTGTAATATTTTTGTAAGGAAATAATATATAAGAAAAAATGTTTGGAAAAGATTTTCTTTTTATCTTTTTTGTTTTTGGAGAGGAAACAATCTTAGAAATCGATCAGTTTACGGATTGATTTGTATTACAGTTTATATTGCAATTACATTGAAAGTACAGAAAGGCATTATAAAAATCTTTTCTCGAACTTTGCTGGCTGCATATGTAATCACGATGCGCGCCCATATCAAGAGAGTGAATCCTTGCGAGGGTAATGTGAAATGACCTCCTTTCTACAGCGCCATGAGTGAGAAGTGCAAAAAGTATTGGTTAAACGTTCCTCTTTCTCAACTAATTCTTTGTCAGTTCAAGATATTGCCTCATTTATGAATCCGATATAAAGTTTATTTCTTAATATAATAATAATAATAAACTTTATCTTCTTAATAAAAAATTTTTTAATGAGAGATGACTTCTTATAATTCTTATTAAATATATTCTTATAATATGTTCTTATTAAATATCTTATTAAATATCTTATAATAGGAATGTAAGTATATTGATATACAGTGTCCCATTTTTTATTTTAACTTTCGCATCAAAATGATGGGATTTACCAAAAAATATGTAAACTACAGAGATATAAAATATATAAAGAAAAAATTTTAAGTAAACAATGCACTAATAGGTTTTTTTATTTAGAGTCCATTTTGGATCCAATCAGGTCGAGTGTTTTTAATGAGAACTCCCTTTTTATTGCATTTACGGTTTCTAATTTTGAACAACGTTTTGGCTGAAGGAGGGGGTTTAACAAAAAAAACATAAAGAACAAAAGTATCTTATTTTTTGGCACCGAAATTTCCAATAAAAAAAGGAGATTTTCAAGATTCGAATCGAAAAACTCATTAACACATCAGATCATTCGATTGAAATTCTACAAATTTTATCTGTATATGCATGTATATGTAAACCCCATTATTTTCGAGATATTTTAATGCAAAAGTTAAAATGGATGGGACACACTCTGTGTCCCATATTAATATATTGTAAGAATATATTATAGTATAGTGTATATTAAGTGAGGAATTGCAGAAATAAATTTTTTATGTAAAATTAATTGAAAAATAAAATATTACAATTTTATTAAAATGAAGAAGATAAAAATGAAAGGTGGCAAATTTTTCCAAGAGAGACTTTTTTGCGAAATGTATTCCCCTTTGACCGGGATATATCTTAAGACGAGGTTTCGGGCGGAAATAGTTACGTGAGAGAGAGAAAGAGAACAAATTCAGTCGGGCGTGCATGAATGTGCAAAACCGTGAGAAAGAAGCGGCGGCCATACAACGCCAGACACTGTAATCGAGTACGCTTATAGTTCAAGGTCATCTTAGATCATCTCGGATTAACTGCAACGCGCATTCGTGCGTCGATATTAAGGATCCACATTGATCCTCATTCATGGTCGCTCTATCATTTTAGAAGAATAGCTCTTAGATACCTGAGTCTGTTAAACATGCTTTTATCACGTTTTGGACAAAAGTAGACCTATTTACATTAGAATTTTTACCTCAATTTTGTCTTTAGAAAAGAAATCCACTTTAAATTAAATAAAAAAAGACTGAAATGTAAAAATCTAACGCTATTAGTCTAATTCATGATATAAAACATGAATTTATTGTATTTATTGTAAAAGAACAAATTACGTTGAAGTTACGACGAGATTAAGGGCTCATCATTATTCAACTTGCTGTAGGATCGCTACTTGTCAACAATTGCTACAGTGTATTGAATCGATGTTAACATGAATTATGGCTCTTATCGTTGATTATCTCTTTTCTATGTCGGCCGACCCGTTGGGTACAAATGGGTTAAGAGCAATTGACTTTGAAACACTTGGCTTTGAAATCTGAGCTCTGTTATGCCGTTTGACATTTCTAGAAGATTAATGTGAGAACATCAGAAGTGAACAAATCGATAAAGAAGATATTAAAAAATGATTAAAACAAAATTTTTTAAAGAAGAAATATTTTTTTATTATATTCATTGAGATATGGACGACGGTTTGAATTTTTTTCGCATAAGACGTTCCAGATCTTTGCGAAAAATATTGGAGTCGATTTCTTCATTGATATTTCATATTTGAATAACATTTAAACATTATAATTCATTACACAATTAAAAAAAGTAGTCGGAAGATGCCTCATCGTTTATATCTTATAAGAATTTCACTTTTCATACGTACTGCACATGTTACAATTAATTGAATTGAAAACACTCACATTTTATACTTACACTTTATTTTATTTCTTTGCTAAACATACATTGAGTTACGCTAACCCGAACACTGATTTTCAAGCGTTGTTTTGGGTGAGACTGTCGCTGAGACTGTCGAAGAGGGGACGATTAACAGGGGCTATGTAAGTTTTTCGCCCTAAGCCTCGGTTCCATCTCTTACTACTTTCAAATGCCGCATGTTTAAAAAACGAACAGGGTTACGTTAACCCTGTACGTGTACTAAGAGTTAATTATTTTCTTTATATTTTGTAATAATAAAGATCTTGAAGCTTTCATGTATATGTGTTTACGAAAGTTGGAGCACTATTCTTCTATTCTAACAGTATATTCTTGACTTGAGACTAAATCAAATCAAAAAGTTGTTTTTCCCTTCGACAAATATCGTAAGCTAAATATCGAAAACGTTATCAAGTTTCCTTGAATATCTACAAAATAGTAGGTAACTTGTAAAATTAAAGAAAAATGTTTTAGACAAAAGTTGTTAATTAATAGAAAAAGATGATACAAATAAGAATACAATAAGAAATAAAGATTTAGAAACTTGACCTTTAAAACTTTTTGGTGCCTCCTAAAAAGATAAAACTAAAATGATAAAAGTAGCTTTTTTAAAATTATTAAACTTTTGTCTTAATTAAACATTTTTGTGTAAAATCATAATTTTATACAATTATGAAGAATCTTAGAAAGCAATTTCTAGTGATTCACTCTGTATATATTTTATATATCTATACATATATCTATTTATATATCTATCTATATATTATATATCTATCTATATATACTTCAGAAAATAATTTCTAGTGACTTACCCTATTATATACGATTGTATATAATTATACCTATACTAGCTTAACTCACACCTGGCGTTGCCGAGCTTTTTATATCACAAAGTGTCAAGAGGATAAAATCAGGAGGAGTGGGGTGTCAGGCTCATAGTAGTCTATATTTTTTACAGGGTCTTGGAGAGTAACTGTGCAAAATTGGATCCAGATCGGATCAAAAGTTTAGGTTAGAAGTTTATGGAAAACGTACAGACATTTTATTTTATGTATATGTATTTTGTTTTTTTATATATGTTTTTAGCTTTGAAGAGCAATTGTTAACAACTTATATTGTTTTGCTGCAAGATGACTTTTTTACTTTTTTATTTGTTAATTTTTTTTACGAGTAAGTTTAATATTTCTGTGTTAAAAATATTAAAACTTATTATGGGTAAACTATTAATTTTAAAGACATACCGCCTGACTTTTTAAATACGAAATAAGGCCTTTTCATTCCCCATACATTTTAGTATAGTAGTCAGCGTGAAATAGTGAAATAAGAAGAAGAAGAAATGCTGACTTAGTTGCATTTTTGTTTACTGTTCTGCTTCTGATTATGGTAATGCTATATATAAGTCTATGTTCAAAAGAAGCTATCTAGCAGTAAAAGTTTAATCAAAATCGATCTAGTTCTTGAGTTTATCTGGTATAAACAGATATACATACATATACGTGCGCTCACACTTGTAAATTTTTTCTTTCTTTCCTGTGAATTGAATAAAAATAATAATTTTCTTGAGGGGGATTGATATACTCTAAAGTGTTTTTATCAATATTCATATCAATATTCATATTTATCACACTTCAATACTCATAGAGCCCGAATTTTTCATGTTTGATTGTCCGTTATCTACCTTTAGCCTTTTGTTCAGCAGATCCTAAATTACAACATATGAGAAAATCAATTGATTTTATTGGATTGCAGTTTCATATAAAATTAAGGCCGGATTCTTCTAGATAATAAATTTATTTTAAATTGATTTTCTGAAAAAGAAACACTCGAATTTTACTTAAAAAAATCATTTTCAAAATTCTATTCAGAATTTATTCTAATATTTGAATAGAATTTTGATGAATTTTGAATAGAATACAAACTTAATCAATTATTGTGACGTATCTAATATAATATAATAATAATATGTATTAATTATGTATTAATAATAATTATAATCATAATAATATTATAATTATAATTATAATAATATAATAATTATAATAATAATAAATATTAACAATAATATAATTATTCAAAGATCTTGGTAAATGGAAATATATTTAAATAGTTGATAATAAAGTAGAAGACATATTTAATCTTCTTGATCAATTTCAAGTGAATCTTATTCAACAAGATTTAATTACCAATACATGTTTAGCTGTCCATAATGTCTAATTGTTTGATCTAGGTAGCATTTATATGTCAAAGCGAAATCATGAGTGGACAGAATTATGATGGACAGAAAATGTTCGTTTTTCATTCGATTTTACTACACGTTTTGTTATCGAATCACAAATGAAACTTTTTTAGCGTACAATGCGCAACGTCTTTAAATATATCGGTCAAATACAAATTCTTCAGCATGTATCCAGTATGAATGATAAAAGGCGATTATTTGCTTGAAAAATCTGATGCTCATAGTCACGTAATTGAAATTGAAAGTCAATTACACATTTATATTCATTTCTATCAGTGCGAATAAATTTTAATTTACTGGGGTTTTACTTTTTATCTTTTTCTAGTTTAAGAAAGTTAAAGTTAATTTACATTGGTATAAACATGAGTGTAATGATAAATAACATTATAAACAGCTTACACAGGCTTTAGTAACAAATCTCTCTTTCTCTCGCAATCTCTCCCAATTTTTTTTTATATTACTGTTAAAACAATTGAGAAGGAAATTAGGAATAATGAATTATAAATCATTTTTGTCTCACAAAATGTTGTCAGATAAAATGATTAGGTTTTATTACTAATTAGTATAATAATGTCTTAACATAACATAATTTTTAATAATTAATTCAAAAAATAATAAATCAATAAAATGTATGTATCTCATATTTTTCCTAAATTAAAAATCCTTATTTAAATTACATTTGTAATAGATGTTTTAGCGAGAAAATTCACACTGAATATATATATATGTATATCGAAATGATCTTCGCTTAACATAAGCACGATATCATGCTATCAAATATAATAAGGAAGGTGCTTTTCTTTATTTTTAGGTAAGTAAAGAAGAGCTCGCGAAATTAGTGCAGAGTTTCGAAGAGCAGGACATTCTGACGTCGTCGGGAGTTACCTTAGCCGGTAATAGGTACATCTACCTATCGGGCACGGATCGTGTGATAAGGGCGAAACTCGGCAAAGTCGGTGTCCATTGCATGAAGACGACGCAAGCCGTAGTTGTCTCCCTGTATGAGGACCCTATACAACCGCAGCAAGCCGCATCTGTCGTTGAAAAACTGGGCGAATACCTCGTGTCCTGCGGCTATTAGGTCAGTATGACAACAGCTTTCACTTTCAAGTAATCGTCGTGATCGTGAAGAGTCGTTTTGTTATGGAATCCTCCCCCCCCCACTACCCAGGTACAGGGTGAGAAATTCCTTACCAGCTAAAAAATTTTTTACTATGGAGGATATTTTTTTCTGTCTTGTGGGAAATATTTATTTATTTTTTATTTTATGTAAAGAAATTCAACTTTCGTGAAGTCGACAAAGGAATAAATCATGTTAAACCACCTCTTTTAAATTCGTTCTTAGGGACAACCACTTATGAACGAAAATTTCCAATTTTACGCTCTTTATTGTAAAAATAAGATTGAATTAGTTCCATAAACACGTAAACAATCTTTGCGAGCAAATCTGTAAATAATACTAAATATTTTGGGCAATTAAAAAATATCACGAATATTAGCAAAATTAATAAGGTAATGTTAAATCAATATTAATGAATGATTTATTAATTAAATAACGTGTCAATTTACAATCATGTTGGATATTTGTGTCAAATAATATTATATGTGAATTTATATATGAAGATCATCACCACTTTTTTGAATGGAATTACATGATTTTTTTACAGAATATGATTCCTCTCGTTAATTTGCATATGAAAGTATTAAAATAAAGATGTCGAAAAATCAATAGTTTACGAGATTATTTTATTTCATTCTGGCACATTTTGACATAAAGTATAAAATATTTCGTAAACTAATTATTTTTTGGCAAGTGTGTATTATACTTTTATGCATAGAAGAATAAGATGAATCAATTTGTGTAAAGAAAACATACAGTTACTTTTTTAAAAAGATACGTTATTGTAAATTGCAATTTTTTTGAACAGTAACTATGTGTTTTCTTTATACTTGCCAAAAAATGAATAGTTTTATACTTTACGTTAAAATGTGCCAGAATAAAATATCTCGTAAACTATTGATTTTTCGATAACTCTACCTTAATTACATGCAGATTAATATTATTTAACAAAAATCATATAATTCCATCTTAACAAATAGTGATGACTTTTGTATGATCTTGAAAAATTTATTTTTTCGAAAATTAATTTTACCATTATTTGTTTCCTCCCCAAACTATAAAACTTTTATTTAAAGCATTTTTTACCAAAATGTCGTGTTTTTGAGTTATTATAATGTGTTATTATAATGTGTTAAAGTGTGTGTGTGCGTGCGTATAAATTATAATAGTTTGTCGTGTATGTTAGATATCTATATACATATATTATATATCTTTCTGTTTGTATACGATAAACTTGAAAATCACTGGACTGATTTTGAAGAAGCTTCTACTAATTAGAAACTTACTACTAATAGCTTATTCTCCTAATTTGAACATAGACCACATAGCATTATTCTATAATTAGGAACAGAATAATAAAAATGCAAGCTAGCATTTTTTTCTTCTTCTTATACCATTTCACGCGAAATGTTGGCTAAACTATGAGAGATACATTAAAATGATGTATGAAGAGAGTGAAAAGACTTTATCATTTCTTACAAAAAAAGTCAGCAACAGCATGTTTCTAAAATTAGTTTATTTATAATAACAGTTTTTATATTTTTAGTTTTTAATTATTTTAAAGAGAGTATAACTTCGAAACAGTTGAACCGATTCACATAAACTATTTTTGGTTATTACAAAAAAGATTCAAAAAATTTATGAAATTTTCATCATAATCGGTACTGCAGTTTCTGAGGTAAGATAAGTAAAGAGACAAAAAGTTATTAAAAAGTGAATTTGTTCATCACAACGAATTAACGATAGAACAGCTAAACCGGTTTAAAAAAACGTATCCTACATTATTTTCAAACTTCTAAGGAAGACTTCTGTGAAAATTTTATCTATTGTTGGTCGATATACACGCAGGCGAAGCTGCGGACAAAAGCTAGTTCACATATAACTTCGAGCACAATGATTAACAATCTCTGCCTGTGTATATAGTACGTGGACAATCGAATTCTTTTTTAAACTTAAAAAAAATTTAATCACATTCAAGCTTCGAATTACTTCGAACCCGAATTGTATTCGAAACCGAAAAGATTCTTGAAAATTTTAATCTCTCTGAATAATCTTCTATCGAAAGTTTTTAAATATCTGCATTTAAATTGTTAAAAATAAGATCGAATATTCGTGCATAAGACAGAGAATGAATTGAATAACAAGAGTGTTTTATATACAAGATATCTGATTACAAGTGTAATACTTGCAGAGGATCGAGTTAAACTGAATAGATAATAAATGTACCGTTTTACAATTATGATAATAAATAATAATCAGTCAAAGTATAATAGAAGGGCAAAAACGAACTAGCTAGATGACAGTGCTAAACATATATAATTTTAAAAATAATAATTGAATATATACGACGATAACAAGACAGACGTTTCGACTTTAAATGAAGTCATCTTCAGTATTGGTTACAAAAACGCTTTACAAAATTCTTATCTGCTAGAATTATGATCTTGTATCCGTGATCAGTCCTCAAACGCAGTAGTTCCTCTTTTTATTATGCATCCCAAAGCATAGCTGTGAAATTAGAATCCATAAATAATAATCAGTCTACTGATAGACATTATGAGACGTTATCGATAAATTGTCGCGCTTTAGTCGTATTAACGATAAGCAACTGCCATTGTACTGAAATTGTTAATATTTCAAACATTAATGTTTGCATTTGCTTATTTCAATCTACAAGTATTGTTGGATCAGAACGAATAATAGACCAACATATTAGCATAGTCAAACGATGAATGTTGCATTTTTTATCTCTCGATTTTTTAATCAGACATGTTACATATTCTATACACATGACAATTATCACGTTAACGGTCATCACGTAGCAGATGTATGAAATTGTTTTAAGGCGTTAATTAGATTAATAGATGATGTAATAATGTAATTTCTCTCTCCGTGATTTGCTCTATTATATATTTTATACATACATTTATACGTACATTTTTAAAGTTTTTAATTTAGTTTTTAATTTAGTAAAAATGGTGCTGTGAGATGAAGACTAACAAGGGAAGTGTCACGACTGTCCGGAACCGATTTGATTCTCCTTTAAATATGTTGTTATATATACAAATCTAAGAGACACGTATTTTTTTATATGGGCTACTTTTGACTTTTAAGGGGTAAAACACCCCTTTGAAAAAAAACGGTTTTTATCTTTCAAGGCGAATATCTTTAAAACTATTAGAGATAGAAAAAAAATTCAAACGGGGTATTAAATGGCTTGATGAGTACTATAAAATAATGCAAAAATTTTTTTTTTTTTTTTTTTTTTCAAAAAATCTTACCCCTTTAACTTTTTTTCAAAATTTTGAATTTTTGTTTTCATCAAATTAAAGGTTATTTTTTTACGAATTCATCCATGTATATTAAAGTTATGTTGCGTAATATCATTTTTAAGAAATCATTACAAACCCCTCCGTATATACGTTATTCGTGCTCGTATCGTATCTACTATGTGCGTAAGTGTAATAATTATCGTCGAAATAAAAAATTTAAAAAAATGTTAAATTTGTACAAAAATAAGCTTCTATTTGTGGCGATAAAAAATTTTTGAAATTTTGAAGAAAGAGTGATGGAAATATTTTAAAAATTAAAAAAATTTCTTTTGCACTGTTTTATAAAGTACTCCTAAAATCATTCAACTTTTATTACATGATATTTTTCTAGTATTACAGATTATAAAAAACATTAAGAATTAGGGTAGTTTTTATTATACCTTCTTAAAGTTATTAAAACCTTTGTATTCATCTCTGTACTTATTTCCTTATAAGATTATTTTTTCTTACAACTATTTTCGTTCCAACGCTCTAACATCTTGTTTATTTATTAGTTTATATATTAGTTTTGCGCAATAATATCTACACGTAATTAATAATGAAATAATTATTGAATGTTTACATAATAAATTTATACTTTTTATTATTTACTCATTATATACATTACAATAATGATATTTGACGAAAAATTGTTTTAAACATAACATTACTGTTTGACACCAACAACATCTTACTACAGCTTGCAACCCTCGATATTACATGTTGTTGAAGTTTTGTCAAAACTGAATTGTACTCGATTTTCAAATTCTTCTGGTCCTTCGTTCGTATACCCACGTTTAAACCACAAATATTTAAATAAATTGTGATACGGCGAGCTCAGCAATGTCACGTTTCAAAATTGTGTGACAAACACGATTCTGATATGAAAAGTATGTACATTAAAGATAAATGGACAGTATATATAAAATAAAAAAATAAAATTATATATAATTACATTGTTACATACATAATCAATTGTCATCCCCACGATATCACAACTTATTTAAATATTCGTGGTTTAGAAGTGGATTTACGAACGAAAGACCAGAAGAATTTGAAAATCCAGTACAATTCAGTTTTGACAAACTTCAACAACATGTAATATCGAGGGTTGCAAGCTGTAGTAAGATGTTTTTGGTGTCAAACAGTAATGTTATGTTTAAAACAATTTTTCGTCAAATATCATTATTGTAATGTATATAATGAGTAAATAATAAAAAGTATAAATTTATTATGTAAACATTCAATAATTATTTCATTATTAATTACGTGTAGATATTATTGCGCAAAACTAATATATAAACTAATAAATAAACAAGATGTTAGAGCGTTGGAACGAAAATAGTTGTAAGAGAAAATAATCTTATAAGGAAATAGGTACAGAGATGAATACAAAGGTTTTAATAACTTTAAGAAGGTATAATAAAAACTACCCTAATTCTTAATGTTTTTTATAATCTGTAATACTAGAAAAATATCATGTAATAAAAGTTGAATGATTTTAGGAGTACTTTATAAAACAGTGCAAAAGAAATTTTTTTAATTTTTAAAATATTTCCATCACTCTTTCTTCAAAATTTCAAAAATTTTTTATCGCCACAAATAGAAGCTTATTTTTGTACAAATTTAACATTTTTTTAAATATTTTATTTCGACGATAATTATTACACTTACGCACATAGTAGATACGATACGAGCACGAATAACGTATATACGGAGGGGTTTGTAATGATTTCTTAAAAATGATATTACGCAACATAACTTTAATATACATGGATGAATTCGTAAAAAAATAACCTTTAATTTGATGAAAACAAAAATTCAAAATTTTGAAAAAAAGTTAAAGGGGTAAGATTTTTTGAAAAAAAAGAAAAAAGAAAAAATTTTTGCATTATTTTATAGTACTCATCAAGCCATTTAATACCCCGTTTGAATTTTTTTTCTATCTCTAATAGTTTCAAAGATATTCGCCTTGAAAGATAAAAACCGTTTTTTTTCAAAGGGGTGTTTTACCCCTTAAAAGTCAAAAGTAGCCCATATAAAAAAATACGTGTCTCTTAGATTTGTATATATAACAACATATTTAAAGGAGAATCAAATCGGTTCCGGACAGTCGTGACACTTCCCTTGTAAGTAAAGCTGAAACGTTTACTTTTTGTAAACAAATAAATTTTTCCTTTATACCGAACAATCTTTAATTGTTCGGAGTCCGACTTGTGTGCTGATACTTAGATAAATAAATAATAATATTAATTGTTTATTGTTGAATAAATAATAAGTTATTCATTAATAAAGATCTGTGAATTGTGTTTCGCGAAAAAACTCCAACATTTACGGTCGCTACGCTTGCGGCGAGGCAATAAGAAGAGCGTTGTAAATAACAACTATGTACACGTGACGCTGGATTTTCGCACACGTAGCAACCGTAAACGATAGACTGTAAATTCTTCTCACCTAATCACGCGAATACACGCTGATTTACATATTTTTATTAATTAATAACTATTTATTTAAATTCATTATTTATTGTCATAATCACAAAACGATACATTTTTTTTGTTCAGTTTTTATCCGCTATTTAGTTTCTAAGAATGTACATTTGTAATAACTTGTACCCGGTACAAGACGTCCATCTGCTCATAAGTAGACTTCATTAAACTCAGAGTTCTATATTATTTTGCAAATAGCACACATAAAATTTTGAGATATTAATAAAAGAAATGCCAGACACCTTGTACGTGCGTGTGCACATTTACTTTCCAATGGAAGGCTGTGTTTTAAGACTAATAAATAATCGGCGTGTGTCTACTGAGTTGGTAAAAGTACATAAAATTCACACAGAAATATTACAATTATATCTAAAAAAAAAAAAACGACAAAACGGATGAAATTTTTAATAAATTTAATTGATTGCTTGGAAGCCTATTATATATAAAAGTGTCTATTTTTTTACATCGAATATTAACAGAGATTTTTTAAAATATATACACATGTATGTTAAAACTGAGTTTTTAGTTTAAGAAAAACCATCGTTGTTCTGGTTATAAATCGACATTGCAAAACTCGCGTACACTCACACATGCCCTTTACACCTTTACTTATGTTCATCTTATATACATACTTCATCTTCACTTATACTATTCAACTGACCATCCCTATCTCTCTACCACCCATTCCAAAGACATCAATACCTCAACACATCCTTAGCCACCTCATCTACTCCCACTCCTACCTTCCATCCACACATTTCAATACATTTCGATCCCAACATAATCTAATACATTCTTATTCATCCACGCACACACCACCCACTATCTGCAAACATTTTAATATCCTGAATTATTTATGAGAAAAATGATATTTTTTTATATATCACGTTACAAAATACATGACATATAAAAAGTATCTTAAAAAAAAAAAATAAAGAAAGGACGCCAGTGGCCGTGCCTATCAAAATAACTATTGTGCGAACCAGTGTTGCGTTAATTAATAAATTTTGCTATGAAAGCAGTAATTTTTATAATATAAAATATTAACTGAGTTTACATGAAACTTAATTCTTTTATAGTTATAAAACTGATGATTTTGTGCACCCGGGTTTTATGAGAACTGAGTGATGAAATAGGAGCTAAGTACATCAGTTTTAATATCATCAGTTTTATACATCAGTTTAAATATAATAAAAGAATTAAGTTTTATAATATTGTATGTTCAAATTCATGCTCAATTTGTACAATTTTTCATGTCACTATCTTTATAATAAAGTATAGATTAAAACAATATTGTTTCGCATAATAGTTATTTTGATACGGAATTTTGACACTTAACACTTTTTTTTTGTCTCTTTTTAAAAGATATTTTTTATATATGACATCGGATTAATGCGACGTTTGTTCATGATTCCCCTCGCTTTGATTTAACTAGTAAACTTCCCTACCCACGTCGCGTCGCCCATCGCACGGACTTATCACTATCGGACTTGTCACTCAATACTCGTTTTGCGGACATTCGCACAGGATTCGCTCCTATTGTGCCGATGCGCGTTTTCACGCGTACCCGTCAAGCTGTTTCTGTAATTGGAAAAAAATGTCCATTGGGAGAACTCGGGTTGTTGCTTCGAGTATTCACATTTGTTCCTATAACTCGCATAAATTGTAATTGACGATAGTTCAAGAAAATGCGAACAATACAGGCTTGCAAATTCAGGACGAGATTAATCGAATGACAAATTCTAGTTTTTGTGAAGTACGTCGACTTGTTTCAATTTCGAAAGTTTTAATATAAAAGTAAAATTTTGATTCTAGCAAGATCAATAAATTAAAATATGCATAGCGATATTTCTCAGTGTCAAATATTATCATCAATCAATAGAAAAATTCATTCAGTTATAACTTCTTTGATAATATTTGTTAAATTTTATGAGAGTACATTGATTTGAAAATTTAATATGTGAAGTTCTTATTTTTTATCAATGTAATGTATTTAATGTAAGAAATATATCATAAGACAATTATTTTAAAGATTATCTGGAAAAATTTGAAAAGTTGATATTCTCAAAAAATTTTATCGAAATTTTTTAATTTTAGTTTTATTATATATATATATATATATATATATATATGTATATATATATATATATATATATATATATATCGCAAAACATCGTATTTTTAGTATCGAAATGCTATATTTTTAGATAAATTTTACTTTATTTTAAAATTTCTCTTTGATATTTATGTTCAGGCATTACGACTAAAATAAAAACTCCAAATTAAATCCAAATATAAATTCTGTAGATTTTATCATTAAAAAAATTCTGTCTGTTTGAAGCTGTTTAGAAAGCTTGTCACTGAAAACGTAATAAAGTTACTTGTAAAATTATTTGTAAAATCTTATAGAAAACGAGGAAAAAATTTATTATATTTCAGTGAAAAATAATTTTAAAAATATGAAATTTTCCAAGCAAAACGAGTAAGACTACATAATTATTCATACCTATTTTTAGCTTTATTAGAAAACAAAGGTAGTGTCTCGTTGCAATCAAATTGTTATTAATATCAACGAAAGTTAATTATGGACTCAGAAATTTTGTATTTTTTTTGAAAATTAATTATGGACTCAGAAATTTTGTATTTTTTTTACCAAACTCTATTTGAGTTATGTAATCTTGATTGAAAATTGCTTCAGTAACATGTTTCCATAAAAATGTTTTTTATCATTTAACCAAGTAAAAATTTTATTGTAATTTTTTGATACAATTATCTTAACTCACTTACATATGTTATAGAAGAGGAGATTATGAATGACTCACACACTATCGAATGTCATACAATGTTGCTAAATTAAAAAAATAACTTTTGAAACTGATTGTACATAAGCAACATAATTTTTAGCAGAGAAAATATACCTGTAGCGCTTGAAATCCTTAATAACATAACTTTTTTTACGGTTACAATAGATACTCTCCTCTTTCTTATAATGATATTAAAAATAATGAAAGTAATGAATAATGAAAACACACATATGAAATATTTATTTGATAAATATCGTTTTCTTCTTTTCAATAATTTTACTAATCTGATACAAATTGAAATAAATTACTTTTAACTTTTTCACGATCGTATAAGGAAGAGAGAAAGTCAAATAAAATTTATTTTAAATTTTATCTGCGCCTAAACATGCTCTTATGTTGTCTAAAGTTTGAGTAAAAATAAGAATCTTTAAAAAATCAGAGAATTCTGAAAAAATCTTCACAGATGTTAGACACCTTGTTCCACATGATTTTTATATACATTACATTCGTTAGAATCATTGTGAAACTTGAGGTCTGACAAAACCTCCTGTAGAGCGGAAAAATATAAAGGCGTGAAACCGATTTATTCGACTATTTGTCGCGGCGAGATTCAACTTGTTTGTGCGGTCGTGCAAGCGACCGCGTTGTCAGCACAGATATTGTTACTCGCGCCCGGTACTCTCATATCGCGAACTCGAATATAAGCTGATTACATTTGCATATACATACGTACAGTGTATTGTGTTCTGACAATCGAAGTACGATATAGAGCACTATAACGACGAAAAAAACAATAAACACCTACACGAGGAATAGCGACAAGATAAAACTAATCGGTCTAATCAGTCGCGAAGTCTAGTCGCGACACTGATCTAGTAGGAGGGGGAGGGGCAACTAAACAGGAGTTTTTTAAATGTAGAACTATACAAAGTATAGAAATAATATTATAGCTTTGACTGTATATATTCGTGAGTGCAAAAAAATTTACGGAACTTTCTATCTATATACATATATTCGGATTAATATGCGAAGGACTTAAAAAAATAAGACGCTCTGTACATAAATTATGAAAAATGATTAATATGCACACGCACATTACTTATACACAGTATCAAAAAAATTACCGGATGTTTTTAAATAATAACTTTGTCCAACTTTGATCAAATTTTTCTTAGCGAAAATAAAATATTAAAATAAATTTCGAATTACGAGCCAATGAAAAAGAGAACTTTTTACGAACTAATCTTGGAGGAGTAATTTGATTCTTTAAGATAAGTTGGATACCGAAACTGTCTCAATTAATTTTAGATAGTATTTATTATTGGTGTTAACGGCATTTAAATTTTGTTTAGTACAGAGATATATAGCGCCAAAGTTTGGAAAGTTGTACGGGGGCACCCGTTCTCCCCCCCCCCCCCCCCCCTACATACACACGCGCGCGCACGCACGCACGCACACACGCACAAACGTTCAATAAATAATCTCTTTCAATATTTTCATTAAGAAAGAATCTAAATTGACCAGAAAATCTTATTATTAAAAAGATATGGCGTATTTTAAAATATCCTTTATGTATTATTAAATCACATTTTCCCAAATAAAAATTTTTTGGTAAGCGATTTTTATAACTTTTAGTGATATGATTGAAGAATTATTTCTTGTTTTTACATGAAAATAGTATAGACGATTCTATAAGTTCTTATCGAATTATAAATACTATTAGATTCATGATAGAAAATGTAAAATTTATATACAGAAAAAATATAGACGTATTTCTTTAAAACAATACATTACATTTATACAATATATTACATTTAAAAAGAAATTTTTTCTGCTCCAATCTAATTTGAGTTAATTAATGTAACACGCTAAATTAGTAATGATAATAAATAAATAAATTTAATTTTTATTTTTCAATGTTCGCATTCAATTACATGACTCCTTATCAATGATTCTAAGAATAATTAATTACAGTAACAGTTGATTTTGATCATATTATTCTCAACATTTAAAATGATTTTAAGAACTATCGTTAGATTGTGCCACCGAAGTTCGATGCTCATAGTCAGACGACGCAACGCGACGCGATATGCGGATTCTGCATGACTCATAGACGGATAATTCTCGACAAGTATTTTAGCTTGATATCAGCTTACATCAATGACTAATCACGCCACATACTTGCATTTGCCTCGGTCTAGGCATCACGGTGACGATAAGCATTTTTTTCTAAGAATAAGACGATACGTCGCCTTTTAGCAAAGGCCATGACCAGTTAATCAGTAGTGGGGTACTTCAACGATCGAATTGATTTTCACACACAAGATACCTTATGACCGACATTAAATTACCTATCATACTAGCTTCTGGAACCACGTGGTTCCATGACGTCAAGCTCAAAAATAAAAAAGAATTTTTTTCTCCGGAACGGAAAAAGCCATGACTTTGGAAAAAAAATATAAGAAATAGAATATCTAGAACATTTAGAAACAGAATAGGAGGGTTTAAATAAGTATGGTTTGATTTGATGCTTATACCTATGAGTTGGTAAAAAAATATTTTAATTTCCGAAAGGCGATTTTTTTAAGGACGTTCTGGCTGTACAGTCTCAAACAAAAGTTACTTTAATTTGAAATTGATGGAATTCTATACTTTCTTGTTTAAGGTATGCACCACACATACTCTTATCGTGTAAAGCACTTAAATAATACTAGTTAATGTGACATCTGGCACTGCAAATGAATATATGTGGATATTTTGTTAATTAGATAATAAATAGAAACAATCTATAATATTAACAATGTATAATATTAAATTTTCAGGTCATTGTCAATATTTTTCTGTAGCGTCAGAACATATTTTTAATACCCTGTAGAAGTGCTACCATATTTTACATGCAACATCACTACCTACTCATGTATAATATACATATTTTACTCGAGATGATTCTAGCGGTACAACACGATGATAAACACAAAAAAATAAAAAAATATTCTTTTTTTAATGGAGTGAGTGCCACTTTGAAAATTCTTAGATTTTAAAAATATCGTAAAATCTCTCAACATACACCTCTTATAAGCATTTTGTCTGTGCTCTTCTATGAGAACAAGTGTTAGAAACCTAGCTAACATCTCTCATTAGCGGACAGATATTTTGGTCCCTTCTGTATGTCATGTTTTACTGCCTTTGCATTAATAAATCAGCTTTGTGATCAGCATGTAAATAACGAATGTAACAACAATCCTTTTTTCGAATCCTAAGTTGTTGCAAACGAACGATTTTTTTTAAATGTTGTACCGCGAGCAAATTCAAAGGAAAAAAGGAAATTTAAAAAGGACTTACCTATTTATAAAATTGCAATCGAGATAAAAAAAGAAGGTGAAGTTCAATTATCGTCACTCTCTGCATTGACCGTCAGAGCAATCTGGTCTTGATAAAAAATAGAACAAAGAAAAATCATGGGTCTTTGAATTTTTGATTGACATCTTGAAAATATTTATGCTGAGTCTTTGCAAGTTATTTTGCATTTTAATAACAAATTGTTTTGCTTTTATAGGAAAACATATTTGTTTTAATGGCAAATTAAATTTGCTTTTAGAAGTAAATCCGTGTTTCTACGAACAAAGTTATTTGAAATTGATGATTGCATTTCTCTCTCTCTCTCTCTCTCTCTCTCTCTCTCATCCATATTTTCTGCTGTAACATCAAATAGTTGATTGTGGTAGTGAAGTTTTTACATCGAGGCAAGGGCGAATTCAGGGAAGGGGGAGCATATTTTTCTTCAAAATATACAATAATTGTACACAATATACAATATACAATAAATATGTTTATTTTGTCAATTTATTACATCTTAAAAAATAAATTTATTCCATCTTAATAATGTTTACACATAGCTACATAACATGATAAAGTTAATAATTCCTTTGATGAAAAGTCTTTTCTTCAGTTTTACTTAAGAGAGAGCATGCAGTTGTATACGAAAAAATCATAAGCCAAAGCTACGTACCTTTATATTCCTTTTTTTTTTCAGGTTAACATATTTAAATTTTTAGAAATTTTTTTTTTACATGATTTTATATGATTAGCTACAGTATAATCGATACTTTTTAAAAATAAACTCTAAATTTGAGTGATATGAACAAATCATTTTTCTCTCGGTATTTGAGAATGATTTTTTAAAATTAATTTTTTAGAAACAAACGATCGAATCATAATCCAGCTATTTCTAAAAAAATAAAAAAAAATAAAAAAATTGGTTTAAAATTTCACAAAAAAAGATACACAATACGAAATAATAAGTACAAAAAATATAATTTTATGGTGTGTGTAAAGTTGACATTTCAACTATTGGCATCACAAGTTTTTTTATGTAATTGCACCCCATTTGCACCCCTAATAGTTTTAGAGTTCCGATAGGTTATAGAAATAGTTAACCGACTAACCCGTGATTTAATCTTGCTTTCTGTTACAGTAACCTCTGGGACCCAATACAAATATCTAATATTAATAATAAACGATACGATCAATTATTTTAATGAACAGCGAATGGAACATGCGCCATGCCGCACGAGTTGCCCCGGAACTGCCGCACGCCCTGCCGCGCAACACACGTAAAGAGATGCAGCAGTAACCACAGCAACAGCAGCAACAACTGCGACTGCAACATCAACAACAACAACAATAACAACAACACATAGCCGAAAACAGCAACTATCATTACTGTTCCAGTCATCATTCTCTCCTCCTCGAGCTTCGTTTCTTTGATGCGATAGAATGGGATAGAAGGCACGTGCGAGTCCACGCCGAGTACACGCATGTACCATACGTAAACAACGACGCACTTCCCCCTCCCCCTCTCTAGCCCTTTTTCCTATGCTCTCTATCGCCACGCTTGTACACGCTGTGTACAAACTCGCGTTCCTTCTCTCCTCTCTCTCCCTCCGTTCTTTTCCTCTCGGTCGTACACGTACACGTACTTAAGCATCCACGCGTGAATTTCGTAGGATACGCGTGCCTCTGTGCACTGTTGCGCCGAGTCTCGCGACGCACGTCGTGGCGCTAGCGTCGGAGATCGCGGGGGAAACTTTGGCGTTTATCGTTTACATCAATGTCGATACGGACTGTCATTGCTACGTCTGCTCTCTGTCTACTCCCAATCCTCGAACATTATACGCGCGGACAATGCGAGTCTCGACGGCTGTGACGCGTGAGCGAGAAATCGCGTCCAAAATGCTGATGCATAGAGAGAATGAGAGAGAGAGAGAGAGAGACTATGAGGATCGATGGTACGGCTTCGATGATCGACCGACATCCGGGAGAACCGATACCGCCCGCCATCCGTGTCGATGCTGGCATGACGTACGTCACGGAGCGTCATCAATGTCGTAGATCCCGATGACGTCGTAGAGCTTGTGAACGACGTGCGTGTGCGCGTGCGCGGGTATACGATTCTTCGACCGAAAGAGCGAGAATGTTCGAGAATGCGCGAAAAACTACAGCAGTTGTAACGCGCGTGACGGTTCTTCGTGCGACAATCTCACCACCACGGCTCCAGCAACGGTCGTGGACAAAGCTGGCATCCGCGTGCTTTTGTCCCATTGAAAAGGAGCGAATCGCAACGGATCGTGACGTGCGTTGCGATTCGTTACGGGACGAAACGGCATTGAATGGACAGACATTGCGTCGTCTGTTGCTTCTTGTTGCACGTGTTCGGTTTTGTTTTCCAGAAAAGAAAGAATGTTGGTCGCTTCCGCGAGGAATCGGTCCTTAAGCCTGAATTTATTGGAGATAATTGCCTCATCGCCATTTGAAAAATTGATATATTGAAATATTGTACGATAATATTACGTGGAAGCGATCGATCTCGTCTCATATTATATTTTAACACACTCAAATTGTACATAATCGCTTTACGGTCACGTACCAGCTTTACGCGTGCATGAAGAAAGACAGTAATGATCGATCGACAGATATCAAAGAGAAAAAGAGAGAGAAGGAGGGAGTGAGAGAGAGAAGAAGAGAAGGAAGGTAGGGAGGGGGAAGGGAAGGGGGGAGAGAAACCGAAATTTTGTAACCGTTTACATGACATTTTAAAACGATACAAGCACACATATGAATTAAATATAAGAAAAAGAAATAATGATAATAAGTAATAATAAACTGTTGTGTGTTAGGTTTATTATCTTTTTTGTAGGATACGAAAAAGTGAACGCGTGCACGCGAGGCAGAAAGAAGGAAGCGAAGAATGCATGAGAGATAGAGAGAGAGAGAATGATCAATGAAACAAATCTTTCTTTCTTGTCTATCTTTTCTATCTTGAAAATATAGATAAGACAGACAGGGAATTAAAAAGGAAAGAGGGGGAGAGATGTAGCAGAACGTACATAGTGTACGTGCGCGTGTGTGTGAGAGGAGAAAGAGAAATGAATGCTGCAAGGCAAGCGAGAGCGAAGGTATGATAATGGCGATAACGATAGTGACGGCGATAATGATGATGATAAAATGATGATGCGGGCGAGCATGCGGCAGCGGGTGATATGGTATGGATTGGCCGCAATCCTGGCCGTCTCCCCTATTCTCTCAAGAATCGATACGGTCCTTTTAGCTATTTACTGTCTTTATTATTGCTATGTGTAAGAAGAATAAAATGGCGAACAATGTGTCATAAACTGCTGAGATTTTTATCAGACAAGACGGTGAGAGAGAGAGAGAAGAGAGAGAGAGAGTGTGCGTGAGAGAGAGAGAGAGAGAGAGAGAGAGAGAGTGCTAGAAAGAGGGAAGAGAAAAATATATGTATATATATATATATATACATATATATATGCATAAAAAAAGAACTCATCCACATTGATATATATAGACACATACACACATATACATATATACGTATTGCCTCAGTTACAAGTGCATGCGAGAATAAAGAAATTTTACACGGCAGGATTTTACATGGATTCGCAGGTATATCAATAGCGGAATTTCTCGAAGGGGGTTCATCGAACGAGCCTTATTCGCGAGACGTTCGAGCGGAAACAGCAGCGATAATAAAGTGAGTGTGAAGAGATAAATTTTTTTCTCGATTAGCTTGTATGTGTAGAAATGGCAACTTGTCTCGACATGTGTTGTACGAGAATGATGAAATGTTAATACTTAATGTTTCGCGATTATTAGATATCTTTGATTGTTTTATATTAAATATATATTAATATGAAAATATATTAAATTCTGATACAGTTTGATATATTTACAAGACCATCCTATTTCTTAATGGAGACAGAGAGAGGGGAAAGGAAGGAGACAGAGGATATGCTCAGCTTTCCCGACTGCGTCGACGGAAGATGCATTATCAAATTAACTTCCGGAAGCTTCCGACTTGTATCCTCGAATGTCTTTGGCAGCGTTAGATGGTGATTTGGCACGTGATGATTTATCACAGCCGTTATTGAGATTACCTAATCATTTCTCTAATCGGCGTTTTTATTCACTTGTTGTGCCCTTATCTTCGTTTGCCCGCTCGACGTCGATCTCGCGTCATCTTATCTTTCGGATTCGTCCTGTCTCCACATCCTTTCGGATTGGCTTCCGGCTTCCCAACTCAACGAGGAAGTTGAAACGCATGTTTAACATGCATAAAACATTTCATAATCGAGAAATCGCACGCAAACTCATTTTCTACGAGAAGAGAAGGAAGAGGAGGAACCGAACGGAGAAAGAGGATTTCTTACCTTTTTTTTACATCAAAAATATAGACGAGAATGTGCGAGATAACGACGATGTACCTGCGAATTCCTGCCCGTGTATTCTGAGATTTTTGCGTCAGCTGCGCGTATTTATTCGATGCATGGAGGAATCACGAACATACACACACACACACCGCGCGCGCGCGCGCGCGTATCCAATCAAGACAAGTTACATACACACAGACACGATACCGCTACCAATTATTACTACTCTACTATTACTCTACTACTGCTACTATAATACTACTATAATTGGATGCTTGTCGATTCGTCTGACGCCAAGCAGCGGCCCAAATTACTATGTAACGATTTTTATTGATAACAAAGGAAGGAATAAATATTGAAATAATAATTGTAATAAAAAAGAGAAAAAAAAGATGGCCAAATGACTTCTATAGACGCTTGTCCAGACACATCGGATGTCAATCTTGCTCTTTCGCGATTCCACTTTCTATGCTTCTTCGTATCCAGGGGATTGACATTATACACACGTTCCTTTCTTCTCGGCGATAGTCTCGTGGATATTGATCAGCTTCAATTGAATTATTGTCTTTTTTTTTCAAAGCAAAAACTTAAAGGGAGATAAGATAGAGATGGTACTTTATCTTTACCGAGCAGCTTCAACGGGTTGATGTAAATTATTTTTCTCAAAATGAAAACATGAAACAAAGTATATTTGCACATTTTGTATCTTCTTCCTTGTCCTTTGCGTGTGTAATACACTTGCCTTTCACTTTGAATTCCTTCGAAGATGAAACTAACGAAAATTGTTGATGTTGGTGATCTCTTGACATCATAACAGTCACATCATAATAGTCACACTAATTATTAATGCGTACGTATATCCAATCGTTACAAAATTCTATAGTTCTATAGTTCAACTATAGTTCTATAGTTCTATAGTTGGTATAAATATAAATAAATGAGGACAGTGCATCTTATACAGGGTGTCCCATTTTAATTGTCCCAGGCAAATATTTCGAAAAATATGGAAGATACGAGAAAACGTTTCAGACAAACATTGTAGAATATCAAGGGGGATATAACACAATAGTAATATTCGTTTGACTTTGGCATCAAGATCATGTAAAAATCATTTTCAATTTTTTTAATCAAAACGTCTATTTTTTTATTGTTCTTTCTTCATATTGTCCATATTCTTAAGACCAAATTAAGTCAAAAAATCCCGTGACCTTCTCTCCGACACAAATGGTTATCGAGATAATAAGCTAAAGCTGAGATTTAAAAAGCTATCAAGTTTTTCTTGAATCTAAAAAAATATTAGGTGAATAAAAAAATAATTCAGACAACAATTGTTTAAATTAATTTACAGAAAAAGATGACAATAAAAAAATGGAGATTCCATTTGAAAAATTGAAAGTGACTTACACGTCTTGAAACTTACACCTAAGATCAAATGTTACTAATATATTCGTCATAATATGTGTTAAATTATGTCCCCTTTAGATCCTTTTCAATATACTTTTGTCCGAACCATTTTTCCGTTCCATATGTTTCGAGACATTCTGGAGCAATTCAAACGAGACGTCCTATGCATGGATATATTTTTTTTGCTCTCGTCTCGTCTTGAGGACGAAAGACAACGCGTTATCCGGCGAGAGGAAAGGACATCGATAGAAATCGCGAAAAGGTAAGCGCAAGAAAAGAAAGATATAAACGGGATAAGAAGAAAAAAAAGAGTCGACGAGAGGACAACGAGCATTTACGCACCGGACAACTAGATGTAACTTTTTGTAAAACTGAAATATATATACTTTCTCTTAAAATTCCTTGCACACGTCGACAACGATGAGAACGAGAGACACGATCGAACAGAGCGAAAACGTGTGTTAGATAGAATAATAAATTTGTCTAAAGTGGTGTAAGAGAAAATTAAAAAACTTCAAGACGTGTTTGGTCTAACTAAACTCTAGCGAGCGCTAACAAAATGCGAACATGATGATATTTTTGACGAATTGCAACTAAGGTAGGTACATAGATATATATCTTTCTTTTTTTTAAGAAACATTTGCCTTTGACATCATTTGCATTATTTGAAGTGCTTGTTAAAAAAGAAAAGAACATTTTGTAAGCAAATGGAAATTATATTCGATGAGAAGGTATAATCATTAAAATAAGGAATATGGTATTTTAGAGAACTGACAAATAAAGCGTTAAACAGGAACGAGTGTTTTCAACTTTTTAAAGATATGGGTCTACCGCTAATCCATCGACGGAAATTGCGGTAAGTATTTCCGCGAAAGATTGTCGCATTTCCGTGCGAAACGGCGATTCATCGAAAGGTGAATCATAACTAGACCATGGCTATATTTCCTCCTTATTTAATATCACCGCTAATAAATAACTGTGAATATCGAAAGGAAAGAATTTGATTGAGGATGTTTCGGACTTATCGTGATACCCATTAATGGTCGAGATCAAAATGAAGGTCTTAGTACCAAAATGCTACCGAGTACTATAACAGTTTTTAGATGATTAAAGTTAACCGGTTAAATTTTTCAAAATTTGCACGTTTAAGGGGACCAACTTGTTTAGGATGATTTAGAAAAAATCGTGATTTTTGTGAATTTTTATCTAAACAACAGTAAAGTGAATCTTTCTAAAACTTTACAGGTGTTTTAATCGATGTTTAGACAATAAAAAAAATTATAATATTTAAACATTCTGCATTTAATATTGCGATATGAAAGTGTCTTCGCAGCGCCGCGCCGCAGGAATTGTAATTCAACGCATAGCAGATCCAATTCTTGTCTGAAACATATGAACCAAATGGTTTCTTATTTGTTATGGAATTATATCGTCGATAAACTAAAAACATTTATAAAAAAATCACATTAATCAATTGTTTTTGCATAAATAAATTGATATTTTGTCGTCAAAAATCGTAATTTTATTTTTAAAATCTTGCACTTTTTGTAATTCTATATTTTTGTCTTAGTTTTTTTAGTTCATCAATATAATGTTTAAATATTATAATTTTTTTTATTTTCTAAACATCGACTAAAACACCTGTAAAATTTTAGAAAGATTCGCTTTACTGTTGTTTAGAAAAATTCACAAAAATCACCATTTTTTCCGCGTCCTAGATGAGTTGGTCCTTAAAGTTAGTCAGATCCAAAATTAGTATGTTAATTGCTATTTATTAGTGATCTTATCGATATGTCGATGACATTTGATAATGAATACTTCAGCATTGAAGTGACGCAAATGCGTCGAGAAAAAAAATAAATTCCGGCCGTAATAAATTTATTGGCAACATGATCCGTCGATTGGAGTGCAAATGAATACACAATGTGATTAATCTAAAAATGTCGATATATTTCTATAACCTCTCTCTCACAAGGGGACAAGACAATTCCAATAACTTCGACTTACAAATTTATAGAGGAGGGAGGGGAGGCAGTATTCGTCACTGCACTTGACATATACCGGGCGCTCGATCTCGCCGGAATCAGCATATTGTAAGATTTTTTACGGGGATTACGTTCCCCTTGAAATAGTAAAGCTATCGGGTTTTGTACTAGTTTTTCGATTATATCTGAGTCAGTTCTGCGAATAGCGTGTAGGTCTTTATTACTCCCCTATATTTAACCACTTATCCGGATTTGAATCTCCTTTTCTTAGTATACATTTACAACTCATAAAATCTATTATTTTATTAAACATCGATTGATCCACTTTCTCGCTTTGTGACTCGTCTCGTTTAAAAAAATGTTTTATTTAAAAAAAAACGCCAAAATGGAATTTTTATAGCATTTCTAAAGGTTCGCTAGTTTAGTCATCATCATAAAATGGAATAATGATGGAACCCTTTTTGTGCATCATCGAGTGTTTTTCGTAGAATTGTGAATTTTGCATAACGCGTTTTCTCGAAAATGTTCAATTTGCTCAAAATATCTTCTTTCTCATTTATGACATTTTATTTTTAATGGTTCGACGCCGGCGAGAAAGAGCGCCTGATCGAACACATCATAGTTAAACAGCTGTAACATCATAGTTAAACAATATCTTAGCGATAAATATTGTGCGCCATACGTGACGTAATTTTACGCACAATTACACCGTAATCTAAATAGGCGAAAGAAAGTATGATACAATAACCTATACAGCACAGATTTTCAAGAGAAATCTGTAAGAGAAACGTAAAACGTCGTCTGAACTTTCAGAGGACATCTTACATCCCAAGACTTGGAGATTTGTGTTGTATGGGAATACAAGGTATTTTCAGGATGAATGGTCAGTATTCTAGGACATGATTGTACACATTATTTTAAACAAAAAAGTTTATACAAATATGTGTCCTGTTTCTGGATTATAAAGATATAGTGTATTTTAACCTTAAAAATGAAAACATTTGTCTTAGAACCAAATTTTATAAAAAAATTATATTAAATTTTAAACTCAACAATAAATTTCTAAATGACCACCAACGTTAATGCAAAATTTTTTTGTTTAAAATGGTGTGTATCATATCCTAGAAATATTGACCATTCCTCCTCCTCTTGTATACATATAAATTTTATGTTAACGTTGTTTGTTTATGTATAGTGTATTTATGTGTATGTCTGTGTAAGTATCTCAAAATTTATGACATAACGAGGACATGCAAATGTCTCCCCGAGTCACAGCGTACGCACGTGCAATTTATATAATTGCACAATTGCAATTTTCCGCGAGATATATAATTTCTTCTTCTTGCTACGATGTTGCTTCTGGGCAATTTCTCTCTCTCTCTCTCTCTCTCTCTCTCTCTCTCTCCTCGCTCACTCTCTCTCTCTTCTCTCTCTCTCTCGCTCTCTCTTCTTCCCCCTCCCCTCCTCTCTCTCTCTCTCCTTCTTCCTCCTCTCACTCTTCTCTCTCCGTCATTTCCCTCCGCCAGTCTCGTCGAGAATCGTCGAAGCATTTTGGCTTCCTTTGGCATTAATCGGTTGTGGTATTAAATTGGAGCTATTATACTTTCGCCAGGTCACTTTATAATAAGTGAATCAAATGTATCTTACAATTTCATTCCAACGTTGTCATCGTCGACGCGTCGATTCGAAGGATATACAAAAGTTCCATATATCGACTATACATGCTGCATTATTTTCAGGTATGTAATTCGTAATTTGCAGTTTATGGTAAATGAATAAGATATCGATCCTTTAATTTTTTTTTTAATCAAGTTTTTCCATTTGTTTCCGTGACTGATAAAATACCATTAAATGGAGAATAAAGATCGTTAACATAGCAAACTACTGTAATAAGTAATAATAAGTTGTTAATTACTATGCAGATGACAAAAAGATTTGTTAAGAAAAAAATTATAATTATAATTGCTAATTTTACCGGTTAAAAATATTTTTACTGTAATGAATCCACAAAATGCATTTGTTTTAGTAGTAACTTCATATTTTTATAGATAAACTCATTCGGCAAGATTTTTTTTAAACACAACTTTTTAATCAAGTAATCAATTATAATAGTGAAGTATCAGTAAAGTTTTCTAGAAGCAGTTATAATTTTGCTGCGAAAATTCTTTTCCTCCGTGCGCAATTTGATTTAAATTATTATGTATATTTATTGTGAAGTAAAAATTTGTAAATCTTAAGGAAAAAAATACTGAGATATGTGTATTTTTCTGATCAATGTGATCAGGTCATTTTCATCTTCGTGATCGATTCGAATGAGGAATCGCCTTCAAAATCAGCATCGGATCCTTGCTAGGAATGAAATTAGGTTCAATATACTTTTAAAATTCTAAGTCAAATTTAATAGTTTCATTTTCTTTCAAGATCCGAGTAATATTCATAAGAAATAATATTTCATACATTATATTTGCGAAGTAATCGATCCCGACTAGTTAATTTCGAATTTTAGAATGAGCATTTGCGGGATTCGAAATGTACGTATAAGTAGTTTCTACCGTGAAGAATCGAATCTTTTACGAATAGTATCCAAACTCTAAAAATTAAAAAAGTTGTTAGTTTAAAGAATGTATAAATGTGTAAAGATTTTAAGTAATTTTTATTCTATCTTCTTAATCACATTTTTACTAGATTAAATTGTAATGATCAATATTGTAATTGTGAAAAAGTAACATATTAAAATAATTGTCGCTTTACAAACATTTTGATTCGAAAGAAGGTCAAATTTCTAGCAAAGTAAAGTACTCGTAAAAAATTCGAACATGCTGGAACAATCCAGATTCGAGTTTTTGGAAGTAGTTCTCGCTTTTCGAGGTACTCATAAAAAGGATTCGAACCCTTTTTATCCAAGTTCGAATCCACTTGAAAGTACTGATTTTATTTTTCGAAATAATCATAGAGAGTACTCGAAATTACACCAACAAATTCAAATCTACTTGTAAGATACGTAATTCCATCGCTAATCCTCGCGTATAAGGCATACGGGGTTTGGTGCTTACAATTAGCTACTACTTCTCTATTACTCTCTAAGCACGAATTCTTTTTCCTCCCGAAGGATTTTAACTGGCGACAATCGGCTCTCCATCTCTTCACGTTCGTGCGAAAATTGCGCTCGTCGATTCCACGCCTGTAGAAAGCTGTAACTTCTCCGTTGAACAGTCGGTGTTTCCGGACTTGCTCGCCATCGTGACGTGACGTGACATGAAATAACGACGAGGAGTGACGACCGTCGTGACGAATGACCGTTCGACGCGAGAGTCTCGAAGGCAAAATGGCTATTTTACCACGTCACACAACGGCGACATTAGTCATCGCATTGTAATTCGCTTGTTATCCGGCGGACTCTGTTACATCAGTAAATACTGCGATTTGCGACTACGCGCGAATTCCTCGACGTCGTGAATCGATTTTGGGGGGACTTAGGAGTAAACTCGCACTTACGTCGTTGAAAATGTAAAATACGACAACGCCTTGGGATAAAATTAATGCGTGTTTGTTGTACAATTTATGAATTACTTCGGAAGAAAAAACGCATTTTTTGTGCGAAAAATTATTTGTAGACGCGACTTTTGCGTTTGTCCTTTGCAGATCGCATCTTCTATGGCAAATGTGTCGGTCTCTCATTTCGTCGGGAATCACATCGTAAGCATAATCTCGATTGTCAGCCGATATAAGGCCGCTGATCAAACAGCGTCTCGCAGATGACATCGGATCTCCTGCGAAAGATGAGGAAATGAACGCGTTCTCTGTGCGATGGTTTCATTATGTACAGCACGTCATGTTAATGATACCGAGCTGTCCTCTTAGTTTTCTGATAAAATTTCGACACATCGATAAATTAGAGATAAATAACGCAAAGAATTCGATGCAAAAACGAGACTCTAGATTTATCTCACTAAATTAAAACTTCTCGTAAAATTCTACAATTTCTGACAATTTAAATATTTTAAATGATTTAAAAATATTACAATAAAGGGAAAATTAAAATTCTTCCTTCTTGTTGTTCCAAACTTTCATTTTTCTTTTATATTTAATCACTCAATTATTCTGGTATTGATTAGAATTAATTCAAATTTCATTAAAAATTAATTCTACTTTCAATTTTCTGTCCTACTTCTTGATTCACGAGATATATTCATCCCATTGCCTCCAACTTGATTTAATTTGACCTGATCTGACCTGCGAGACACAGTAATAATTGCGTTAACGCTTCGCAGTGTATGCTTATTTAAGTTATTTTTAAAGCGACTTATTGATAACGTACGACAAAATGTTGGTTAATGCTTGTACCTTGCCGTGACAGATGCTCTGTAAATGCCCATTGTTCTTTGTCGATCGAGAAACCTATCGCGCATTGTATTCGCCATTGCTGCTATTGTAAATTTTGAGACCGGCTGAAATTTTGCTCATGAGAAAAAGCCGCGAGAACACCTCGCTTTCCTTCCTTTTATTCTAACGAAAAATAAAGAACAGAGTATATACATATTAATGCATCGCGCAATGACGCATCGAATAGGAGTCCGAGAACAACGACCATTCGTTCGTAGAAATTACTCTGCAATTCGTATGAGTTTGTTATAACGGTTCAACGAGCTCTGGAGATAACATAATACAATAAAATAATAAGATATAGAAAAATAATAAAGTGGAACATGTTTAATAAGATAAATTATATTTCTCAAGCATCTGTCAATTTGTCTAACATTTAACGAGTAATCGAAAGTATCAGAGGCAAGAAGGTACACTTAACGAGATCCTTCGTTCACAAGAGCAGATCCAAGGGGGAAGGGGCACATGGAGTGCGAGAATAATAAATTTATACTAGATAAAATGGATTAAATAACCTTGGTCAAATAATCTTCGTTGAGTACTATACGTGTGTAAACGATCGTAACTGAGCTATGAGTTATTTACAAAATAAAATATATGTATATTAAAAAGTAAAATATATGTATGTGTTGACGTTTTTCTTTGACTTCCCAAAACTTTGCGACTTTATTTAAGGGCATGCCCAACTTCAGTAAAATAAATTCCATAAATTTCACAAAATAGATCTGATTTCCAACTTTGCGCCTCCCCTCGCCGAAAAAATTTCTGGATCTGCTTTTGTACATCCAAAAAGATGAACATCCGGTATAAAAAGCAACATCATCTTTCGTAACAATGTGATGCTCGGTAAAATTTTTTATGACGTCGAATATCTTTTTGCCTCCGAAGCTTTTTCCACTGAAAATTACTCCCACATCCAAGTATCATTATTTGGAGAAAAAAAAACAAACTTTTCGTTTCACGATTCGATCGTAAACGTAAATTTTCAGGTAAGAATAACACAATTTTTTTGTTCACTTTCAATATGAATGTTGCGTTTGTAATCGCGAAAATGTGAAATGGAGAATATTTTACAAATATATATGAGAAGATGTCGATTACGAAAAGTTTATCGATAGCTTTCTTCTTCCTGCAATCTCGAGCTTGACGCATCGAACAGAACTGAATCTTTGGCATTCGATCGATGATTATTATTATATAGCCGATGGTCGTCTTCGTCGGATATTCGAGGAGATGAATGCGACACATTGACTTAAAAACTCTATTAAATACATACGATCGTAGCTATCATCATCCCCATTATCATCGGGTCTCTTTGTTACATTATCAGCTATAACCGCAAGTTAATCATATTATATATTATTGGCAATAATGTTAATCAATAATATTATTCCTCTTAGTATTAATGCGTGTCACACAGAGTGTGTGGGTATGTGTACACAGGGTGTTTTATTTTCCCACTGTTATCTTGTAAGATAAACAAGATAGCGAAAAATATTGCATATAAAAGATATAAACTTTCGAGAGAGATATAAGTTGGTAACCTTGACCTTCCCTAAAGGTTACTTTTCCAAGATCAACTTGATTTTTAAAAATGGAAAGTGTTACTTTTTGATTCCAGGAAATCGATAAAGAATTAAATTTTAAAAAAGCATAAGGTACTTATGGTCCAAAATTGAACCCTAATGAGATAAACGTATAATAAATCTTTTTCCATAAGAAATCTCCTCAGATCACAGTTTGGCTCTAATGGACACATTATGGATTTGGTTTACACATTCTCTTGGTCTCATTGGATCAAGTCTCATTGATTCAATCAGTTGTAGCATAACGCTCAAGGGTCTTTGTCGATACCACTTCCTCAGATGGATCTTTCATGATCTGATAGCTTGAATGGCTTGAAGTTCTTTTTTTTGGATAGGTTAATTCCCGATTTACCACTGTTTCATTTATTATTATAATATTATTATATAAAAATGTCAGCCTACCCACCATCGGAAATCGTAAATATGATTGTCACTTATAATGCTACTGGTAACAACGCTAGAGAACTTCGTTAATATTGAGCACCTCGTCAATATTGAGACAAATATTCGGAGACTCCGATCATAAAACGATTTTGAATTTATTGACTAGAGCTCGCACCGGAATGATGACACGAAAACGTTCATCATGTGAGTTGGTCCGAGCAACGATGGAGGATCTATCTTTGTCTATTATTTCTTATAAAAAAAAAATTAATATACGTAATAAAAATTATATACGTTTATCTCAGAGTTCAATTTTGGACCACAAACATACTTTTTTTCTTAAACTTGAATTCTCTATCGATTCTTGGAATCAAAAATAGCTTCTTTCTATTTAAAAAATCAAGTTGACCTTAAAATGATCTTGAAAAATGATCCTTACAGGAAGGTTAATGTCCCCACCATTTTATGTCCCCGTCGAAATTCTATAATTTTTTGTATATAACATTTTTTGCTATCTTAGTTACAAGATACAATTTGGGGAAATTAAAATAAAACGCCTTGTATGTATGTACTTACGCTCGTACATATGTACGCTATTACATCGCGTCTCTGCACGCGCGCACGCGTAATCGTCCCATTAATAATAACATTACAACATGTTAATGATTCTATGAACTTACAGTCATATCAATAATAATGCGGTATAATATCCTCTTTTATATCTCGTGTTTGCATCTCGCATTTGCGTCTGTATCCTTACTCTCTCTCTCTTTCTCTCCCTCTCCCTCCCCCCCTCTTTCCTTGCTCGTCTTATCATACACATAAAACACACACACACACACACTTACACACACGCAAAGTTGAGTATACTCAAATATATATACTCTGCATATTTAATCGTTTATTGTTATTCTCTCGTTTCTACAAACGCGGGATGCATTTCTCGATTACAAAAGAAGGAAGGTGATGGAAAGGTTCGAGTTGCGAAAGGCGACGCGGTCTCACCAATCGACGAAATGCGGTTTACGACAGTGATAAGAAAATTTCATTGCAGCCGCTTAAAAAACTCTTCGAAACTATCATTGTCGAAAATTGTCATTGTTCGAGTGGTAATGTTCGTCGCGCGTGTAAAAGTTATTATTTATTAAAAACTCGAAAATTTGATTCTCCTTAAAAATTAATTGCGTGGTTATCATAAAAAACAATATCTAGTCCAAATCCAAGGGATTGGTAGAATAAATTCGTCAATTGGCGAAAGGAGCCCGTCGATATGTCCATACGCCCTTCACTGCGGACACGACTCGCGAGTCTCTTTAGGCGTATGATAATACATACATGGCGAGGAAACCCAATGCAGCGTGACGAAGACAATGTGAAGAAGCGTTTCGATACGAGACGAACTCGTGTTCCAGATCGTGACACACACTCTCTCGTGAAAATTAATCAGGACTTTCCGGTGTTACGCAAAATTCTCGAGCTGATTAATCACAATAAGTAAGGCTAGTATCTCATTATTTTGCGCGAGAACTTTCGAAGTTTTCAGATGAAAAATATCACCGGAAAATTCCTTTCTCAAAAGTTTTTTCCAGAAGTCGATTAATGATTAAATCGATAAATTTATCGATTTAATCGTTAAATGTAATCATACGCACAAACTATCCGATGATTTTTCTTCTAGGAAAGATATGAAAAAATATCAAAATATCAATTATAAATAGGAACCGATTAATACGCAGTGACTTACCCTATTACGGACCTGAAAAATCATGCTGGCTGACCTTATTCTGAAAGGAACGAAAGGGATAGATTTTGTTTTAATATCGTTAAGGGCGGATACAAAAAGATCAATTATATCATTATAATCTATGTACATACAATAGATATGGAAATCATTTTTTTTTGTTTTAAAAGTACAAGATATAATATAAAGAATAATCTTTCGCAAGTTTGTGCTTTGTATATTTGTGTGTGTCGTGTGTGTGCGTGCACACGTGCGCGCGCGCGTGTATTTTTGGATGTGTTTGTCACATATATTTAGACTCAAAAGCTCTCAAAATTATTAAATCATATACAGAATATTATTTTGGTTCACAAATGATGCAAAAATCGTTCATGCTAAAACGTCAATCAGATTTGAAGAGGAGAGGGGATAAAATACGCGCGAGAATTCTGCGTGCGAGAGGAACGCGAGGTTGTACCGAGTCGCGAGTGCAAAGGGATTGCTCGGTTGGGGAGATGAGAGAGGATGATCGCGGTCGATATACGCATGTAAACGGGGTTACTGAACGATACAGCAGCAGGGGTTACTCGCGAGGGTCGTGGTAGCCGCGATGCCGCTCCGCTGTCGTTGCTGCCGCGTCTGCCTGTACCGCTGGTGATGGTGGCTCGTCACCCTCGCGCACCTGGGCTATTGGTTTTCTAGTGAGTAGTGACGCGACCGCTTCCAGAAACCTTTGAAGAAACCTTTTTTCTTTGGTGCGTCACCGCCATCTACACATCCTGGAACAAAAAAGTGTCGTCCGGAACGTGAAGTTTTACAGTCAGTTTCTTAGCAACGGCATTATAGTTCGAGTGACCGAGTGCCTTAGGTCATACTCATTCATGAAACTCGTGGACGCCGGTAATTGTCACATTTACTACACTTTTCATTCTTTAAGTGATATATTATAAATTTACACAGTCATTTGGTGAGTTATATAAAGTTATTGTACAAGACATACGAAGAAAAGATACCTTGCATAAAAAGATGAGTAAAAAAATGCAAATACAATACTTTTCGATAGTTTTATTTTACATGCTCCGACCAATCAAGGCAAGATCCGAGCATGATCCAACCAGAAGTGAATATTTTACGAGATATTTTGTATTTTATGTCAAAATACTACAACTTTCAAGTCTCATAACTCGAAAAATACTTTATCATAAGTGTTTTGGAAAGCTCTCGAGGTAAGCTACAAGAATATGCAATAATATATCGGGTGTCTCATTTAAAAAATTTAAGATGACCTTGGTTTGACGCCATCCAAGATCAACCTGATAGGTCAGTAAATAGACCTTTTTAAACCTTACAACTTTTGTCTGAAATATTTTTTGATAAAACTTATATTTTTCGAAATATTCAAGGGTTCCGACCTTTTTCAGACACCCTGTGTATATATATATATATTTTACATTGTTTTATGAATGGAAATATGCTTTATGTATATATACAATTAATATGAATTTAGTGATGTATAATACAAGGTTTAAACTTTAATTAATATTTTAATATTCAAAATACTTTTTTTCGAAAGCAAAATTTTATGAGAAAAAATTTACACTTTTATTTCTTTAAGAGGAAGTCCTGTCCTTTTTTCTGTAGCAACATATAAGTACATATGTACTTGAATACATAATCTAGAGACATAAAGTTTATTTTCTTAAAAATAAAATAAATTTATTGATTAAGGGGTAACGCCACTCTACAGCTCGAAAAAAAGACGTTTCTTTGATAATTTTTAACGGAGATGCAATAAAGAAAATGAGAAATCTATTTATAGGAGTTTATTATACATGTTTCAAAGTATATAAAAAAATTTGTTTATTAATATTTAGAAGCAAAATGGCGGCTATATTATAAAAAACTCGAGGCCTCTTTTCGCCGAAGAGGCTTCACGGCCGGAAAGGTTACTCCCACAATTTTTAATCTAGAACAAAAAACCAAAATTTTTTAAAAACTATATATAATTGGCTAGAGACTGACGTAGGGGATTTTGAAAATATTGAATTTTGAATAAGTAGTGCTTATTTGAAAAAAAAGTCCATTTTTCGGTAAAAAATTTCACCGTAAATTATTTATAACAAAAGAAGTTGACAAAATATCAAAAAACCCCTACGTCAGTCCCTGCAGAATCTAATAACGATGCTACTGTGCAAATTTGAAATGAATCGGTCAAAAACTTTTCGAGTTATGTTTCCGGCCAACTTGAAAAACGTTGTTTCGAGAAAAACGCGTTTAAAGTTTTAAGTTACTATTGATCGACGTGCCATAGAGCGGCAGTTTCGGTTTAAAAACAGGTACTTAAAATTCCTTCCGCGCTACGGGACCAAGTGTACATTATTTTTAAGACTCTAAGGCATCATTTAAACAAAAAAAAAAATCGATTTTTTGAAAATTCTAGAGTGGCGTTACCCCTTAAAAAAAACGTATCAACTTGATAAGTAAATTTATAATTATTATTATTCGATAGATAAGGAGTTCGTTTATCTTTGTCGACTGGCACACATGTCGAGTTTTATTTGATGTTTTAATTTTAAGTCGAATATTTATAGACAGCATTCTTATACATTGCTGAGATTTTATAATAAATCGATTGTGTATTCATTTAAAATTTCTATTAAAAATATCTATTAAAAAACCGGAAGGTAGACAAATCTCCCTTCGCACATATCAGGTCCAAATTCAGTGTTATAAGTTGACAACTGTGTAGTAAATTATTCCAAGTAGTATAAAACCGTATTTTTTTAGAAGTTATGGAGAGGGAAAGTAAAATATAAACAGTGATCTTGAAAACAAGCCAATTTTAATTTAAAAAGTGTTATGGAGATTAATAAAACAATTGTTTAAAGGAATTAAAATTTTTTTCTGAATAAAAAAAATAAAATTTTTTAATATATTTTTAAAATAAATTTTTTTTAAATGTTTTGGAATGACACCTATATTTTCTTACGTATATTACATATAATGAAAAGATCTTTATAGAAATTTTTCTCAAACTTTTCCCGCTGTTCTCATATTACTCTATTTTTTTAAGATCCGAATTTGACATGATTCTGAATTTTCACAAAATTTCTGAATTTTTCACAAAAATCTTTTTACTTGCTGTATTTAAAATTGTGATACTCTGCGAAATCGAAAATAAAATGTACAGAAAATTTATATGGGAAACACTGATGTTGAGTTTTGAGAATTAGTCTCAACTTAAAAGCCCAAAATAAAAAAACCCATGTTACTACCAACTATATTATAATAAATACCCCAAGTGCTTCTTGCTTGTATAAAGCGTTTAATTAATTCTTTGTAGGAAGCTACGTCAGTATACTTAAATTTGACGGATTTACTTGAGAGACGCCGGGAGACGCATAAAGTGGGACAAAAACGTGATTCATACACGACTCCACGTGATGCTGAAAATGACATCGGAATAAATCGCCGTTGTTGCTGTCATAGACGCCGCGATGAAATAACACTCTACTGCGAATATAGAATTTTTCTCTTAGAAATTCAAAGCTAGAAATTCAAGCCTTATAGCGTTATGACACAGGAAACTACTTATCGTACTGCATTTCTATTGATAAGATAGTTTACTAAAAATAATTTTTTTTCCAAGCCCAAGAAAAAAAATAGTAATTATTTTCGATAGTAATCTTGATGTATGCTATATTGGCTTGTGAGATATTCTATGGCAGTAATAAATTTTGAAAAAATTAAGATTAAAATAGTAAAAAAATACTATTTTGATACAACCTTCGTTTGATATAAGCCTTTCAATATACAACAGTATATATATATATATATATATATATATGAACATACTGAAAAAAGTTTTATTCACTTAAAAGCATATGATATTGTTAAAATTTTTAATGCTTGAAAAAGGAATTTGTTTTAAGTTTAAAGATATAATATATAAGAGAAAAATTAAAAGTGTAAGTTAAAAGTTTAGAAAGATTAAAGTTTTTGAAGATTATAAAATAAAGATTTATAAAATTTTTGTTCAATATTGGATCTATTATCACAATACATGACGGAAAAAAAATTGAATTAAGACTTCTGGATTATCGCCGCGGCCATGTTGAATCGTCATAGAGGTGAGAATCAGAGACGAAAAATAATACGCTAAGAATTCTTGTATGCCATTTTCAAATAAAAAGATATTTAGATAAATAAACACTTAGTCTACCTAGTCATATGACACATACATACATCTTACATTGGATTTATCAAAAGACACAGTAGTCTCGCATCAAATGTACGTAGCGCGAGACCACCTTGTGTATTTTACCTAGTAACAATGTATTGGTGTAATCATGAAGATTATAATGAGATCGAACTTTATGAGACCACTGAAATGAGACCACTGAAAATGTATCGAATTAATGAATTAAAATTGTGCCAATTGCGACGTCACAGAAATGAGACCCGATGACTTCACTTATCATAATCACTGGTTAGTCAGAGATCAATGACTGCTATCTATAGACTTTATAGTGGCAACACAAGCTCAGTTGTGTTGAAATATTTCTCTCTTAAAGTGTCCGGAAATACATATTGCATATTGATATATCATACATTAATATTTTGATAGTATTCTATTATAATTTGTATTCCCTTGAAGATATCTATATAAAATTTATTTTATTCTGTTCTTTTTACAAAATAATTTTTTTTAAATATTATATTAACATACCGTATGTTAACTGACATGCACAATGTACGTTTCCGGACACTTTAAAAAAGAGAAGATACTAAAAAGCATAAACTTATACAGGAGAACTTATGAACAGAACAGAAGAACTTATGCAAGTTGATGATAAGATCTGAAGAACAGAGATAGTACAGTATGTTTTCTCTCTTGCACACGCACGCACGCACACACACAGAGAAAGAGAATACGTTATAAGGTTTAAATTTTATATTAGCAATATTCCAAATTAATTTCGTTAATAAAAATGCATTTTTAAACTGTGTTTTTGATTCTTTTTCGGAAAATATAAACCGTTATGCTGTCGGCTATTATTATTCTTCGTAACATTAAAAAATTCTGTATCTATCGATCCGTAGGATAAATTGATATAATTATATAATGAAATATTTTTAATTCAATTTTTTATCACAGCGTCTTGTAGCTGCAAGTTGCTAAACTGAAGGATCTATTATTATTTCTATTATTATATTTATAGAATTTTTAGTAATGAGATGTGCTAAAACGAAAGTAAGGTTGCATTCTCTTCGTGATGTTCATACGCGGTTATTCAATCGCGATTTCACTTAATTGCGGTTATCGCTTGAAGGCGCCACGTAACTCGATATCGTGCGCACGGATATATCTGACTTGCAATTAGTATATTTCAACCATTTTTTTTTCAAATGTGTGCGATCACATCTATGTTGAGTAGCGAGAGAGAAAAGTCTTGACGAGTCTCTCGTCAATTCTCACCAGCCATATAACAATGGTTTTTTCGGTTTGGGAAGAATGACAGAAATGATGTGATTAATACGACGCCCGTATTACCGGCGTCACGACGCTCTTTTTTCCGCTTTTCTCTCGCGATCGATCTGGCATAAACTTGTCCTTTGTGAAATTTTCTTGATGTCTAAATTATTATTCCTACATAGATTTGTCGTCAACGTTTTTAAAACAAAACCAGCGCTCGTCGCTATGTTCACCAAGAACTGTTTATATCCTCTAATAGTCTCAGTCGTCATTAAGAATTCTTATTATTAATATTAAGGATTGTAGGAATTGGCTACAAAATTTTGTGTTCTATTCGATATTATTTTCGCGATATTTCACATTGCTTATAATATCTCTGCTGGAAAATGTTTACTCAATTTTTATATACTTTTTAATGATACTTGGTTTTTTAAAACTTACAAATTGAAACTTCACAAGTTGAATATAATAAATAAAATGCATTTATAAAACGCAAAAGTCGATGCAGAAATATGTGTACGTATACTCTAATTTTATAAAAATATAATTATAAAATTTAATTATTTTAAATAACAGTATATTGTGTTAAATATGAAAAGGTAAGTCTATTTATAACTTTTTATATGTCATATTTAGAAGATATAATTAATTTTTATAAAATAAAATTTTTATTTGTCTACAATTTAATGAATAAAATTCATTTTTAACATATATTAACATAGATATTAACATAGATTATGCTCACTAATACAACTCAATTTTTGCTAAATAACAGTAATAACAATGATAACGGTACAATTTTTTTAACTTTATAGCTTTATGATAATTATCAAGAAGAACAGAAGAATTCTTTATTTTTTGTGCAATAGATCTAGTTTTAGTTTGGGAAGTAAGTGTTATAACAAGTGATAATATAGATAATAATAAATAAATAAAATCTTCGAGCAGATTGCAAAAGTAATATTAATTTGTGAGTTTTAAATCCCTCTGTCTTTCGATATATCGTCGAAGCGATTGCAACTGACATAAATCATTGAGACGTAGTGATACAAATCAAATAAAAAGGAATCAAACATTACGAATCAGCTCAGTCAGTTTGTTGTTAAGTGGAAAGCATTCAGAGAAACTCAAACTCATCTGCAAGTTCCGGTATACATAAATCGCTCAAGGTACCATCTGCTGATCACAGTTACACAGTTACACGCTCATGGTCGATGGCATGCTCGAAATTGCGCATATAACTTGTTCGGCTGTTCTCGAGGACGTGCATACATCTTCGATCGGCCGTGACTTTGATTGACCGAGAACATGTCAAGGACACGTTGCCATCCTAGAGGAAATTCTAGTAAGTGGTTTGCGATACGAGAACAATTTTCATAAATATTTTAAGGCTCCTGATCCCTGAGCCGAGAATTCCGCGTTGACGGTGGCGACATAGATTATAACGGGTAGAAATAAGACTACTATAAGGCGTGAAAAAGGCATAATATATTCCGCAATTATTCGCTGTATCTTAGTGTTGTTACATGTAATGTGTTTGTGAATCCCTTAAAATATTCCGAGGACTAAGACCTAACCTAACAAGAAATACGCTATCTAAGTCATCCTTTCCACAGCTATTAAATCATCTATTTTCCTGCATAAGTATCACGTATTATTTTACGGCTATTTGTTACCCATCAAGGAAAGTATATAAAGTTATAGGAGTATTTTGAAAGTATGCTAAAATAATCTAAACTGTTCAGATCTTTTTATTTATTTAAATAGCGCAAGAATTTCCAGCATGTCATTTCTCGCTTCTGACGTCACAATTCCAACATGGTCGCGGTGACTACCCAGGAGCTTTAAACACGATTAAAAATGACGGTAAAAGGTTTAAACTGAACATCACGCGTCTGTAATCATCCCCCTCCCCCCAAAAAATCCAATGGCACTACCATGGACGTAAGAAATATATGGACGGAGTGTAAATGGCATTTCTAGACAAGGGGTATGAAGCCTGAGAAGTGAGGGGAAATCTTTGGCGGCCATATTGGTTCATCATATATATGTTTGAGCATATATATATTATGTTCTATATATATATATATGATCTTGATCTATTTACACGCCGTTAATATGGTGGGGCCTACGAGACTTTAGCCATTTTAGCCAGCTGCTGTATTCTGTTCTGTGCGTTTTGTGGATTCTGTGTGCTGCGTGTGGCTCGCCTTACACTCACAAAATTATGTACTTCGAAATCTAAGTATTAAAACTGTATTTTAAATCGCATGGGACGCTCGAAAAGTTGGGCATTTCATGTCTCGTTCTATAGTTTACAGATTGCTACATTCGCCACTATATAGCGCTATTTTTGACCGTGGAGCTAGCCACTAGTCGGCTATTTGTGTTCATCAACTCCGTGAAAGTAGACTTTCTTTCTTCTTACTCTTTGGGCTTCACCCCCGCGGAATTAGATTCCGTCCACATATTTCCTACAGTCCATTGGACTCAAGCCTCCTCAATTCTTTGAGGTTTCAAGACAATAACTGTTTTCTGGGAATAGAATAAAGCATATTTTTTCATATCTTTAAAAATAACCTCGATCAATCTCCATTTAACTTAACCAGTGAAAAAAGGATACTTTCGCAAAACAAGATAAGAATGATAAACGTGATAAAACTAAAACAAAAATAATAATTCGAAAATAATTTCAAAAGAAAAGATAAGTTTTGTTTTTGTTACTCAAAAAACTTCGATTCTTATGAAAAAGTGACCCTGGTCAAATTGTTCCGTTCTGAAACATGTAGTTTTTATAATTTTGAACAAATTTCTTCAATATCAAAACCATGTACATAAAATCAAAGGATAAAGAAATAGAAAGAAAAAGTAAAGCTCCAAGATCATAAAATTTGAAGGTCTGCTGTATCTCTTTCAAATAATTTGATGTTTTCTTTTATATGTAATGGGTACACATGCATATGTATTGTCGTGAATGTGAGTGCTCATTCTTTCCCCTTCCCTTTTCTACATTCCTTAATTTTCACATTCCTCTTATTCATCCAATTACTTTCTTGTTCCCTTCATTTAACTTCTAACACATTCTTTTTTTCTCTCTCTTTCTCTCTCTACATGTGTCAGTATATGTTCCATCGACACCTTTCTGTTTCTTCACATTTGGTACCTTCTTTTCTTTCCTTCATCATCTATTTCTTTGCTCTTCATTTCTACATCTTGCAAAACTTTTGATTGTCTTTATGTCCTTTCACTCTCAAATATTTCGGTCTTCCGAACACTGTTATGCCCTTGTATTTAATGTTATATTTTGTATTCCTAATATTTCACTAATTACTACTTTAATCTTTCCAATTTTCTTTGTTTCATTATTACTACATTCATCTTCTTCTCCTTAAGTATCTTAATCTCTTCCGAACTAATTTCATTTTGTCTATAAAAACTCTCTCCCTATTTTCTCCACACCATTATACCCCTCCTTCTTCTTTACACACTTTACTATCAACTTTTTATCTGTATCTCTTGTATTTAATGTTATATTTTGTATTCCTAATATTTCACTAATTACTACTTTAATCTTTCCAATTTTCTTTGTTTCATTATTACTACATTCATCTTCTTCTCCTTAAGTATCTTAATCTCTTCCGAACTAATTTCATTTTGTCTGTATCACCTTTTCTTCACAGTTTACTGCCTATTGCTGTGTTTCTTTATAAATTGCATAATCCGGCGAACAGAAGTCAAGGTTCAGGATTCATTTTACATTTTGTTTTACGCTCTTTCTAGTTTTTCTCTCTCTTTCCATTCACACACCTCCGCTTTATACATCAAGATTTCCAACACTAAGTATTTCAATAACATCATCAGTTTCCTAAAGTCATCTCCAAAGGTTCGTTCTCCCAACTCTCATACCTATCTCATCACAACGTTTGTCTTCTTCAAGCTCTTAATTTGTCTCTTCTATTCTCTTTCAACATAAATCAAGCACTTATAATTTGCAACTTATTCTATCAATTTTCCCTTCCATTTTTATTCCACCTTTTTCTATTTCCCTTTTTTTAAGCAAAAGCAAATTATTTTTGATTTCCCCGTGTTTAGCTATAACTTTTTCCTTCTTAAATATATCTTGTAACCCTTTTCATCAGTTCCCTTATTCCTTCCTTATTCTTTGCAAGCAATATTAAATCATCGTATGCTAGCAATTAAAATCTTTCCTCTCCTCCTTAGACACCCCATTTACTTGTCCTCTCCTCATTTGCTCTTCCATATCTGCTAAAATTAAGAACAGGAGCAGAATGTAAGGACAAGGCAGTCTTGCTCATTGTCTTCTCTGCCTAGAGCCAATCTGATACTTTTTCATACACTTTAACTATGCTTTTCGTACTCTTATAGATCTCTTTCACTCTTTCAATTAGTTCTCTTCTTATTTCTTTCCTCTCTCTTGCCTTCTAGAGCATCTTTCTATCCATCCTGCCTTCGAAAACTGTTTTCAGGTCCATGAGGAACTCATGAAGAACTTTTTGATGAATAGTCGGATTTTAACTCGGATCTTCAGCTCATTAAAACAACATACATCTCTCTGAGCCATGACCGCCACATTAATATGTTAAAATACATAATTCCCTTTTTTAATTGTTGAGGATTTTCACAAAATTAAATTGTTTATTTCTGTTTTAGATATTTTAACAAATCTTATTTTCACTGAAACAAAAATACATCCAAACATTCATTTTAACTAAATAAATAAGTAAAACTGAATAAAGTAAAACTATAACTGATTAAATACTTTGATCTATTCAGAAAAAATATATGCAAGAATAGAGAATTTTAAAAATGTTTTTTGAAAATATGTTGTCGCTAAAAATATCTCTTTAAAAAAATTTGAATACAAAAAGTTTTTTATTTATTTCTTTTTTGGCCATAGCAATTTTTTAACTTTTTTAAATAATGTTCAGCTTCATAATATACATTTTCATCAAAATTGACTGTTTTCAAGAAAACTTTTTTTATTTCACTTTTCCCTCCATAACTCCTACAAAAATACGGTTTTATACTTGGGGTTTCATTCTACATAGGTGTCAATTAACATCAATTTGGACGTGATATATGCGGAGGCAGATTTAGCTACTTTTCTGAGAATTTCCATTTTCCAGGATTTTTAATTGACCTGGTATTTATAACTCGTTTAATATATAGTCATTCAATCCTCAACTTTATCTTCTATGAAAGTTCTATTTCTCGAACTGATAATCAGATAGCTATGTTTAACTCTAAATCGGAGGAATTCAAAGATCTTGTGATAAATTGCTTCAATTTTGGAAGTTGAGATAAAACGTCGATATTCTGTTTCAATTTTCATTCTCCTTGAATTATTCGATAAAATAAGATAAAATGTTATTTCTCGGACATGATAAATCAAGTAATCGTGATTTTGCACAATCGCGAGACTTGATGCGAAGAACTTTTTCGAATTTATAATTTTCCTAAATTTTTCCGGAAAGCTGGGATAGGAACTGACCTGTGACCGAGGTCGTGAAAAATCATGTTGAGAAATAGAGAATGAGAAGAGAGAATAATGGAGAGTGACGTGTTGTGGAAGCGTAACGGACCAATGAACGGTTGAGAAATGGAAGGAAGGAAGGAAGGAAGGAAGAAAGATGTGTGTGTGTGTGCGCGTGCGTGCGTGCGTGTATGTGTGCGTGCGTGCGTGCGTGTGTGTGTAGGGGAGACCTGCCGTAGAGGAGAGCCGGTGCGTGCGGATCAATACCGATAGTGTATACTTATAGAACGTAGAAACGCTCTTGGGTGTGTCCGATCTCTCGCGCGCAGTATCCCGAGTATGTCGTGCGTGATTCTCTTTATCCCTTTGACTTTTCCGGACCCGTTCTTTGCCATAATCGATTCCTTTAAAAGGACATCGAACTCTAGCAGCCGTTAAACCTCAACGCGAAACTCTCCCGATAAAGCCTCCGCTTCTCCCACTCACGAAGTAGTTCTCGCGCAAGTTGTCAGTATAGTTGCTGATAGAGCAGTGAATGCCTCGCGTCCCAAACACGAAGCGAAATCTTCTCTGAGACTTTGTTTCGATAAATTGCAAGATTTGTAATTATATATTACATTATATATTACATATTACATATTATACATTATATGTGATGCTTATGGAAACGGAAGACAATTCCATGATTCATTGATTCAATAAAAAAAAATAATAAGTACATAAAAAATATTGAAACGTACATTAATATTAAAAACTTAAAAACTCAAAAAATGGTAGTAAAATCAATTTAATTATCCAAGTATTACTGAGACAAATTTAAATTTCAAAAAGTAATCTTTTTCAAGATACTACTTGTGTTTAATTAATAAAATTGTACTTTATTTTTCTGTGACTTTTTTGTGATTTTAGATAAATTCTAAGTTATGTAAAACTTAAAATTAAAATGAAGTACAAAATCTTTGCCCGCATTTCGACATATATATTTCTACAAGTTTACATACCTCTATTTCTTTTATATTTTGATAATTCGCAAATTTCGATTTTAAATATTATCTATAATAATATCAATAATATATAATTTAACAATTATAGAAATATTATGTTTTATGATCCGAGCTCGCCAGTTTTTTTACTTTATTTTTATTTTAAATCCGTTTTACCATTTACATCTAGAATTTGCTTGAAATTACAAAAGAGCTACAAAAAAAAAATAAAATTTATTAATTAAATTTTTGTCGTATGAAAAATATTACTATTTTTGTGATTTAAATTTGCCTTAGTAACACTTGTCTAATTATTTCATATCTCTTTTTGAACTGTTAAGTTTTTATTTAATAATGCATACACATATTTTTTATGTATCTGTCATATATATTTCCCTTTTTTTATCCAATACTATTTGATCGTGATTGGTTAATTCGTTTAAGTTCTACTGCTTACTGCTTAAGTTGTTTTATGTGCTCCCGGCTTAAAGTAGAGAGTTTAGGCGAGAGGGGACGTTACCTAAGACATGCGGGGGAACAGCTCTCCGCCATATTAAATTCCACTATCTTAAGCCGGGAGCACATAAAAAAACTTAAGGAGCAAGCAGTAGAACTTAAACGAATCGACCAATCACTGTCAAAACTGCTTGACCGTGATTGGTCGATTCACTTAAGTTCTACTGCTTACTGCTTAAGTTTTTTTATGTGCCACGGCCTTTACACATAGAAACGTATCAGTGACATCCTACTGTGTATATGTATGCAGTGAAAAGGTTAGATCACTGGTTTGGATCCTTATCAAGTGTGTGAAGTTTACATATAATTATGCAGATGGACCGCACAATGATATCTCGTTGACATTGCGCCCAAACTACATCAATCTACAAGCTGATTAAAGTCGAGGGATGTCAGTAACAGATCGAAGTATGTACAATTAAGCAAATTCTAAAACTTGCATATTCATTTGTGCGTTGCAGATATGACTCAGTCAAATTCGAAAAAATAGCAACATCTCTTCGTGTAGGACACATTACATTATACAGACGTTTAGTAAGCGACTGTTATAATTACGCAAGATAGACCAATGTCAGAACAAAAATTAAAATGTTACAATCCGATACAATAATCATTATGTTTCAGGATTGACTATACCAATCTTTTTCAAACTGGTCGCAAAGTTTATATTTATATTATATAATAAAAGTGCCTTTCGATTTTTGATTATGGCTTTAGTTTCTAAGATTTTAATCGAAAGTTCGTATGAAATTCCGCATAAGATACTTTATAGCGCTTCGACATCATACAGTGACTCTTATCGTTCAAATCTTTGATTTTATGTATGATATCGCGACGCTACCGTGTCGCTTAATTTTAGACATCGAGTTCAAGCTGTGTTCCGATATTTATTGCCAGTACTGAAACTGTATAGTTTACGTCACGTATATTATAGATTTTCAGTATAGTGAATATTGGAACACAGTCTTGCTCTTCATTAATAAACTTCTAAAAAGCATTATAATATCGATTGAAGTTTATAATATCGATTCTTTATTATTTCTCATTCGTGATATATAGTCTCAAAAGTAATGGTAATGGTAAAGGTATAGATGTATTATGTTTAAGGATAACTATTATAAATAAAATCAGAAGCGGTAAAATTTGAGTTTTCGTGAATTTACGCTGAGTTATTAAATAATCGTAACATTTTTTTCTAATAATAAATTGCTTGTTAGATTTAGAGCCATGGAATAATGCATTGGATTAATCATTCTTGGAACACAGATAAAAATAAGAGTGTTAAAAAAATTTATAAATTTATAATTTTTTACTTTTTAAAATTTTTCACTAACAATTTTGGACTGGTGACAGATTCTTGCCTGAAAATTTTAATAATAAACAGTTTACGATATGATGTATCCAATTCATGTATGTAGATCTAAGTGTTATCAGCAGATAATGTTTTTTAGTTATTATTTATTTATTGTTATTTATTGTTTATTATATATTATTATTTATCGTTTATTAATTATATATACATTGTATTATATAATTGAATTTGTTTTAACACGAGGAAATCCTCATGGATACTTATACCTTCGGGGGGAGGAAAGGGTTATGAACTCCTACTGGCTAAAACTATCGCGACATCTTACTCGGGCATATCTCTTTGGTAAATCCTTTAAGTACATCTAGAAGGTATTCGTCCAGAGGCCGCCCATGTGAACACTTTCGGAGGGGAGCACGAGGCTTACCCCCGAACTTCTCCTACTCTCATAATCCTCTTTTACTCTTTTAATCTCTTAGCTGGATCGTAAAAATCTTTCAAGTTCTGAATTAGAGCAACTCCTGAAGAAAAAGGGAACTACGCGGGATGAGAGCTTAGTATCGAAACTGGGATCCTTCACTTTCTAATCACTCGCGCTAGCACAAAACTACGTGTCATCCTAGTATATTTAATTTGTAAAAATAATTTTTATTTAATGTTTATTAAATATTTATTTTATATGAACCATTTATTTGAAATAATAAGGAGAAAATATTTAAAGAGAATATTTAAATTTATTTAATTTTTATTTTACATTAATTATTATACTATTACACATGCACAAAAAAGCGATATCTTATAACAACATTGCTCCTTACATTGATATACGATATATGGACAGAACGTTAGCACAACGAGGGAGTCAGATTCGCGATAAGGGGAAAGACCGAGGGAGTACTGGCAGTTTGGGTAATTCCATGCTAATTGGTACTATTCGTGATCCACAGCATCAATATTATACATATATATGTACTAATATTACAATATTATACATATATATATACTAATGTTACAATATTATACATATATATGTACTAATATTACAATATTATACATATATATGTACTAATCTGCATACATGTATAATACTGTGTCTATGAATGCAATCTGTCGCCTTAGACTATACTGGACCGCGCATTCCCCCACCTTGAAAGTGTTGCTGAGTTACAGGAAAAAGATAGTCAATTCTTCGTAATGCGTGCGAGAGAACCCTCAACATGCACTAGAGTAAACGTTGCTACATTGTAGCTGTACCCTATTCGAAATAACCTTGACATAGCTGGTGCAATAAGTTAAATTGGGTTAAACTGGGAGTTAGTAGAGATGAAAGAGATATGTAGTTCATTTGCTATCTTTTCTCTTAACTCGGCAACACCCCCCTTGTTCCCACCCTTGTCCCCACCATGGAAATGCATATAATATATATAATAAATGTATGTATATAATATATATGGTTTAAAGGTATAAACGATACGTGGTTCAGCAAGCCTATCAACAAGTTAAAAAAAGACAGGATTCGTAAAACGAACATATTGAAAAGAATAACCGAGCCATGTGTCGTTTAAGTTTCGGCTTGAGGCTGACGTCCGAATGTATACGAAGCTGACCGAATGTACACGAGCTGCTAGTACTGAAGCTCTTCACTCCTGATTTCACGTTCCCCTCGTCCGTTGCGACACCTAATTCATTACATTCATATATTCATGTGTCAATTGCTCCTTACGATCATTGTCTCAGCCATTAATATATTCAAATATTTTTTTCTCTGGGATTCGAGCTAATATTAATTTATCGTATATTCTTATGTATGTACATCTGCCGCAAATATTCTATAGATATATATGTATGCCAATTATAGGGAGAAAGAATTTTTGCAGGTAATTTATTTATAAATAACTATAGGTAGTGTATAACCTATACATAACCTATAAATTAACTATACATTATTATAAGATATAAATTTTTGTTACTGCATTACCTGGTAGTGAGCGCTTACGAATAGAACTTAAGAGGAGCACTATTATAAGTGATCCTAAATTATAAGATATTATATATTGTAAAATAAAATATATAAGAGAAAAAAAGATAAATGATAAAAATGGAAGGAATGGAAATATATGTATATTACATTTCTGTACATATGTTTATATTGATTGCAAAATATTACTTTCAATTAAAATTAATTGCAAGTAATATTTTACTATTAATTAATTTGCATTCAAAGATTACAATTTTCAAACGTAAGATATATTTTCCAACTATTAAACTTTCAAATATGAAATAATTATTTTTTAAAAATAATTATTTCATTTAAATTTGTCCATAAATAATCGTTGTATAGATAGACAAATATTTAAAAATATTTATTTAAAAATTATATATCAATCATTTATCAAATATTAAAATAAAATTTTTCCAAACGTTAAAATAAATGTTTTTACTATAAAAAAGGGAACTCTTAACTTATTATATTAATGTTTTTAATAATATTCTTGAAAAAAAAATTCAAAAATTTTAATGAACTTTTTAAAAAATTTTGTTTGCTGATTAGGATATAGAATGACTTACTATTATTGGACGCGATCCAAGCCGGTCAAGCTATTAATATTTTCTTACTTGGAAGTCTTCGTGTTCATGCACCGTCCGAGAGTAAAAATGGAAAAATTAAATTTAGGAAAGTCTGGAAATCTTAATAAAGTATCAAGTTAATTTAAAATTGATCCGACAAGCATTATACAATTTAATTTGTTCAAATGAAGAAATCCTGCGAATTTTACGATCGCTGTCTGAGCTATCGTAGTCCATCAATGTCAAAAATATAATATTATATATAACAATATTAATTTTAGTATCAGGTTGCTTCTCGCCCTGATGAAGTGAACGGCAATGTTTACGAAACGTTGGCATCTAACAATGGAACACAACACGGAAACAACTCGTAAACCGCTTGGCACTTTCGAAGAAGATACCCGTGGAAGCCTCAAGAGCATAATATTAATTTTATTTCTATTCAATATTAAAATTTCTGGGAAGAAAACTACATTCTATATTAATTATTATTTAGAAAAATAAATGGATAAATCTTTAATAGAATTGCTAGAAAGTACTTTTTCAACCCAATAAGGAATACATTAAATTAACATTCGGAAATATTGACTTTATGTGTATTTTTTAAACGTTAAGTTAATATATTATATATATATATATATATATATGTATGTATATATATATTTTTTATAATTCCGTAATACATGATTTTTCGGAGTGTTGTTAAAATATTTTAAAAACATTGCAGAAAATATTTTTAAATGTTTACTCTGACATTTATTTAAGCAAAAGTTCACTGCAAAAGTTCAAAATTGTTTATAATTTGAAAATAACTTTGGTAATGTAATGTCACCAAAGCACATGCCCGTCGAGGAATTCGGAATGTCCTCGCTAGAGACACACGGCTTAAGACTTTCTTGCAAGGAGAAAACTGCATGGGGTATTATAAATTAAGACATTTGTATGAGATTATTCACTTTTTCTTTCATGCTGAAAGATACTTCTTTGCGTTCTTTTCTGTGAGTAAAGAGGTCCTTAAGACCTACTATTATTTATTTTGTGATAAATGTAGATATTTTTAGTAGTCTCTAAAAAATTACATAATATCTAATAGAGGTTTCGAATTTTCATGACGGATGTTTAGTGGATCATCTTATCAAAGGTTTTTTTCTTCGTGGGAAGTGTATTATTACAAATTTTTTCATTACAATGCAATATTGTAATATTGCTATGATAATAGAAAAACATTATTTGCAATTAAGGCACTCCCGTTTCAATGTTATTAAAACCTTAAAATCAGTATCAAAGTTGATTCATAATAATGTTAATTATAAACAATGCTAAAACCTCTACATACTTAACAACATTACATATTACTGAATAACGTTATATTAATAATTTTTTTGTTTATTAGAAATGATTCTAGCGATTTAGCAATTATTTTTACCTATTGTAGAATTGCAGTAAAAGGTAAAAAAGATGATTTTTAGTTATTGAATTATAAGCACTATTAAATATATGGTAGAAAATATGAGATTTTTATATAAAAATTTAATTGTGTAATTGTCATTTAAAAAATCCTTATAAATTTAAAATTAAACTTCCCTTAATCACGTATATTATACAATAAATTAATAATATTAAATTAATTAAGTTAATTTTAATTCAATCTCTTATTATTAAACTGTTCTATCTTTAAGAATTCAAGAACAACTGTGTTTAATTGTTCAAACATTTATCATTTACTTTAAGCATTTAAAATATTCTCATATAAATTATTCTTGTATGACGTTGTTACAAAGTTATCTTCTCATAATTTAAGTCGCAAACGATTGTTCGCGATATGTTGATGCAGCGAGAACGGTCACACGCTCTCGAGAATGCCCTGATGAGGACCGATGTAACTTTATGCACATTAAAAAGCAGGCCTTCTTACTCGATAAGTATACGTTTCCGAAAATAACTGGGGAATATTAATAGACGCGTTAAATCCACGACGCAGGAGACGGAGAAACAAGCGTGTAGAGGACCGTGATATTTTGGAGCGCCATGATTCTATTCCACGCTGCGATGCGCACTAAATTCGGTTACGAACGGAATATAAAAGAGATTGTACGATTATATCGACGAACCGGTAGAGCTTCCTCAACTTTTCCTGGCGATTAAGATAATCATGAAATATATTTTGTAAGAAATATATATATTCGCAGTTTAATAAAAAAGTTTTTTTAAATCCGAAGAAAAAGAACACTTTGCTTTCTGTAGTTTTTTTGTGTTAAATACACAAAAAACGGATTTTGGATTCCAGAATGTTCTATTATGTAATAATTTTGAAAACTTTAAGATTAAAAATCGGTTTTTATCTAATGCCGTAGTTATTGCATGTAATGTATAAATTTTTTCCATTTAAAATGAGGTATTGTTAGATGTCTTTCAATCACCTTGTTAGATGTCTTTCAATCACCTTAAACAGAATCTATTGTGAAGATTAATGAGATTCCCATGGTCAAATACTTAGTCTATTACATTGTAGAAAGGTATTGTAAATTAAAACATTAAAAAGTTTTGTTTTCCAATTAAAAATTCTATAACTTTTTTAAATTATTTTCTTAACTTTAAATTTAACATTAAATTTAATAAAGGATAAAGCTTTTCTTAAGCCCGAATTCATACTCCGAGTACGAAGTTAACTATAAAAGGTGATAATTTTTTTCTTTGCTAAACTTTGCAATTGCAATGCTTACTTCTTTTTATATGTAATATCTGTATTAAACTTGTCAACGTATACTATGTAATTTTTCTACGATTAACAATTTCTATAACGTTCTTTTTCACTTTTTTAAATAATTTTCGGATAACTAAAATTATTACAATATCTTATTTTAGCTAAATAAAGTCAAGTTTATCCCTTAACTTTCTTTTAGGTAATTCTCTACTTAAATGTAATGATTATAGATAGTATTGAGAGAAAAAAATTATTTTTTGAAGCAAATGTGGAAATAAATAAGCAAAATGAAATTTATACGACGTTCTTTTTATGCGATTTATGTTATTAATAAAAGATGATATATTTCATTATTAATAAAAATAAAATAACCGATTCTTACTAATCCATGTTCGTATTAAATCTCATTAAAATGATCATGGTGTCAAGTTCGTGACGCGACAGCTCGCTACATGTCCTTCCAAGTGAACAGATTGTGTGACACTGAGGAATTTTATTTCCATGACGCTGACACACTCGCAGCTATTTTTGAATCGGACTCCACTGTTAGAAAGAGAGAGAGGGGAGAGAGAGAGAGAGAGCGAGCGAGAAAGAGAGAGACAGATAGACAGAGAGCAAACAAATAAGAAGCAGTCGAAATATTACTTACGAGGATCTGCGACTAAAATAAATTGAACGGTCAATTTATTTTCTCGCACAACGCTGCGTGTCGCTGTGATTTTTTAACTGCCTAATGCTCGTATCATACGGCTCGCGGATTCGATTGACGATTGCCTCAGCCAATTACCAATCGCAAATTGAAATTGTGAGTGGTACGTAGCAATCTTAATCACAAATGAAATCGCAGTCGTAGTCGCGAGCCGTCAATGTGATAATGGTATAACAATGAAATTAAGAATTTAACATGAAAGTAAGAATATATAGAAGGAGTGTAAAATAGGTTTATGAGCGAGGGGACCCGTGCCAACGGGGAAAGGGGAAATCGGGTGGCAGCCATTACTGGTGATCATACTCCTATTACGGTGTGATATGTATGTACATACATACATACAATAGTAATGAGTTGTTGTCACCGTTGGGATTAGCGCCGCCATTACCGGTGATCACTCTTCCCCTCCCGCTCTGACTGCACCTCCGCGAATTTATGCTCCTTCCATATATTCTTACTTCCATGGAATTTAAGTACTTAAGCCGGTATTCATAGTCCGTTCTCTCTTTAAAACCCTCTTAAGGTTGCATTCCAAAACGTCTTATATGACGAAAATTTTACTCAATACTCTATAGCTCATGTCACATATACTATAGAAATTGAGTAAAATTTTCCTCAAATAAGACATTTTGGACAAATAAGATATTTTGGAATGCAACCTAAGTATAGTCTTAAGATATTATAAACCAATCACAGAGCCGTATTGGCATTTTAAGACATTATTTAAGATGGTCTTGAAATAAGAACAGACTATGAATAGCCTATTATTGATTTATAATATCTTAAGACAGTCTGTACTTAAGATAGTCTTAAGCAGAACGGAATATATTGACCATAGTGATGCTTTTTCCTAGCAAGAAATTTAGGTTTAATTTAGGTTTAATTTAAAACACTTTTCTTGCTAGGAAAAAGTACAATAAGTACTCCAAAAGCTTACGCATGGAATCTAATGGTATTTGCGTATAAAAATATTACTATAATTATCACCAAATATACGTACGAGCACGTACATACATGAGAGAAATGTAAGGCAGTGAGCATCTTGTGTAAATCAATATGGCGACTTTATGCTGGGTGCTCGTTGGTCCAGCAGTCTTATGCTATACTATGCATTTTGTGTGCGATAACCCTAAATTCAATCAGACCATAGACATAGAAAATCATGGACATATGAATACATGGACGGAACATTAACTTAGCATTAACGAGGATACGAGATTCGCGATAAAGGGAGAGTAATTCAAACTAATCAGATTTCAGTTAACTCCGGATAACTTTGATGCTATTTGGATATATTATTTTTGTATATTGTGTGTTACTATCAATCGCAGTTGATGGAAATAATTGAAAAGGATATACATATATTAATATATTTTAATTTTTGTAAATCATATCATATATATTTTTAAAAATTAGTGAATAGTAAAAAACATAAAAGATGAAAACTTAGATATAAGCTTGTGCGCGTAAACAGAACTAATATGTGTAAATAATAATATATAATATATATAAATAATAATAAATAAAAAATGTATGTGTAAATAAATAGTATGTATATAATATAAAAGATATATTTAATTAAAGAAATAAATACTATGTGAAATAAAATCTTATTCTTTTTCCAATTTGTTTATTTTTACGATTTTTACAATTGAATATAATTCAATTTCAAGCAAAACTCATTTTCTTACTAATAGTCGAATGACCGAAGTCTGACTATTAACCTCCGACTTTTCCTCTCTTTCTGACACACCTCTCACTCATCGAGGCAGCAACGTCCATGTATTCATACGTTCACGGTAAGAATAGATCGAGCATGAGACGCGAAACCTGAAGATCAGAGATAAAAAGAAACGGACAATAGATGCTGTCCATCTTTCTCTCTTTCTTCTCGTTAGCAGTTAGAGAAAGAAAGGACGGTACCTACTTTCTGTCTTTTTCTATCTAATCTTCATTGTCTACTAGAGGACATGCTCGATCTATTCTTATTATGTCTATGGAGACCTATAGACCTTACATATAGACTGGTAATACAAGCTCAGCTATGTCCGAAACATCTCTCTCTAAAATATCCGGAAATACCTCTTCCGCATACTATCATATATTGAATATTCTGATCTATTATAATTATAGTTGTAATCATCATAGCACGTGATTATCTATATAAAATTGAGATTATCTAACATGATAAAAATTATAAATTAATTAAGGTAAATATAAGGTATATAAATTTATTATATTTTATTTCGCTCTTTACTACAAAATATCATTTTCAATTCTGATGTTATAGCTATGTTCCCTAATATTCACTGCTAGTATTCAAAATCTATAATATACGTGATGTAAATTATAGATTTTCAGTACTATTCAATACTGGCAGTGAATATTGGAACATAGACTTTATATTCTTAACATCAAAGACATATATTACTAGACCAAGCATTCCCTCAGGGGGGTGAAGCCGGCTTTAAGGGGGTTATCGCGGTACAATACGCTTCAAAAATACAGTTCCGCGAGCTGTGCGCGCCTGTATCCCGTTACGTACTTCTCACTCTTCTTCCGAAGCCAAATTTTTGTAAATGACTGTCCGTGCAACAGCGTTAGTGTTTCGTTTGTGTACACACACACTATCAACCGCGTAAGGAAATAATGATCCGGCAACAACGCATTTTTAGTTGTTAAACGTCAAAATGCGAAAAATATACTGCAAAAAATTGCTATTGCAAATATCACATTAAAAAATTTAAGCGAAACTTTAAAAAATGGTGGAGAACAAGAAATCATAAAATTATTATCTAAAAAAATGTGATATTACTTATATATATATATATATATATATATATATATATATATATATCTGTTGTATGTATGTATTTTAAAATATCTTAATCATTTTTAAGGTCTTTAATTATTTTATAATATTTTTTAAATTATTTTCTCTAATCTATCCTATATTTATGCCTATATTAAATAAATAAATGTCTTCATGCACGATTATTTAAAATTTCTACATGATTTCTGCTGCAGAAATCTCGCGTGTCGTCGGACAGCCGTCGCAGCGTTGTCACGTCTCGATAGCACATAACGTCTAATCTTCCGCGTCTTGAACTTTAAAACGCAATATTTTGAAAACCGTGAAGCTAAGCTTCTTGAAATTCAACTATAGAATAGTAACTATAATCCTTAATAACATATTAGTTTTTAAAAACTTTCCTAAATTTTGTTTCGACGTTATAGTTCAAAATATGCCTTTCACAACGACCTCTCCATAAGATTCAATGTTAAAACTCGCAACTTTGAGAATTTATATCTCGACTTCGGTGAAGCTGAGCCTTCTGAAATTTTGACATATTGTACATAATAATGTTATTTACACGTGGTAATTTTTTCAAAATATTCTTAAAATATTGAAAAATCGCCATAACCCCCTTAAGATAGAATGAGAACGTTGAACTGTTTCTCTTCTTATAAACTGCCAACGGCTGGCTTCACCCCCCTTGTCTCAAACTATGCTTGGTTGGGCGGATGCTTGGTTTAGTAATATATGTCATTGATTAACACACTTAACTGACATGCGCAATGTACATTTCCAGACACTTTGAGAAAGAGAAGACACTAAACAATACTTCTCTCTCTGCTCCTCATTCCGGACATGACTTCTAATGCAGAAACTATACCAGTCTATATTTATAAGATCTATGACCCCCGCGTACACCTTGGAAAATGTAAATACTCTAGCGGTGTACTTTATAATATAACCATATCTCAGATAAAGGAGTTTCATTGTAATATTAAAAAAAACTTGATGTTTAGTTACAAAGATATAAAATAAAAAATTTTTACTTAAGATTTTAAAGTTGACTTTCATAATTGCACTCAAGCTCACATGTATCAGGTGTCACATTTGATACAACCATTTGAAACAAACTTTATATATTTTTTTCTTAAATTTATTGTTTTTCACTTAAATACAAACAAGATATTTTTTCTAGTAAAAAAACTAGATATTCCTGTAATTTATTAGATATTTCTAAGATCCAAAATTAATATGTCGAGGATATTCCAAAACATTCCGAAATTTATACAGAATGTACAAGGAATATGATTACAGATAAGCGCGAAATGTTCTATTTTTTATCCCTACTTTGAATGTTTCAAGAAATATTTTCAGAACATGTATAAAAAACATTCGGAGAATATCCGACATATATTCTACCATATATTCAGAATGATATATTATACAGTAAAGATTATTTAAAAAAAATTTTTATAAATTATTTTATAAATTATTTTGTTAGTAATTCATTTATAAATGTGATTCACTTATAGCGAATTCGGTCGCCTGCACTAGTGTACACTGAGTGTACACTGAGTACAAACGTTCCCAGTGCAACGCGTTCGATAGACGCCCTCTGTTGCGGTGCATGCACTCTTCGTATTCGATTATATTGCACTATTATGATACACATTTTATGTTGCATTCGATGAATATCGCACTACCTTAGTGTAGTACTGAATTTATATTCGGAAACACAAAGCAAACTGAAACGAGTGCAAAGTTTATTGCACGGCCAATTTTGATAGTGTAAGAAATTTTACACTCGTTCAGTTTGCTTTGTCCGAATATAAATTCGGTTAGTTCTTCAGCGAGAAGTGATTACAGCGGGATAATGGATTTTAAACGATATATATTTTTGGAGGAAATATTAGAAAGCAGCAGTAGCGACGAAGAAGAACTATATTTTATGATAAATTGTATAAAGATAAGATATGATAATTATATAAGAAGAAAAACCAAAGATAAAAGATTTTATTGATATAATAAATGAGTACTCAGATGAAGAAGTAATATATATGCATACATATATATACATATAATATCTTTGGTATATGTATATATATGTATGCATATATATTACTTCTTCATCTGAGTACTCATTTATTATATCAAT